>CM055119.1:369672076-369993257 GCA_029206835.1 Rana muscosa
ATATCGGCCTAAACCTAAGAAAAAAAATTGGGATATTTATTATAGCAAAAAGTAAAAAATATTTGTTTTTGTTTTTTCCAAAATTGTCACTCCTTTTTTTGTTTATAGCGCAAAAAATAAATACCGAAGAGATGATCAAATATCACCAAAAGAAAGCTGTATTTGTGGGGGGAAAAAAAGGACGTCAATTTTGTTTGAGAGCCACATCGCATGACCGCGCAATTGTCATTTAAAGCGTGACAGTGCTGAAAGCTGAAATTTTGCCTGGGCAGGAAGGGGGTATATGTGCCCCGTAAGCAAGTGGTTAAAGTTGCGCTCCAAAGTCACACTGGAAATTGTACAACTTTGGAGTCGCACTAGTGTGAATGGAACCTTACTGGCAGCCAGGTTTCTTTTAGAGTCGGCTCCCTCGTCTTGTTATCCAGCTTCACCTGGCCCCTTTGTGATCCCAGTACTGTTGAATTGGAGATGGTGATGAGAGCAATGGGTGATGAATAGGATCTTTACTGTGCTGATTGAATTTGAAAGTGCTCAGCACTAACAGTTCACAGGTTTAGTAGCTGTCCATGATCTGAAGGGAGAAGAGACCTCAGGGGTCTACCAAATTTTTAATGTGCTAGTAATTGGCAAAATAACATTTTAAAAGTGTATTTCTATTTCTGTGTGATTGCACTACACTTTTAAACAATCTAGAAAAATGTCGTGAAATTTCTGTATAGTTCCAATACTTCTAGTAAATCTAAGCCACTTGATTCCCTACTACAACAAAAGAATTGTCACAATGATCAGCTTTGATGTAGAACTGGTTCCTAAGACAATATAGTACCAATTGTACTTGTGTGGTTCAGGTCGAGTTAAAAATGAATACGAGTATTTTTGCAAATCATCTTCTTTTCAACTGGAGTGTTTCATTTAAAGAAAACATGGGTGGGAATGTCCTTAATTTTTCTATCTGCTCATTTTAAAGGCAGCTCTTTTTAATTTTATTTTTTAAACACATTCGTTTTGTACCTTTTTTACATGTGTGCCACATTTTTCTTATGTGCTTTATCGGTGTAATATTTCTTTGCATTAAATAATTAAAACAACTCCTTCTTATGATCAGAAACTGGGTGCCTGATGCAATCGTCCTAAAAATACTGTTGATTATCCTCTTATTTTAAATAAAAGGCTTCACTGTCTTTTTGCTCTCCTCTCCAGGTCACCCAGCACCTGAACGGTTAATTGCTTTAAGTCATGTGTGCTTGTATGTTGTCATGGTGAATATTGTATGACTTGGAAATGTATGTTACTGGATTGGTTTTAATAAACACCCGATGTTATCAACAGTTATTGTGCTTATGTGAGTATGAGTATCTTTGTCTCACCACTTCACATTTAATTAAAGTAAATCTATGTAACTGACTGTATTAATATGATGACCATACACCCAACAAATCTAGCCCTGTCAGCAACAGATTGAAAACAAAAGTTTATTCTTCCATCATTTTTTTTGAAGGCGTCGGGTGGCAAATTGATGGCCAAAAAACACCTGCATCCAAGCAGATGCAAGCATGGATTGGGTATTCTTACAACCGGCCACATACTGTTGGCATGGAAGTACAAAACTGTAAGATCCCTTTTGTTCAGCTTACAGACTGATTGATTGCAAAAAATATATACATGTATGGCCAACCTAAGTTTGGCCATAGATGGAATTTATTTTATTTTTTGATCGGGGTACTTAATTTTTTTATTTTATTTTTTAAGTTTTTCCCTTTAACCACTTGACCACTGGGCACTTAAACCCCTTAATAACCAGACCAATTTTCAGCTTTCGGTGCTCTCACATTTTGAATGACAATTACTCAGTCATACAACACTGTACCCATATGAATTTTTTGTCCTTTTTTCACACAAATAGAGCTTTCTTTTGGTGGTATTTAATCACTGTTGGGTTTTTTATTTTTTGCACTATAAGAGAAAAAAGACTGAAAATTTTGTAAAAAAATGATTTTTTTTTTCGTTTCTGTTATAAAATTTTGCAAATTACTATTTTTTCTTCATAAATTTTGGCCAAAATTTATACTGCTACATATCTTTGGTAAAAATAAGTACAAATTGGTGGATATTATTTGGTCTTTGTGAAAGTTATAGAGTCCACAAGCTATGGTGCCAATATCTGAAAATTGATCACACCTGAAGTACTGACGGCCGATCTCATTTCTTGAGACCCTAACATGCCAGAAAAGTACAAATACCCCCCAAATGACCCCTTTTTGGAAAGAAGACATTCCAAGGTATTCAGAAAGAGGCGTTGTGAGTTTTTTGAAGTTGTCATTTTTTCCCACAATTCTTTGCAAAATCAAGATTTTTTTTTTTCTCTTTTTTTTTTTTTTTTCACAAAATTGTCATATTAGCAGGTTATTTCTCACACACAGCATATGCATTCCACAAATTACACCCCAAAACACATTCTGCTATTCCTCCCGAGTATGGCGATACCACATGTGTGAGACTTTTACACAGCGTGGCCACATACAGAGGCCCGACATGCAGGGAGCACCTTCAGGCGTTCTGGAGCACCGAGGCCAATTCTGACATTTCTCTCCTACATGTAAAAATCATCATTTGTTTGCTAGAAAATTACATAGAACCCCAAAACATTATATATGTTTTTTTAGCAAAGACCTTAGAGAATATAATGGTGGTTGTTGCAACTTTTTATCTCGCACGATATTTGCGCAGCAATTTTTTAACGCGTTTTTTACGGAAAAAAAATGTTTTGTGCTTAAAAAAAAAACAGTAAAGTTAGCCCAATGTTTTTGCATAATGTGAAAGATGAAGTTACGCCGAGTAAATAGATACCTAACATGTCACCCTTAAAAATTGCACACACTCGTGGAATGGCGCCAAACTTCGCTACTTAAAAAAATCCCCATAGGCGACGCTTTAAATATTTTTACTGGTTACATGTTTTGAGTTACAGAGGAGGTCTAGGGCCAGAATTATTGCTCTCGCTCTAACGTTCGCAGAGATACCTCACATGTGTGGTTTGAAAACCGTTTTCATATGTGGGCGGGACATACGTATGCGTTCGCTTCTGTATGCGAGCTCACGGGGACAGGGGCGCTTTAAAAAAAATATATATTTTTTTATTGTTCATTTTACTTTATTTATTTTAGTTTGACATGTTTTTCCGCCCCAAAATTTTTTTTGATCACTTTTATACCTATTACAAGGAACGTAAACATCCCTTGTAATAGGAATATGGCATGACAGGTCCTCTTTACAGTGAGATATGGGGTCAATAAGACCCCACATCCCACCTCTAGGCTGGGAAGCCTGAAAAAAAAAACAATCCTGGCTTTGATCGTAGCGGTGAGTCGGTAGAAGCACCGGAGGGCAGCGGGAGGGGGGGACATCCCCTCTCGCCTCCCGTAAGAATGATCAAGCAGCAGAACAGCCGCTATGATTGTTCTTATGGTGTAGGGAATCGCCGGCTGAAAAAGCTAATATCTGAATGATGCCTGTAGCTGCTCCCATCATTCAGATATCCCCGTACAAAGTCAAGGATGTCATATGACGGCCGGCGGGAAGTGGGCATTGCGGACTATGGCAGGGTATTGCGGAGTATGGCAGGGTATTGCAGAGTATTGTGCAGGGTATTGCAGAGTATTGTGCAGGGTATTGCAGAGTATTGTGCAGGGTATTGCAGAGTATTGTGCAGGGTATTGCAGAGTATTGTGCAGGGTATTGCAGAGTATTGTGCAGGGTATTGCAGAGTATTGTGCAGGGTATTGCAGAGTATTGTGCAGGGTATTGCAGAGTATTGTGCAGGGTATTGCAGAGTATTGCGCAGGGTATTGCAGAGTATTGCGCAGGGTATTGCAGAGTATTGCGCAGGGTATTGCAGAGTATTGCGCAGGGTATTGCAGAGTATTGCGCAGGGTATTGCGCAGGGTATTGCAGGGTATTTTGCAGAGTATTGGCAGGGTATTGCACCAGGGATGGCTGAGCAGGGATGGATGGATGGCTGGATCTGTGACTGCAATTGTCACAGATCCAGCCCACAGAGCTGCTGCTGCCATCCGCTCCCTCCCCTCTCCTCTCACACTGTACCGATCGGTACAGAGAGGGGAGGGAGGAACCGGCGTCATCAAATGACGCCGGTCTGTTTACAAGTGATTGCTCCGTCATTTGACGGAGCGATCACGTGGTAAACGGCCGCTATCGGCGGCGATTTACCGCGATTCGTGATCCACCGGGTCCTCTGGACCCGGCGGTCACGGAGTTTCCCGTGTGCGCGCCCCAGGGGGCGCGCGGGAGCGCGATTCTGGGAGGACGTTATATAAGTTAAGCAACCACCTTGTCGACGTTATTTGTCGGCAGGTGGTTGTTAAGTGGTTAAACATCTCTGTGATAGTAATGGGCAGTGACAGGTCCTCTTTACTGAGACATCTGGGGTCTATTAGATCACAGATCTCTCTTCCTGCTTTTAAAAACTTTGGATCACACAAATCATCACTTCTGGTTTCTTAGACCATAGAGACGACCAGGGTCGTTCCCGTCCTGATCCGCTCTATAGTCAGGCGGCGGAACTTAAGCTCCAGGTTCTCTGGTGGGATGGGAGAGCCCGGGAAGGTGGCCGCCGCTTGTAAAAGCAATCTGGTGGCTATTTATCCGTTAACATTGCTTTTTAGAAATCTGTTTTATTTAAATTTTAAAGTAGAGTACACTAATAGAAGACGCTTTGGTGATGCAGCCCACACAGCACTGGCATTTCTTTTAAATGAAAGCGCTCTGCTGGACTGAAAAAACATCGGGATTATGCCTGCAGCCTTCCAGATCTGCCATACTGGTCCTGCCCTGCATCATCTTATAAAGGTGTACCACCTATGGACTGTCTTGGGGTATCTCTGAGACTCCTGTCTACTGCCTAGATACTGTCCTTGCTGATCAACTCTAAAGGCAACTATCAATCGCCCTTCTCCCGACACCCATGCTACTTTGTGCCTTGCACACCTTGTAACCAAATTCAGAGATAGTATAGAAAAACCTTGCGCTAAATATAGGCAAGGCTGCTGCACTTTTACTACTCTTTTGAATATGAGCAGGTGAAGATACGGTGCTCAAAATATAAAAGATATAGCCTTAGGGGCTCCTGAGTCAAGGTCATCTTGGACCTGGAGCTCCCTGATTCCCCGTTGGAATCCTTGTTGCATGTCCCTACCACTCCTCTCAGCCATTATCGCAAATCTGTACTGCCACACTTACTCAATGCGGCCAGAAGGTTAATTCCGATAAACTGGAAGAGACCACAAGTTCCTACACGTACTGAATGGATTACCTTGGTGAATAACAACATGGATGGCGAAATGTAAAGACCGTTCTGAAAAGTTTTATGCTATATGGGCCATTTGGATGCACTACACTGGTAAAGACACATCGCTGCCTCGGGGATCCCCACATGCCGCAACCCCGCCTGTTAATGGGGCTGGTCTGGGGGCTTGAATCCTACACGAAACAAACCAGCATAGAATGCAGCCTTAATGTGGTTAGTCTTTTTGTTCTTGTTCTGTATCTCAACTTTATTTTGTTTTGTTTTTAGTTACTTGACATTTCCTGTTTATGTATGAGAATCTGAGTCAATGTTAGCGGCATGCTGGAGGGTGGTGACGGGCGATTCATGATGTTGGTGCTCATATGATATAGTAGAAACATGTTGTTCCTCTGCCCCACTCCACACTTTGCCCCCCTCTCCCTTTACCAAGTTCAATAGAGTAAGGCCTCATGCCCATGGATGTTTTTACAGCTGTGTTTTTGAGCGTTTTTTACAGCTTAAAAACGCCTGTCCATGTTAGTCTATAGCTTCATGCCCACCTAGGCGTTTTTGAGCTGCAAATAGCATAGGCATTTTTAAGCTGTAAAAAAAACCCAGGACCAGTGCGTTCGTCGGCGTTAGGCATAAAAAAACGGGAAGCGTTAAAAGCGCAAAAATGCCGCTATTGCGTTTTTGAGCTCCGACGTTTTTTGTTTGTTTAAAAAAAAAAAAAAAAAAAAAAAGGTCAAAAAATGTATACAATAACATGGACAGGCGTTTGTAAGCTGTAAAAAAGGCCGTGGGCATGAGGCCTTATACCTAAGACACCATGGAAAATTCTCTCTCTTTGTTCCCTTTTATTAATTTTTTTGCATATGTCTTCTGTATAATGAAAAAAATTTCAAATAAAGATTACATAAAAAAATATATATATATAAAGATATGCGCTGGCTCATGTGAATCAATAAAATGAAGAATTGTGAACAAACACAAAAATTACAACCATGTGATTAAACAAACATTATGTGAAACCAAATTTCTCAGAAAATTGTTCATCAAAAAAGTAATAAGATTATATTTTTTTCATCAAAAAAAATACACACAGTGGGGCAAAAAAGTTTCTGGCTCTCACAGACCTGTATCTTCTTCTTTAAGAGGCGCCTCTGTCCTCCACTCATTACCTGTATTAATGGCACCTGTTTGAACTTATCAGTATAAAAGACACTTGTCCACAACCTCAAACAGTCACACTCCAAACTCCACTATGGTGAAGACCAAAGAGCTGTTGGAGGACACCAGAAACAAAATTGTAGACCTGCACCAGGCTGGGAAGACTGAATCTGCAATAGGCAAGCAGCTTGGTGTGAAGAAATCAACTGTGGGATCAATAATTAGAAAATGGAAGACATACAAGACCACTGATAATCTCCCTCGATCTGGGGCTCCACGCAAGATCTCACCCCGTGGGGTCAAAATGATCACAAGAACGGTGAGCAAAAATCTCAGAACCACACGGGGGGACCTAGTGAATGACCTGCAGAGAGCTGGGACCAACGTAACAAAGGCTACCATCAGTAACACACTATGCTGCCAGGGACTCCGTCCTACAGTGCAAGACGTGTCCCTCTGCTTAACCACTTAAGGACCGCTCACTGTATATATACGTCATTTTTTTTAAAGATGGATATCTCGGTAACGGCAGCAGCTGCTGCCACAACCGAGATATCCATCTCTTCAGTGAGCGGTCCTGTTTACGATAATGGTGGTCTCTGCGGCGTATTCGCCGCAAGATTACCGTTATCGGTGGCGGGAGAGGGCCCCCGCGCCCTCCGCCGCTTACCGGAGCCGTTGGTAGCGGCAGAGGCGATCGGGTCCTTTCCCTCTCTGTGGTATGGATAAGAGTGAGAGGAAGATGGCCCCCACTCATCTCCATACCATAGCAGGGCGGCGCTGACGTCAAAACGTCAGCTCCGCCCATACGTCTTAAAGGGACATTATTTTTTTTTGTCATTTTTTCAAATTACTGTTTTTTTATTTTATTGCATTTTAGTGTAAAAATTTGATCTGAGGTCTTTTTGACCCCAGATCTCATATTTAAGAGGATCTGTCATGCTTTTTTCTATTACAAGGGATGTTTACATTCCTTGTAATAGGAATAAAAGTGATCCATTTTTTTTTTTAAAACAGTGTAAAAATAAATAGAATCAAGTAAAATAAATAAGAAAACAAAACAATTTTTTTTTCAAAGCGCCCCGTCCCGACGAGCTTGCGCGCAGAAGCGAACGCATACGTGAGTAGCGCTCGCATATGAAAACGGTGTTCAAACCACACATGTGAGGTATCCCCGCAATCGTTAGAGCGAGAGCAATAATTCTAGCCCTAGACCTCCTCTGTAACTCAAAAGATGCAACCTGTAGAATTTTTTAAACGTTGCCTATGGAGATTTTTAATGGTAAAAGTTTGACGCCATTCCACGAGCGGGCGCAATTTTAAAGTGTGACATGTTGGGTATCAATTTACTCGGCGTAACATTATCTTTCACAATATAAAAAAAAATTGGGCTAACTTTACTGTTGTCTTATTTTTTAATTTAAAAAAAGTGAATTTTTTTTTAAAAAAGTGCGCTTGTAAGACCGCTGCGCAAATGTGATGTGACAAAGTATTGCAATAACCGCTAATCTATTCTCTAGGATGTTAGACAAAAAAAACAATAATGTTTGGGGGTTCTAAGTAATTTTCTAGCAAAAAAAAATGTTTTAAACTTGTAAACACCAAATCTGAAAAACAGGCAAGGTCCTTAAGTGGTTAAGCCAGTACATGTCCGGCCCATCTGAAGTTTGCTAGAGAGCATTTGGATGATCCAGAAGAGGATTGGGAGAATGTCATATGGTCAGATGAAACCAAAGTAGAACTGTTTGGTAGAAACACAACTTGTCGTGTTTGAAGGAGATAAAATGCTGAGTTGCAACCAAAGAACACCATACCTACTGTGAAGCATGGGGGTGGCAACATCATGCTTTGGGGCTGTTTCTCTGCAAAGGGAACAGGACGACTGATCCATGTACATGAAAGAATGAATGGGGCCATGTATCGTGAGATTTTGAGTGCAAACCTCCTCCCATCAGCAAGGGCATTGAAGATGAAACGTGGCTGGGTCTTTCAGCATGACAATGATCCCAAACACACCGCCCGGGCAACGAAGGAGTGGCTTCGTAAGAAGCATTTCAAGGTCCTGGAGTGGCCTAGCCAGTCTCCAGATCTCAACCCCATAGAAAACCTTTGGAGGTAGTTGAAAGTCCGTGTTGCCCAGCAACAGCCCCAAAACATCACTGCTCTAGAGGAGATCTGCATGGAGGAATGGGCCAACATACCAGCAACAGTGTGTGACAATCTTGTGAAGACTTACAGAAAACGTTTGACCTCTGTCATTGCCAACAAAGGATATATAACAAAGTATTGAGATTAACTTTTGATATTGACCAAATACTTATTTTCCACTTATTTTACAGGCCTCTCTCATCTTTTTAAGTGGGAGAACTTGCACGATTGGAGGCTGGATAAATACTTATTTGACCCACTGTATAAAGTGTCCTGGTGTTTTTATTTCAATCCATGTTCAAATCTTTCTATAAAATCAAGTGAACCACTTCCAGTGAAAGAATATTTTTAATCCGTTTTTCCAAATATAATTAAATGTGCCGCTTACCAGATCCCAATGATCTCCAAGTTATAAGAGATCATATATATATTGCATGAGGTGAAGAGATATGTGGATTCCTCCTGTATGTAACCCAACCTCCTCGATGGATCAGTCCAGCAGTCTCTTATCTAGCTTCCCAGCCCTGCACACTCCAGCCTGGCCTCTCTTGATGCTTTCCACTCGGTGTATGTGTGGGGCTTAAATATAGGGAAGTCTCATTGCATAATACGTTTACCAAAAAGTTTATTAAAGCTAAACTAGGATAAATTTAGGCAATAGAGAGGGTAATCCAACCAAGAGATCATCAACAAGTATGGATCATCACATCACAGCTCCCATCTCCTTCCCTATATATTTAATATTTTAAGCACCATATTCAGAGGTGGTCAGAGCCGCTAGGGAAGCCACCTCAGCACTTCAGCCTCTGACCAGGTACGCAAGCGAATGTCCCGGTATCCAAAATTCTCTCAATTGAGTATAAAATAGATGTTTTCAGATGGGATCCTCACTAGCTGGATAGACCCTTCATGGAACTGATTCCAATAAAGCTTGTAATCTCAAATGTGGTAATTGAGCTGATTTAGTAAAGGTAAAATATACTGTGCACTGCTTTAGATAGAGGGGAAGCTCTGCTGATTACTATTATCAAATCAAGTGCAAGCAAAAATGCTGTTTTTGCTGTAGGTGCTGGAAATATCTCCTAAACCTACACGGTTTAGGAGATATTTACAATGTCCCCATAGGCCGATGTCTTCTGCGCATGCACCGGTGTATTCAGCTCATGCGCACTTTAGAAAGAGCATGATGGGCCGTTTCTAAAGGGGTCATGCCATGACTGGCGGCTCCCGTGCACATGTGCGGGAGTGACGTCACACGACTCCGGCCAGTCACAGAGTCGGAGTCCGCGGCCCCGGAAGGAAGAGGGGTGAAGAATGGACGCTTCCTGCACAGGGGACAGCGGTGACATTGCAGGCTTTGGTTTCAGGTAAGTGACACATAATGGGCTAAGAGGAAGTAAAACCCATAAGGGTTTACTTCCTCTTTAATGAGAATGATAATAGGTCCGCTTGGCAGTGAGGAGGCAGGAATTGTAGTTATGGAGGGCAGATTTGTACTGGTTGAAGTCGTTGAGAGACTTATGCCGCGTACACACGATCATTTTTCCCGTCGGGAAAAATTAAAAATAATTTTTTAACAAGAAAAACTACCGTGTGTGGGCTTTTTGTCATTTTTCCCGACGGGAAAAACGGCATTAATCCCGACGAGAAAAATTAGAACATGCTCTAATTTTTCTCGTCGTGATTCCCGTCATTTTTTTCCGCTGCAGTTTTCCCATAGGGAAACACTGCCACGGAGCCCACACACGGTCGTTTTTCACGACCAAGAAAAAAAATGTCGGGAAAAACGGCCGTGTGTAGGGAACCAAGCCGTTCCCTCATTTTTCCCGTAGATTTTCTCGACGGTGTTTTCACCGTCGAGAAAATCGATCATGTGTACGCGGCATCAGTCTTACGCCACATAGGAGTCATCCATAGGTTCCCATGTCCCAGCTGTTGTTGGCGCTCCCTCCTCTCCCTTACATACGCCACTGGCTCACACTGAAGAGAAAACATGACCAGATTGGAGTGGCCTGAAAATAGGATAAAGCGATAGTAAACCGCAGCCTATTCTGTTTTATCCCGAAAGGTAAAGGCATAATGTGCTAGTATGCATCGCATACTAGCACATTATGAAACGCTTACCTTAGAACAAAGCCCTCCAGCGCCGTGCTGTCCCCGCTGACAGGGCTTCCATCTTCACTTGGTCTTCTTTCCGGGTTCGTGTTCTCTGACCTTCTGATTCGCCACATCGCCATGCTTCCACTACCACGCATGCGCTCGGGAGTCACGGACTGCGGCACCGAGCTCTGAAGGGTTGGCATACTGTGACATCACTGGCTGCATGCAGTGTGAATATCTTCTACCATGCAGGTTTAGGAGATATTCACTGTACCTACAGGTAAGCCTTGTAAGCCTAATTATAGGCTTACCTGTAGGTACACGTTCAAAAACAGGGTTTACTTCCACTTTAAACATAGGTATTAGAAGGGAAAGGGCATTTTTAAGGCTAGTTAGGTGTAAGCTCGAATTCAACTTAAAGTGTTTTTTTAAAGATCGGCTAGCGCACATTTAGTTTGCCAGTTTAAAGTGGTACACCACAGCTACAGACTGCCTTTTCGGGCAGGCGATGCTGCTTTTTTTAAAAGCATTCCTAGCGGCTAATTAGCCACTGGATTGTTTTTACAGACGGTAAAAGGGGATCCCTCTCACCGCTCTCTGGTGCCTCTCTGCACTGGTGGTCAGTGGTAGTGTTATTTCAAACTCCCTCCCTATTGGTGGGCAGTGGCAGTAATTAACCCCTTTGTGCTGCATAAGTGGCACCAGTGTCCATGTTAATTACCCCTTTATGCTGCATTAGGGGCCAGTGGCAGTTTAACAACACCTTCATGCTGCAGTATAAGGGGGTTAATTAAAGCCCCGTACACACGGTCTGACTTTTTGCCAACAAACTTCATTTTGAGCAAGTTTGCCAAAAAATCCAACCGTGTGTACGCTCCATCGGACAAACTTTTTTGGTTTTCATCGGACAAAAGTTCGGTCTGCAAACGGACAAACTTTTGGCCAACAAAAGTCCCATGGAGCAAAGTCCGACCGTGTGTACAGAAAACCATCGGACTTTTGTCCGATGGACAAAACAAATAATGTTAAAATCAACCAACAATAGCAGAAGTTGACCAAAGGGTGGCGGTAAAGAGCAGAAAAACCATGTGATGTTGGAAAAAGTTTTGGGAAAGTTTGCAGAAAAGTCCTGTGGTGTGTATGCTATGGGTGTGCCCGGCCAACTCCCTTCGGACAAAAATCCACGGAAAAGTCAGATGGAAGTCCGACCGTGTGTACGAGGCTTAACACTGACATTGGTGCCACTAATGCAGCACGAAGGGGTTAATTAACTGACAGTGGTCACTAATGCATCAGTGACCAGTAGCAGCACATCCAGGACTCATCCACGGACACCTCCAGAGTTCAGGATCTCAGTTCAGACATACGGTCCAGCAGACGGACGTGTGTCATAGGAGCTCTGACATCCAGCTCATCCAGCTCAGCCGTCCAGGAATCCTCCCTCTGACATCCAGCACGGCTGTACAGGGACCCCTCGCTCTCTCCCCCTGCTGGCGTAGCTTGCCGATCCACGGCCCCCCTTGCCTTGGTTCCCCCCCCCCCCCATAGTCAGCCCCCCTCGGTTCCTATGTGCCACCCGCAGCCGCCGCCTGCCGCCACCCGGGCATCCGCTCTACAAGGTTAGACTCGCAGGACAGACCGCGGCTGCGGCCTACCCCCTGCCACTCGAGGATCCTTCACTGGCAATTTTTTTTCTCCAAGCTGGCCCGCTCGCTGTGTCCCACCCCGAAGCTCACCCCAGCCATCAGAGGGCCTCCCGAAAGCCGCAGCAACAGCGACCTGGTCCCGCAGGACAGACCGTGGCTCTGGCCGCGGAGGCCATCTTTGTCCACCCAAGCCTCGGCAACACGGATTCTCTTCTCCCGACCCCCCCTCAGACATTTTCCACCAGACACAGACTGCAGGACTGCCTGGTACTGGCCATCTGCCCCCAATCCCCTCGGGACCACTCACAGGTGACAACCTGAAGGACGAACAGGGGATCCGGCCTGGTAAGTAGCGGTCATCTTGCTATGCCCGGGCGCCCTCACCACCAGCTCCCTGTCATCCTCTGCCACCACTTTCCCCTCATCGTCCTCATCTGCATCATCATCCTTCTCCTCATCTTCAGCATCTGAACATCACCATTGGCTTCTCATTCCGGATTGGCTGCCTTGGTAACCTGACATTTGGGTAAGTACACCGGCCACAACAAATCATAGGAAGTTGATTCAGGGTCCGATCGCCTCTCGGGGGGTCAGGAAGGAATTTTTCCCCCTGCGGTAGCTAATTGGCTCGTGCTCGGCAGGGTTTTTTCGCCTTCCTCTGGATCAACTGGGGAGGGGATAGATCAGGGTAGTTGGGTTAGATTGGGGTTCCACCATCGTCATCATTGCCATCGCACCATCATCATCCTATCATCTCACATCATCGTTCCGGATCAGTTTTTGCTTACAGTTCACACCACACGCAGTTCCAGTGCATTTTCGGTCGCTAGCGGAGTTTAAAGGCGCCCAAAAAGTGCCGCTTTAACAGCGGTAAAGCGCCGCTAAAATTAGCGGCGCTTTACTGCTAACGCCCGCACCGCCCCAGTGTAAAAGGTGTCTAACAAGCCAGGAAAGTACAAATACCCCTTAAAGTGGAAGTAAACCCTCCTATCGTTTTCAGCCAAGGAAGCTGCCATCTTGGCCTTTGGTAAACCTTCAACGGCCATGATGCTGCACATGTGATCAGTTATGACACCAATCATTGGATGGTGTGAAAGTTTGGTTGAGAGCACAACCAATGTGACAGCTAACATTTCCGGCATGCCGGGAATGTTAACTGTTTTTTAAACTATCAAATCGATGGGTTTACTTCCGCTTTAAATTACCCCTTTTTGGAAATTAGACATTCCAAGGTATTTAGTAATAGGCATGGAGAGTTTTTTCACGTTTTAATTTTTTCCCACAATGCTTTTCAAAATGAAGATTTTCATATTAACAGGTTATTTCTCTCACATGGCATATGCATACTTACAACTACACCCCAAAAAACATTCTGTTACTTCTCCTGGGTATGGCAATACCACATGTATGAGCCTTTTTCACAGCCTGGCCACATAGAGAGGCCCAACATGCAGGGAGCACCATCAGGTGTTTAAAGGACATAAATGACACATCTAATTTCAATTTAAATTTCTACCTATCACACTTTTGAAGGCCCTGGAGCACCAGGACTATGGAAATGCCCAAAAATGACCCCATTTTGGAAAGAAAACACCCCAACACATGTTCTATGAGGCACAGTGAATCTTTTGAACATGTAATTTTTTTGGACAAGATTTTGGAAAATGTCTAAAGAAAATTAAATGCTTTTTCTACACATTTATTACACATTTTTATGGCACTGACGGGCGCTGATGAGAATCCACTATTAGGGTGGCACTGATGAGCACTGTATTGGCACTAATGAGCACTTTAGTGGCTCTGTAGAGCACAGATGTAGCACAGATGTGGCATTGTAGGGCATTGATGTGGCACTGTAGAGCACTGATGGGGCACAGAAGTACACAGATTTGGCACTGATTGGGCACTGTAGAGCACTGATGGGGCACAGATGGGGCACTGCTTGGGCCCTGTAGAGCACTGATGGGGCACAGATGTGCACTGATGGAGCACTGCTTGGGCACTGTAGAGCACTGATGGGGCACAGATGTGCACTGTGGGGCACTGCTGGGCGCTTGGAAGATATAAAAAAAGACTCAAGCAGCCTCACACTGCACCTTCTCCCTCCTCTCCTCATATGATCTGTGTGTGGTGGGGAGAGAACCGGACATGACGCCGGTTTGTTGACAGTGATCGCTCCATCATTGGGCAGAGCAATCACGTGGTAAAAGGCCGCTGGGATTGGGGCTTTACACCGATCCGTGAAGCGCCGTGTCTCTAGAACCCGGCGAGCACGGACTTTCCCGTGTGCGCGCCCAATTCTGGCAGGACGTCATCAGCTATGGCCCAGTCAGCAAGTGGTTAAACTCAAAACCAAAAATGTTATATATGCAGCTTATATAAAAGTAAAAAACAAAAAAAGAACAGACCTCCACACACCTAAATGAATTATATTACAAATTTTTAATAGCCTATATCAGGCAAATACAACATAAAAACACTACTAATACCCCAAATTGACATATGACCAAATAAAACCATATGAGAGGCCACCAAACCACTTTGGATCCCTCCAATCGGAGAGAACCCCCTCAGTAATTGATAGCTGGTGAACCCACTCCCTCCCCCCCTGTGAAGAACACCCCCTGTAAGTACCTGATATACCCCAAGAATCCCCTATAGAGACCAAAGGTTCACCCGTATACTTCCTAAGCAAGAGCAGCGTATGCTTAGAAACAGCATGTATCGCTGCTAGTGAATGGAAGACACAACCTGGATCGGATCCCCATATAAATTCACCCCCCAGTCAGCAGTCAGTCAGTGGAAGGGCCTAACAAGTTATTAAATCATGATCCGCAGGGATCCTGGCATGAAAAATATATAGTTTATCTGGATTCAAAAACAAAAATAAAGAAAACACGCATCCACTTCAAAATATGTAAATGTCCAATCACTAGTATATCGCCAAGATCCGTGCGAAGAATTATTTCCTACGGGAATTCATCTGCAACTAATTCCCAAGCAATGGGTAAGTATTAGTGTAGTTTCCCAGGTGCACCTGATTGGAAGTGTAATTATGATAGTTTGTATCCTCACGATTAGTGATGAGCCGAACACCCCCGGGTTCGGTTCGCACCAGAACCCGCGAACGGACCGAAAGTTCGAACGAACATTAGAACCCTATTAAATACAATGGATGCGAACGTTCGAATTCTAAAGTGCTAATTATAACAACTATTATGCATGTTATTGTCCTAAAAAGGGTTTGGGAACCCGGGTTCTGCACCAGGGGACATGTATCAATGCAAAAAGAAGTTTTAAAAACGGTCGTTTTTCGGGAGCAGTCATTTTAATGATGCATAAAGTGAAAAAAAAAAAAGTCAAATATTCCTTTAAATATCGTACCTGGGGGGTGTCTAAAGTATGCCTGTGAAGTGCCACGTGTTTCCCGTGTTTAGAACTGTCCCTGCACAAAATGACACTTCTAAAGGAAAAAAAAGCCATTTAAAACTGCTTGCGGCTTTAATGTAATGTCTGGTCCCGGTAATATGGATGAAATTCTTTAAGAAAAATGGCATAGCTACCCCATGACCCCCCCCCCCCCCACCCCAGCCCATTACCAGCCCCTTTGGGTCTTGTATGGATATTAAGGGGAACCCCGCACATAAAATAAAAAAGGCCCTATATACTCTGAACAGCCCTATACAGGCGGTGCATACAAGACAGGGACTGTAGGTTTGTTCTTATGTAGAGTCTGTTTGTAATTTTGAACAGGTACATTGTTGAAGTGTAGCTCCAGACCAAAAATCTATTTTTAAACTTTTTGGAAAACATAGGTAAGGGTTATCACCCCTGTAACATTTGTTTTGCTGTCTGTGCCCCTGTTCAGAACATTTCACCTCACTTTCCGTCCCAATGACAACTGTTTTTGAAATGTGGTGTTTTTCTTGAAACAAGGATTGCTGATAAAGCATCAGTACAGAGGAGACACCTTTCTCCCATATTTATTCTTACAGGAGAGAATTTTCCTTCCTAGTGGTAGATTTCCTCTCACTTCCTGTTGTCTTCTTGCGTTTGCAAGTAGGAGTCGTTTGTAAGTTGGATGTTTGAAAGTAGGGACCTGCCGTATATACTCTGCAGAAATAGGCCCCTTAGTTGTTGGTGTTGGCACAACACTGTAAGCACTCACAGTTACTCTTGGTTGGTGCTGGAACGCCCTGCTGTCAACTATTATATCAGGAATTTTAATTACATATAATTGTTGAACAGTGGTAGTAAAAATTGGGCCTTTGATGGTGGTGCTGGTGCCACAACACTGTAAGCCCTGACAGTTACTCTTGGTGGGTGCAGCAATGGGCCCTGCTGTGAATTATTAGATCAAGAATTGTAATTACATGCCCCTGTTGAACAGGGGCTGAAAAATTGGGCCTTAGGCACTGGTGGCACAACACTGCAACCCCTCACAGATACTGTACTTGGAGCACAGCAATGAGCCCTGTTGCAAAGTATTGCTTCAAAAATTGTAATGACACGCCCCTGTTAAACAGGGGCTGAAAAATTGGGCCTTAGGCACTGGTGGCACAACACTGCAACTCCTCACAGATACTGTACTTGGAGCACAGCAATGAGCCCTGTTGCAAAGTATTGCTTCAAAAATTGTAATGACACGCCCCTGTTAAACAGGGGCTGAAAAATTGGGCCTTAGGCACTGGTGGCACAACACTGCAACTCCTCACAGATACTGTACTTGGAGCACAGCAATGAGCCCTGTTGCAAAGTATTGCTTCAAAAATTGTAATTACACGCCCCTGTTAAACAGGGGCTGAAAAATTGGGCGTTAGGCACTGGTGGCGGCACCCATAAACAAAAATGATCTTACAAGCTATCATCATCAATCGTATCATTGAGGACTCGGAGGAGGAGGATAGCCAGTCAACATAACAGCACAGGCACTCAGCATCAGCATCAGTCTTGAAGGGATGTGACATGTTAAAATCAATTAGTCTGTTATATCAGCATCAGGTGTGTGGTAGCTGGTGGTGATCCAAGACTGGTTCATCTTGATGAAAGTCAGTCGATCAACCGAGTCGGTGGACAGGCGCACCCTGTGATCCGTGACAAATCCTCCAGCAGCACTGAATGTGCGTTCCGAAAGAACGCTGGATGCAGGACAGGCCAGTAGCTCAATTGCATACTGTGCAAGCTCTGGCCAGTGATCCATCCTCAAGACCCAGTAAGCCAGAGGATTTTCGGTGGGGAAGGTGTCCAAGTCTGACCTTGCCCCTAGATATTCCTGCACCATGTTTATCAGACGCTGGCGATGGTTGCTGGAACCGATCATACTTTGGGGCTGCGGACTAAAGAATTGTCTGAACGCATCGGTCAGACGGCCACCTTCCCCACCGCTCCTTCTTTGACTGGCCGAAGCCTCAGCAACTCGTTGTCCAGGACCAGGAGTTTGCAACCTCCCAGTCTCTGGGAACGCGTTGCACAGACCTTTCTGCAAGGCCTCCCGGAGTTGTCTCATCCTCTGCTCCCTCTGCGACGGTAACATAAGGTCCGCAACCTTACCCTTGTACCGTGGATCAAGGAGAGTGGCCAGCCAGTAATGGTCCCTCTCCTTGATCCGAAGAATACGAGGATCCTTCCGCAGACTTTGCAGGATCAGGGAGGCCATGCAGCGTAGGTTTGCTGAGGCATTCGCTCCGGAGTCCTCTGGGTCACTAAGGACGACATGATCCGCAGCCACCTCCTCCCAGCCACGTACAAGTCCACTGGTTTCTTGGGACTGTAAATCATCCCTAAAAGACTGCTGCTGATGATGCTGAGTGCCAGCCTCCACCTCCATGCTGACACAATCCTCCTCCTCCTCCTCCTCCTCCTCCTCTTCCTGTGCGATGGGTGGGACAGAAGGAACACTGTCTGGGTAAAGGGGGCCTTGAGAGGCAAGGAAGTCCTCCTCTTCCTGCCTCTGTTCTGCCTCAAGTGCCCTGTCCATTATTCCACGCAGCGTGTGCTCCAACAGGTGGACAAGAGGTACAGTGTCACTGATGCATGCACTGTCACTGCTCACCATCCTCGTGGCCTCCTCAAATGGTGCCAGGACAGTGCATGCATCCCTGATCATGCCCCACTGGCGTGGAGAAAAAAAACCAAGCTCCCCTGACCCTGTCCTGGTGCCGTAGTCGCACAGGTACTCATTGATGGCCCTCTGCTGCGTGTGCAGCCGCTGCAGCATGGCCAACGTTGAGTTCCACCTGGTGGGCATGTCACATATAAGGCGGTTCTTGGGCAGGTTCAACTCCTTTTGCAGCTCAGCCAGGCGAGCACTGGCATTATAAGATCTGCGGAAATGCACACAGACTTTCCTGGCCTGCCTCAGGACATCCTGTAAGCCCGGGTACCTGCCCAAGAAGCGCTGCACCACCAGGTTAAGGACGTGAGCCACACAGGGCACATGGGTCAGTTGTCCCTGTCGGAGGGCGGAGAGGAGGTTGGTGCCATTGTCGCAAACCACCATTCCTGGCTTAAGCTGGCGTGGCGTCAACCACCTCTCGGCCTGGCCCTGCAGAGCAGACAGGACCTCTGCCCCAGTGTGGCTTCTGTCCCCCAAACACACCAGCGCAAGCACGGCATGGCATCTTTTTGCCTGCGTACTTGCGTAGCCCCGTGAACGGCTACGGAGCACCGCTGGTTCATAGGACAAACCACAGGAAGAGGCCATGGAGGAAGAAGAAGAGGAGGGGGTGGAGGAGAGAGGTGTGTCACAACCAGTAGTAGCATTTTGGAGGCGTGGCGGTGGGACAACCTCCAACACTACTGCACCTTGTCCTGAATCCTTCCCAGCTGCCAAAAGAGTGACCCAATGGGCCGTGAAAGAAAGGTAACGTCCCTGTCCATGCCTGCTGGACCATGAGTCAGCGGTAATATGCACCTTACCGCTGACCGCCCTGTCCAGCGAGGCCAAGACATTGCCTTCCACATGCCGGTAGAGAGCCGGAATAGCCTTCCGTGAGAAAAAGTGGCGTTTGGGAACCTGCCACTGAGGAACCGCACATTGCACAAACTCACGGAAGGGGGCCGAGTCTACCAACTGAAAAGGCAGCAGTTGAAGCGCTAGCAATTTAGCCAAGCTAGCATTCAACCGCTGGGCATGTGGATGGCTGGGAGTGAACTTCTTTCGACGGTCCAGCAGCTGGGGCAGGGAAATTTGCCTGCTAGAATCGGACGTCGGTGTACTGCTAGCAGAGTGGGCGCAAGTACTTGGCTGTGACACACCTAATTCTACACCTTCATTCCTCTCAGTGCATGTTTCAGAGAGGACTGAAGTTATAGTGGGGTTGGAGATCCCAGCTGATGCGGTGCAAGGAGAGGTCCGCTTTGTTCTTTGGTGTGGGTCTTTGAGGTAGGCTTGCCAACGAGCTGCATGGCAGGTCAACATATGTCTGGTCAGGCATGTGGTACCCAAGCGGCTGATGTTTTGGCCACGCGATATACGCTTGAGACATATGTTGCAAACAGCAGCTGTGCGATCTGATGCACTAGCCTCAAAAAAGGCCCACACCAAAGAACTTTTTGAATGACGGGCAGAGGCAGCGCCCTGCACAGGCGGAGCTCTGCGGTGTGATTCCGTCGGTGTACTGCCCTTACGCTGGCCACCAAAGGGCATCCTGCCTCGTTGGAGATGTGCCTCCTCCTCATCCTCCTCCTCCTCCTCTCTCCTATTAGGCACCCACGTGGAGTCAGTGACCTCATCATCCCCTCCCTCCTCATCACTGGAGCCAATCTGGCAGTATGCTGCAGCTGCTGGAACATGACTGCCAGATTGGTGTCCTTCTTGAGCATCCCCTCTGTCTGCTCTCACGCTACTGCCTTCCTCTAGCTGGGTTTCATCATCAGACCCTTCGAAACGCTGGGCATCCTCCTGGAGCATGTACCCAACACTGTGCTGAAACAGTTTGGGGGACTCCTCAGGAGGAGGACATGGTGGGTCTAGGGAAGGAGTGACTGATGATTTGTCTGACATTGATACCAGGGAAGACGACGCTTTGGCAGCTGCTTTTCCAGTACCCTGAGCCTGGGTGAGAGAGGACGAGGAGGAGGAGGAGGGCTTGGTCATCCACTCTACCAAGTCTTCGGCATGATGTGGCTCAACATGTCCAGCTGCCGAAAAGAAGGACAAGCGTGTCCCATGGCCATGTGCTGATGACAATGCACCGCGTCCACGACCAGCACTGTTGCCCCCAGACACAGAGCCTGCTTGCCCTCTTTTATTGCCTCCTGACTGTCTGCCTCTCCTTGTTTGCCTTCCAGACATTCTAATAGATGGCCTGCAGGGAGATGGGAAAAAAGCAATAAGGGCTACCTTCAGGTGTCCTTCTCTGTCCCTTGAAACAAGGACTTTCACAGTGAAAGAAACTGACACTCTCCCTACCTACAGTTTTCTGTCCCTAGAAAAAATATTTTTTTTAAGCACAATATAGCACAAGGACAATTCACTCACTGTCCTTACAGGTCCCTGGAAACAAGGACTTGCAGAGTGAAAGAAAAAAAACACTCTCCCTACCTACAGTTTTCTGTCCCTAGAAAAAATGGTTTTTTTTAAGCACAATATAGCACAAGGACAATTCACTCACTGTCCTTCCAGGTCCCTGGAAACAAGGACTTGCAGAGTGAAATAAACTGACACTCTCCCTACCTACAGTTTTCTGTCCCTAGAATAAATGTTTTTTTTAAGCACAATATAGCACAAGGACAATTCACTCACTGTCCTTAGAGGTCCCTGGAAACAAGGACTTGCAGAGTGAAAGAAAAAAAACACTCTCCCTACCTACAGTTTTCTGTCCCTAGAAAAAATGTTTTTTTTTAAGCACAATATAGCACAAGGACAATTCACTCACTGTCCTTCCAGGTCCCTGGAAACAAGGACTTGCAGAGTGAAAGAAAAAAAACACTCTCCCTACCTACAGTTTTCTGTCCCTAGAAAAAATGTTTTTTTTAAGCACAATATAGCACAAGGACAATTCACTCACTGTCCTTCCAGGTCCCTGGAAACAAGGACTTGCAGAGTGAAAGAAAAAAAACACTCTCCCTACCTACAGTTTTCTGTCCCTAGAATAAATGTTTTTTTAAGCACAATATAGCACAAGGACAATTCACTCACTGTCCTTCCAGGTCCCTGGAAACAAGGACTTGCAGAGTGAAAGAAACTGACACTGTCCCTACCTACAGTTTTCTGTCCCTAGAATAAATGTTTTTTTTAAGCACACTATAGCACAAGCACAAAACACACTGACACTCTCCCTACCTATCCTTCTCTTTCCCTAAACTAAAGGAATCCAGGTTAAGCAAGAAAGAAATAACAGTCACTGTCCCTGCCTATGCTGCTCTATCCCTGCTCCGGAACACACTACACTAGGCCGCCGTGCTGGCGGCCTTTTATAGTGTGGGGCGTGTACTAAACACCCTCAGCAATAATTGGCCACAGGCATCCTGCCTGTGGCCAATCATTGCTCTCCTCGCTGCCGGCGCTGTGATTGGCCAAGCATGCGGGGTCACAGTGCATGCTTGGCCAATCACAGCGCCTGGATGACACTGCGATGGCGTAGTGCATTGTGGGCCGTTCGCGTCACTCGAATTTGGCGCGAACGGCCCAAATCGTTCGATCTTCGTCGAACGATCGAACAGCCGATGTTCGAGTCGAACGTATGTTCGACTCGAACACGAAGCTCATCCCTACTCACGATGGTTATATATTGAACCAGCAGTGGATCTCAATGTTTTCCATTGTATTCATCATAAATGTTTCTGTGCTCTACAGGTAAAGATTACAATAACGGATAAACTTATATACATGGCATGCATAGGTTTACTCACGCGACCTGCATGGATTATCAGAACATATGGTTTGGGGTTGGTTTGTTTTATCTCCAGTCCAAATTATCCGATAGATTGGTAGTTGCACAGAAATATCCCAATTGGAGTAGTCTGTGTATAAGCGTCCCCGATATTTGTTCACAATCCGTATCAATAGTGCAGGTGATAGCACAGAGATCTCGCAGTGGGATTGATCTGTGTGTAGGCGCTTTCAACGACTGTTAGCAAGCCATCAGCAACATGTAGAAAACATAAACTGTAGAGCAGGTCCTTCCTCCAGAGTTCTATATATCTCACAGTCCTTCTGAAGTTTGTTCGGGGTGTACGTAGAGTCCTAAATTCCAATTGAAATGTCCAGGCAATGCCTCACGGGAACAATTGGTTAATTCTCATTAAAAATTGGAGGCTACTTGGGTGGGCATCAACAGAGGGTGTTCAGCCCAGTAGTTGACATGTTTCATTCCAGTGTACCGGAACTTCGTCAGAACTATGCAGCTTACCAATCATTAGGTGTGGGGGCTTCATTGGTTTTCTTTCTTAGGCTATTTTTCTTCTGTTTTCACCTGGCCATTAACACACCTGTTCTATTAGCGTGCCTCCACTCTGGATGAAGGAACACAGGGGGCACCTTTTGGACAGCAACATAGTTAATCTGGGGGAAGGAGAGTGTTAGATGTACTAGCAGATGAAAATAAACTAACAAATAGCAGCAAAACTCCAGCTAATACAGTACTTTATAAGCAGTTACAGCAAACAGTGTTTTTCCTTTTGGGATAAAGGTTTTACATAAATAAATAAAAGCTGATCATTGTAAGCACCCTTGTCAGTGTTAATTGGTTTGTCCAATCCCTATAACAGATACATCTACAAGAGAGCTTGTTCTTTTAAAAAACAACTACAAGTCGGATTGACGTCGTACAGGAACCTTTTTTGAAGTCGGAGCGACTGCAGAGCGTGTACATTAAGACGACTCCAATCACTTCCATTAGTTTTAAAAACAGCGCGACTTGGGGCGACTTGAAGTCGGATCCCGAGTCGCCCCTGTGTGAACCGGCTCTTACTGGCTGAATCACCATTTCTGGCTCTGAAAATACCAGCTCCCTGGCTCAAACTATTATCCAATGGCTTGGATATTTCATTCCTAACCCATGGAAGACGTATACAAATTAGGAGTTTTCCTGTCACTGTGTAAAGATACTGAATCCAGAAAAATCTTCAATTTATTCATCTCCGTGATACCGCAACGCAGAAACATGAATCTGGCCTTATGTGTACAGAGAACATTCTGTATCTGGTGTTACCGGACCACAGTCATTTAACATTATAACTATATCAAATATAACTGTATTTCAGTTTTTTTTTTTATTATTTGCTCTTGTATTAATGAATACATCTGATATAAAAGAGTAAAAAGACTTGTAAACTTGTAATAAAACCAATGAATACATATAGCCAAATAAAGTGTGTGATCCTGATCTTCTCAGTGGACGGTCATTGGTCAGCATCCGTCACTGTCTCGTGACTTTGTCTTGCAATGCATAAATCAAGGTATGGCAAATATAAGGAATAAATAAAAAATAAGCCTGTAGGTTTATTTGTACACAGATCTGTGTCATTTAACCGAAGGGAGCGGAATAGAGAAGGTGAGAGGGGAAATAAAGAGAGAAGGGAAGAGAAATACTGTAAAGAGAAGAAAAGAGAAGGGAAGAGAAAGAGAGAGAAGGGAAGAGAAAAAGAGAGATAAAAGGGAAGAGAAAGAGAGAAGGAAGGAGTGAGAGACACAGAGAAGGGGTGAGAGAGACAGAGAGAAGGGAATAGAAGGAGAGAGAGAAGGGATGAGAAAGAAAGAGAGAAGGGTTGCAAGAGACAGAGAGAAGGGAAGAGAGAGAGAGAGCGAGAGAGAAGGGATGAGAGAGAAAGAAGGGAAGAGAAAGTGAGAGAGATGGGTTGAGAGAGGGGAAAAGAAAGAAAGAGAGAAGGGTTGAGAGAGACAGAGAGGAGGGAAGAGAAGAGAGAGAGATAGAGAATGGAAGATAAAGAAAGAGAGAAGGGAAGAGAAAAGGAGAGAGAGGGTGAGAGAGAGAGAGAAGGGAAGAGAAAGAAAGAGAGAGGGGTTGAGAGAGACAGAGAGATGGGAAGAGAAGAGAAGGGAAGAAAGAGAGAGAGAGAGATGAGGGAAAAGAAAGAAAGAAAGAAGGGTTGAGAGAGGCAGAGAGAACAAAAGGTAGAGGGAGAAAACAAGACAGCAGGACAGGAAAAGAGAAAAGAAAAGAGGAAGGGAAGGGAAAGGAGGGAGGATTATATATAGAGAAAAGTGAAGAGTGAGCAGAAAAGAGAGAATAAAAGAGAAAGAAATGAAAAGAAAATGAGAAAGCAAGAGAGAAATTAACAAATGGAAAACTAAAGAAGGAGAGAGAGAAACAAAGGAGGAAAAAGAGAAATGGACATGACAAGATTGGGAAAGGAAGAGAGTGAAACAAAGAGAGAATAAGGGAGAGAGAAAGGGAATTAAACGGATGAAATGGAATGACAAGAGTGAGAGAGAGAAAGACAATGGAAAAGAGAGATGAAGAGAGAGAGAGGAAATGGGGGAAATAATGAAAAGAGAGAAATGAAAAGAGAGTGATAAAATAGGAGAAACAGACGGTGAGAATAAAAAAGGAAGAGAGAGAGAAAAAGGAGAAAGAGAGAGAGAGAGAGAGAGAGAAAGGAGGAGAGAGAGAGAGAGAGAGATAAAGGAGGAAGAGAGAGAGAGAAGGAGGAAGAGAGAGAGAAAGGAGGAAGAGAGAGGGAGTGAGAGAAAGGAGGAAGAGAGAGGGAGAGAGAGAAAGGAGGAAGAGAGAGGGAGAGAGAGAAAGGAGGAAGAGAGAGAGAGAGAAAAGGGAGGAAGAGAGAGAGAAAGGAGGGAGCGAGAGAGAGAGAAAGGAGGAAGAGAGAGAGAGAAAAGGAGGAAGAGAGAGAAAGGAGGAAAACAGAGAGAGAGAGAGAAAATTGAGGAAGAGAGAGAGAGAGAAAGGGGGAGAGAGAGAGAGAAAGGAGGATGAGAGAGAGAGAAAGGAGGAAGAGAGAGAAGAAGGAGGAAGAGAGAGAGAAAGGAGGAAGAGAGAGAGAAAGGAGGAAGAGAGAGAGAGAGAGAAAGGAGGAAGAGAGAGAGAGAGAAGGAGGAAGAGAGAAAGGAGGAAGAGAGAGAAGAAGGAGGAAGAGAGAGAGAGAGAAAGGTGGAAGAGAGAGAAGAAGGAGGAAGAGAGAGAAGGAGGAAGAGAGAGAAGAAGGAGGAAGAGAGAGAGAGAAAGGAGGAAGAGAGAGAAGAAGGAGGAAGAGAGAGAGAGAAAGGAGGAAGAGAGAGGGAGAGAGAAAGGAGGAAGAGAGAGAGAGAGAGAGAAGGAGGAAGAGAGAAAGGAGGAAGAGAGAGAAGGAGGAAGAGAGAGAGAGAGAAAGGTGGAAGAGAGAGAAGAAGGAGGAAGAGAGAGAAGGAGGAAGAGAGAGAGAAAGGAGGAAGAGAGAGAGAGAGAAAGGAGGAAGAGAGAGAGAGAGAAGGAGGAAGAGAGAAAGGAGGAAGAGAGAGAAGAAGGAGGAAGAGAGAGAGAGAGAAAGGTGGAAGAGAGAGAAGAAGGAGGAAGAGAGAGAAGGAGGAAGAGAGAGAAGAAGGAGGAAGAGAGAGAGAGAAAGGAGGAAGAGAGAGAAGAAGGAGGAAGAGAGAGAGAAAGGAGGAAGAGAGAGGGAGAGAGAAAGGAGGAAGAGAGAGAAGAAGGAGTAAGAGAGAGGGGAATGACAAGAGAGTGAGAAAGAAGGAAGAGAGAGAAGAAGGAGGAAGAGAGAGGGGAATGACATGAGAGCGAGAAAGGAAGAGGAGAGGAAACAGAGAAACAAAGGAGGAGAAAGAGAAATGATAATGACAGGAGTGGGAAAGGAAGAGAGTGAAACAAGAAGAAGACAAAGAAAGAGAGAAAGGAAGAGAGGGGGGAATTGGAATGACAGGAGTTTAGAAAGGAGAGAGAGAGAGGACAGAATGGAAAAGAGAGATGAAGAGAGAGAAACGAAGGGAAAGAAAAGGAGAAATGAAGAAAGAAAGTGAGAAAATAAGAGAGAAATGAACAGTGAGAATAAAAAAAAGGAAGAGAGAGAGAAAGGAATGAAGAGAGAAATAAAGCAAAAGAGAAATTAAAACAGAGAAAGGGAGAAAGAAGAGAGAGGGAAGGAGGAAGACAGAAAGAAAGAAGGAAAGAAGGGGGGATAAAAAAGGAGGAGAGAAACTAACAGAGAGAAAAGAAAAAAAGAAGAGAAGAAGAGAGCGGAGAAGTCATACATGGGGTCTCCAGCTGGAATGAGAGGTGATGAGGTGGGGGGAGGGGGGTTGTGCGGTGACACTGTTGTACACAGAGCTCCCTCCCCCTCCCCCTCTCCATTCCTGATCCCCGTGTCACTGTCACCCCCTCCAGCTCCTCCCATTCTGGGCGGGTCCAAGTGTCACTTTACGGCCCATCTCCTCAGAACCGGAAGTTTTTCAGCAGCGAGCAGGAGAAGAAGGTAAACAGAGGTGAGAGGTGTGTATTGTACAGTGTGTCTTCTCCGCTCCGTGCTGTGTGTACCCGGGGTGGGTTCTGTCCTCACAGGACATGTCAGCTGTGCACAACACAGGAGATTATTCTACACAGGCGACCTGCTGTGGAACTACAAGTCTCAGCAGTGTGTGTGGGGGGATGGTGGGGCTCCCTGTATTGTAGGTTGTGCCTCCATGGTGTGTCCTGTACAGGGGGGGCTCAATGTAGAAGTATTGTGCTGTATACAATGTCCCTGATATCTGCCATTATTTCTGTGTGCTGAGACATAGCTGTGTATAGGGGGGAGGGGAGTGTGGGTGAGGTGCTACTACAAGCCCAGCATGCCCAGCATGCCCAGCCAGCATTCTGCACATAGATGTGTACATAGCCACCTACATGTGGAAGATCCCTCCTCCCCCTCTGTATATGATTATGTGTATTCCCTCCATGTCTGTGGCCCTGAGATCTGCCATGACTCCTAATCTCAGAGACATTCTGCCCTCTGGTGACACAAGTCCCAGTATGGCCTCTCAGATGAAGCCTGGCTATGCTGGGATCATTGCTCATTCATCTCAGACCACCAACTACAGTGATTGGGGATGGGGGGGGGGGCTACCTATAGGCCAGGTACACAACACCTGAGTTGTGTTTCCTGCCCCTTGTCATGAGATCGGGGCAATTGAATGGACTCAGTGGGGTTTATTTAATAAAATTGGAGAGTGCAAAATCCGGTACAGTTCTGCTTAGTAGCCAATCAGCTTCTAAAGCCTCATACACATGATTGGACTTTCATCTGACTTTTCCGTGGATTTTGGTCCCAAGGGTGTTGGCCGTGAACTTGTTCTGCATACACACGGCACAACCTTTTCAGCCAATATTCACCAAAGCACGTGGTTTTTCAGCTCTTTACTGCCACCCTTTGGGCAACTTCTGCTATTGTTGTCTGATGTTTAGCATTGGTTCGGAGTATGCGTGTTTGTACTTTGGATTTTAGTCTGATGGATTTGTGTACACACGATCAGATAATGCGACGGAACACATGTTTTGTCGGAAAATTTGAGAGCAAGCACAGCCAAGATTTGTTGTGGGAGTTCACCGCTCCAAGGTAATTACCTCTCCTACGATCAAGGTGCTGGTTCTGTTTGCAACAGAAATGATTGAAAAAGAAATAGCTGGAAGGCCACACTCCAAATATTCACCTTTTTATTGTAAAGTTAAAATCAAGGCATCAAAAGTCGGTACAGAGTAACTGCACTGCCGCTGACATGTTTCACACCAGACACGGTGCTTAGTCTCGGGTATGTCCGCGGCAGTGCAGTTACTCTGTACCAACTTTTGATGCCTTGATTTTAACTTTACAATAAAAGGTGAATATTTGGAGTGCGGCCTTCCAGCTATTTCTTTTTCAGCCAACATTTGTTGTCGGAAATTCCGACAACAATTTTCCGATGGAGCATACAGACGGTCGGATTGTCCGATAAAACACGTCCGTCGGATCATTGTTGTTGGAAAATTTGATCGTGTGTATGGGCCTTTTACTTCAGCTTGTCCAATTAAGCTTGGACAAAAAAACTGGAGGCTGATGGGTTTCTTGCACTCTCCAGTTTTAGTAAATCAACCCCATTGTTTGTTTTGTTTTTTTGTTTTTTCATGGCAAAAGGCAAAACACTTTTTTGTTTTCCTTAACGCATGTTGCCGCGCTCTGTGATGCATTGTGGTGTTTGTCACTTAAAACAGGGCTTGACAAATTTGCTTGGAATCTAGGAGCCAGCTAAAAAAGTTAGGAGCCAGGTTTTTTTTTTTAACGACCAATGCGTGCAGAAGCGAACGCATACGCGAGTAGCGCCCGCATATGAAAGCAGTGTTTAAACCACACATGTGAGGTATCGCCGGGATTGGTAGAACGAGAGCAAAAATTCTAGCCCTAGACCTCCTCTGTAACTCAAAACATGCAACCTGTAGAATTTTTTAAATGTCGCCTATGGAGATTTTAAAGGGTAAAAGTTTGTCGCCATTCCACGAGCGGGCGCAATTTTGAAGCGTGACATGTTGGGTATCAAATTTACTCGGCGTAACATTATCTTTCACAATATAAAAAAAAAAATTTGGCTAACTTTACTGTTGTCTTATTTTTTAATTTTAAAAAAGTGTATTTTTTTTTTCCTCAAAAAAGTGCGCTTGTAAGACCGCTGCACAAATACGGTGTGACAGAAAGTATTGCAACGACCGCCATTTTATTCTCTAGGGTGTTAGAATAAAAAATATATATAATGTTTGGGGGTTAACTTCTAAGTAAAGGGAAGGAGATGGGCGGGCAGTGAAACAGGCAAGCATTGCTGGTTGACTTGTCATACCAACGGCCACCACAAGAGGGCGCAGATTGCAAAGCCGCGGCCTAAATTAACGGCCGGCGCGGCCCGATGAGATCACGCGATCGCGGAGGGGGGGCGCACGAAGATGCAGGTAACCTCAGCTGTGCTGCCCCAGGTGCCAGGTCGCTAATTCTAGTCGCATTTGCGACCTGGCGCCCGGGGATTGTCGAGCCCTGACTTAAAGTAAATGTGGCCTGTTCCATTATGGCCCCGTGTTGTGTTGGTGTGGCCCATTGGAAAGAATGGATCCCAGTTTGTCATTGCCTTCTGCCTGTGTTGAGCAAAGCAAGCCCAACGGATGTTGTGATGGGCTCTTGAAGAGGAGTTCTGCTCCCCAGCAAAAAATTAAGCCAGCAGCTACAAATACTGTAGCTGCTGACTTTTAATATTAGGACACTTTCCTATCCTGGTATTCAGCGATGTCGGCACCCCAATCAATGTTTCCATCGACTCTCGGGTGCTGCCGCCACCATTCATAGTAAGGGAACCCGGCAGTGAAGCCTTTCAGCTTCACTGCCGGGTTCCCTACTGCGCATGTGTGAAGTGTGCTGCACTTTCTGAATGGGCAGTTGCAGAGGAGGGGGGCCAAACTTCTGAGTGATTGCGTCGCGATCTCCCGGAAGTGGGGGTGGGTACCAGTCAAGACAGGTACCCCCCCTCGAAGGGCACCGGAGGGGGGAGGAGGCTGAAAAGTGGAGCTTCTACATTTGGGTGGAACCCTGCTTTAAATAGGAACTTTATCCCTTCACTTTACATGTTTCCCTCATCCTTTCTTAGCTTTTAGGGTTGGTTGGCCTCAATAAACATACTCACATTCCCAGTATATCCAACACTATTTATTTATTACAGGTGCTTCTATCGTGCTGTCAATTTTACCACACTTTACATACACATTGTACATTTACATCAGTCCCTGCCATTGAGCTTACTCAGGTTCCTAACTCACATACATACATACATACATACATACATACTGGGGCCAATTTAGACAGGAGCCAATTAACCTACCAGCTTGTCTTTGCAGCGTGGGAGGAAACAGGCATGGTTGTGATTTGAACCATCGACCTTAGTGCTGCTAGGTGGACATGCTAACCACATAGCCACTGTGTTCGCCATTGGAACATGCTACATCTGTATTTAGGGGGTAACATGTTTCAGCACCCCCCCTCACCCCAGAGCCCCTTTCCTGTGATATCAGGTGGAGGTTCTTCTCCCCTGCAGCCGCTGTCATCTTTAAAATCTGCGTGGTTGTGCGGGTTTTGCCTGCACAGCAGCATCATTCATTCATGATAATATAAGGACATACTGTTATGTCCTTCCACTCTGGGTGAAATGAAGAAAATACAAAGTCCCATCTTACACTGCGGCAGACGGGCTGGTAGCACTCAAATGACTGAAAGGGTGCTGATGAGTGCCGTTCTAGTCCACTTACACTTCCTTCAGTTTTCCAACAGAGGTACGGGCAGAAAGCTAGAGGGAGTGTCTGCAGCAGCCTGACATGCTTTGCAGGCTCCTCTAGGAAAAAATATATGCAATTTTTTTTTTCCTGCATAAATATGTGCGGTTATTATTTTTATTTTCCTACACGGTTTAGGAGATATTTACTAAAAATGACAGGCGCCGCTGCCTACGGCGCATGCGCGCCGTAGACAACGGCGCATTCATGGGGTTAATCCCATTCACAAAATCGGCTACTTCCCAGCAATCGCTGGGCGTAGCCGAATGTGACATCTCTCGCGCGCATGCGCAGAGTGACGTCTCCGCCGCTCCGGCCAAACACAGCGCCGGAGCGGCGCTGTGATTGGCTGGTGCGGCGATACCCGGAAGTAACCTTCCGGCTATCGCCGCAGCGATGGATGCGGCTGAAGAGGGAGACGAGGACGGCTTCGGGGGCCCCGACCTAAGGTAAGTGATGCATAATGAGCTATTATGCTAGTCATATTAGCTCATTATGCCTTTCTCTTCCAGGTTGTTATAAAAAAAAAAAAAAAAACACTTTAATGTGAGTTGAACCTGAAGCAAGTGTAAATGAGCTCTTAAAGAGGTGTATTTTATTATACAAATACTGATGTATTATGCAATGGTAGCTTAGGCTTAGCCCTCATTTGTCACATCCTAGTGAGCAGGAGGCTGGGAGGACAAGCAATGGCTGCTCCTGCAAATTCTTTTGGAAACACCAATAATTGCCATATGATTCAATCTGTGCTGTGGAGGTACTTTTGTGGGGTATTTCTTCTGGTTATAGCATCCTCATTTATGATAGATTACAGCTTTAGCAAATAATACATCCTATATAAAACATACAGTATATCATTACATAACATAACATTACATAACAACAAAACATTTTTTTTTCTTCTGTACATTCAAACACAAGTAGGATTATTGATCTGAAATATACCCATGTGAATGGATTACTTGAGATTAGGTGTTCTAAGATGGACAGAGCTCAATATTTGGGTACCACCCAGTTTGACCAACTTAAATCCATAAATCAGGCTTTTTCAGCATTTTTTCAGTCTCAGCACCCTTTAAAAATGTGCAAATCTCGAGGCACCCCAATCTAAAATGTAAAACCGTAAATGTAACTTATCAATGGGAAACCTGAGCCTGGAATGATGCAGTCAATCTCTTTGAAGTTAAAGGGGTTGTAAGCCCTCAAGGTTTTTCACCTTAATGCATTAAAGTGAAAAACCTTCTGTAGTGTAGCAGCCCCCCCCAGAGCCCCCGTTTTACTTACCTGAACCCAATCTTTCCAGTAACGAGAACCGCAGCTCCAGCCGCTGTCTCTCGGATCCTCATTGGATAGATTGATAGCAGCTGGAGCCACTGGCTCCTGCTGCTGTCAACCAAAACCAGTGACATGGCGGGCGGGGGCCCAGTCCTGCTGTTTGTGTCAATGGACGCGGCAGCAGGACTCGGGAGCACGCTCGCACGAGTGCCCCCATAGAAAGCGTCTCTCCGTGGCGGCTCCGTGTCACTGGTAGCCCAGCCCCCCCACAGTTAGAATCACACCCTAGCCCCCTAGGGGTTAACCCCTTCCCTGCCAGTGTCATCGGTGCATCTTTATAGCACTGATCGCTGTATAAATGACAATGGTCCAAAATAGCGTCAAAAGTGTCCGATGTGTCCGCCACAATGTCGCAGTCACGATAAAAATCGCAGATCGCCGCCATTACAAAAAAATGCTATAATTATATCCCCTATTTTGTAGACGATATAACTTTTGTGAAAAAATAAATAAAATATATATGTATGTATGTATGTATGTACTTTTTTTTTTTCAGAATTGACGCTTTTTTTTGTTTATAGGCCAAAAAATAAAATACGCTGAGGTGATCAAATACCACCAAAAGAAAGCTCTATTTCTCAAGTCGTCTTCCAGGACGGCACAATGAGAGATGACTGGCTCCACCTGACAGGAAACACAATCTATTCAAAGAGGTTAAAACACCCGCCCCTCCCCGTGCTCCTCAGTTCTTGATTGTGTTTCCCCACAGCGAAACCGTTTATGTTTCCACAGACTGAAGGCCTGGGGCTGGAAGTCCCCCCTCCGGGAGCTGAGCCGCATGCCTGGGAAGCCTCTGGGCCCAGCAGGACACTATTGTCCTTCCTGGGGGGCATCCCCTTTTTTTCATCTCAGGGAGAGCAGTAGAAGAGCCTCCCTGAGCACTGAAGGACCCTAGGTGCTGGGTTGTACCTGGGACTTCAGGGGCCACCTATCCTCCTTCCTCCCCCCCCCCCTACCTGTCTGGGCGTCCATTCCGGAGGGGGGGGCTGGCATGTCCTTCCGTGTGACCCCCGCTCGCGCGGGCTGTTCATTCCTATGGCGCCGCTCTATGCAGGAGCGTACGATTGCGGCGCCATTTTCCCGGCGTTTTGGGAAATTCGTCCTCTAGCGTCAGGGACGACGGCATCACGTGCCGCGTCATTTCCGGTTCCGGTCTCCGGCAAAATGGCGACGGCCGGCGTCCTTTTACCTGGCCAGTACAAACGGAGGGACGCCAGGAAGAGAGGCGCCTGTTTCTACCCCTCCAGTGGCTCTGCAGAAGCTTGGTCATCATACCTAACGGCATGGAGCATGAGGAGAGGCTGACCACGGCCGCGGCTACAGAGGAGACCACAGGGGGTGAGTCAACCCAGCCAGCAGGGGTCATGATGGGGGAGGGTACCCCGACTCTTTCCCCTTGCCTGTCACAGGATCCTTTCTAAATGCATACCTGTGTACTCTTATATTGCAGGAGAGGACTTCGCTGCCCAAGGGGTTGCCAGTCATTCCTCTAGGGCCCCTTCCCGCTCCAAAAGATGCGGTTATTCTAACGAGAAATTGCCCTCAGACCATTCCAAGCCATTCTGCTTCAAATGTATTCAGAAGCTGGCTGGGAAGGAAACATCTCAGGTTATGAGAGACTTCCTCTCCGTCCAAACTCGGTTGCCACCCTTAAGGAGTTTCAAGCCTCCCTTAAGACTAAGGAACCAGAGTCCCAGACAAGTAGGGAGGGCTCTTCCTCACAGGAGGGTTCCTCGTCAACCAGATTAGGGAGAGGACACCCAGAATCCCTGAGATCCCTCTTATCCCAAGACACGGAGGAAGAGGAGGACTCGGAAATCCCTGATCAGGAATTATCCGATGAGGGCCTGATAGATAGTCAGGCTGAGGAGGAGGAAGAGGGTTCTATGTCAGGAAGACACATTTTTTCAGCCGACGACATGGAAGGCCTCCTTGGCGCAATCTACGCTTCTGAAGAAATTCAGGAACCGGCGGAACAGGTATCCGCACAGAATAGATTGTACCGAGGCTTAGTAAGGTCCCAACCCAGAGCCATTCCGGTTCATCAAACACTCAAGGATGTGATCCTTAGAGAGTGGAAGGAACCTGAGAGGAAGCTTCTGAAATATAAAACTTGGAAGCGTAGGTGCCCTTTTAAGAGGGAGGATGAAGAAAAATTCTTTAAGACACCTAGATTGGACGCCTCTTTAGCACAGGTGTCAAAACAGTCTGACCTCTCTTTTGAGGACGCGGGTAACCTCAAGGATCAGATGGATCGCTGTGCTGAGACGACCTTGCGTAGAGCCTGGGAAGCCAATGCAGCAGCAATGAGCCCCACGTTGGCTTCAGCTTGTATAGCTAGGAACGCGGATACATGGATTGCCAAACTGATGGAACATGTTTCCCGTGTTTCCAAGTCCAGGGAAGTCCTAGACTCTCTACAGGTGATAGGTAGCGCAGTGGCATACCTAGCAGATGCTGCGGTTGAGACCGTGCGAGCCACCGCTAAGACGGGGGCCCTCGTAAACTCGGCTCGCAGAGCCGTTTGGGTCAAAACATGGGATGGTGATAACGCATCCAAGACCCGCTTATGTGGACTCCCTTTTGAGGGCTCCCTCCTCTTTGGTACAGGGCTCGATTAGGCTCTGTCAAGATCTACTGAAAAGGGCAAGAAATTTCCCACCAAACCTAAAAGACACCAAAAAAGATTTTTTCGAGGCCCCCAGGGTAGAAATCGTTTCTCGAACAAGAAACCTGCCGGTAATAGGAGGTGGGGCGTTGGAAAGGATAAACAAAAGGGAAGTATCCTTTTTTTTTCCAACCAAAAATCCAATGATAAAGACTCTAAGTGACGTGAGGGTAGGGGGAAGACTTTCCCATTTCCTTTCCAGGTGGGAGAGTATTACTCAGAGCCCCCATATTCTCAGCATTGTAAGGGAGGGCTACAGGCTGGAGTTCCTTCATTCCCCTCCCTCAAAATTCCTATTAACACACCTTCCCAGGGACCCCCTCAAGGCAGCAGGTCTTCTGCAAAACATCTCCGAACTAGCAGAACAGGGAGTTGTAGTTCCGGTACCTGCGGGACAAAGGGGACTGGGTGTCTACTCCCATATTTTCGTTGTCCCAAAGCCGTCAGGCAAATACCGTTTGATAATAAACCTGAGACCCCTGAATACCTCTCTGCGTCACAAGAGATTTCGCATGGAAAGCATATACATCCTCAGAAAGCTCCTTCTGAAGGAGGTATACATGGTAACGATCGACTTAAAAGACGCCTACCTACACGTCCCGATCTTTCCAGGACACCAATCTTTCCTCAGATTTGCAATCGGGTCTGCTCAGGGGATTCAACACTGGCAGTTTTCTGCCCTCCCCTTTGGACTGGCTTCCAGCCCAAGGGTATTCACAAAGATCGTAGCGGAGGTGGTTGCCTTCCTACACCTACAGGGTATAGCAATAGTCCCTTATCTCGACGATCTTCTGCTCTACAACCAGAGTCGAGATCTCCTCGCAGACCTGGCCATGGTTGTGAGTACCTTGGAATCCCTGGGTTGGATCATCAACAGAGAGAAGTCCTCGATGATCCCGGACCAAAGAAAAATTTACCTGGGGTTCCTGATAGACTCCTTACAGAGAAAGCTCTTTTTACCCCAGGACAAGGTCCAGGGCCTCATGACAGCGGTCAGGTCTCTGTTGGAGGTAAGGGAGTCCTCTTTCAGAAGCATCATGAGGGTGCTGGGTCTAATGACCTCTTGTATACCTGCGGTTCCGTGGGCTCAGCTCCACTCCAGACCCCTTCAACAATTCCTCCTATCCTCTTGGGACGGAACAAGAGGAACATTAGACCACAGAGTCTCCATCCCAGAGGTAGTAAAGGACTCTCTTAACTGGTGGCTTCTTCCTCAGAAGTTGCAGGTGGGTCATCTATGGACTCAGACAGACCCCCTCAGGATAACGACAGACGCAAGTTCCTGGGGTTGGGGGGCCCACCTAGGTGAGCTCCGAGCCCAGGGTTCCTGGAACCAAGATCAGAGGGGCACCTCCTCAAACTTCCAAGAATTATTGGCAGTCGGGGAGGCCCTAAAGGCGTTTGAGGAGAGGATCCAAGGCCGGGAGGTCCAGATCCTGTCCGACAATGCGACTACGGTGGCCTTCCTGAATAATCAGGGGGGCACCAGGTCTCCCTCCCTGCTGACCTTGTCTCTAGAAATTCTGGGCTGGGCAGAGCTTCGAATTCCCTCTATCACGGGAGTACACATAAAAGGGGTGTACAACATAGAGGCGGACTATTTAAGCCGCCATCCGATTCTCCAGGGAGAATGGGAATTGAACCTAGAGGTGTTCAACCTGGTGTGCCAACAGTTTGGGAGGCCAGAAATAGACCTCTTCGCCCGCAGGGAAAACAAGAGAGTAAAAAGATTATTTTCCCTGTCCCAGGAGTGGGGCTCAGAGGGGGTGGATGCGTTAGCTCAGGTGTGGAGTTTTCACCTGGCTTATGCCTTTCCCCCGCTGGGTCTAATTCCAAGAGTCCTACAAAAACTAGGTCTCTCAGAGACCAGACTCATTCTGATTGCCCCTTGGTGGCCCAAGAGAGCCTTGTTCCCCGCTCTGGAGAACTGGTCTGTAGCTCCTCCTCTCCATCTACCAGTTCGGGTGGACCTTCTTCGGCAGGGACCGGTCTTCCACCCAGATCCCAGCTTCTTCAAGCTGACGGCCTGGTGCTTGAAAGGCAGAACCTGTGGGAGAGGGGATGTTCTGAGAGAGTGATTAACACTCTCCTTTCAAGTAGAAAAGAAGTCACCAGACGTATCTACAGGAAAGTGTGGGGAGTCTTCTCTCACTGGTGTCTAGTGAGAAAGGTATCCCAACATGAAATCTCGGTCATCCTGGACTTTCTCCAGGATGGCGTGGATTTGGGGCTCGCTACCAAGACTCTAAGAGTAGAGGTAGCAGCCTTATCTTATTTTTTAGACAAAAGGTTATCCCTGGACCCTCTAATTAAAAGATTTCTGATGGCCAGGGATAGAATGTCCCCGGTACGGGTCTCTAGAGTCCCGCCCTGGGACCTTTTCTTTAGTTTTGGAACAATTGACTAAAGCTCCGTTTGAGCCACTAGACGTTATTTCAGTTAAATTACTTACACTTAAGTTTGCCTTTCTTCTGGCAATTACTACAGCCAAAAGAATAGGTGATATGCAGGCTCTGACGATTAAAGAGCCATTCTTTAGTTTATTCGAGGACAGGGTTATTCTCAGGCAGGACCCCCTGTACCTCCCCAAGGTAGTTTCGAAGTTTCATAGATCACAAGAAATTGTTCTCCTTTCTTTTTGTTCAAATCCGCAGAATGAAAGAGAGGCCTCCTTTCATTGTCTGGATGTCAGACGGTGTCTGTTAGCTTATCTGGATAAAGTGGGTGAATTTAGGAAATCCAGCCATTTATTGATTAACTTTTCTGGACAGAAAAAGGGCCAACAGGCGTCTAGAGCATCCATATCTAGATGGATCAGGCAGACAATCTCCCTAGCTTATGACCAGGCTGATAGGGCAGCCCCAAAGTTAAGGCTCATTCCACTCGCTCTCTGGCAACCTCCTGGGCAAAAAGAGCCGGAGCTTCGGTTGAACAGATCTGTAAAGCTGCGACTTGGTCAAGTCAGAATACATTCCTGAGGCATTATAGAGTGGAATTGCTGTCGCCCCAGGACCTGTTGTTTGGTAGGAAGGTCCTGCAAGCAGTCGTCCCACCCTAGGGTAGGCCTAAAGCTACTTGCTTCTCTCTCATTGTGCCGTCCTGGAAGACGACTTGAGAAAGTGACCAGTTACACTTACCGGTAACGGTGTTTCTGGGAAGTCTTCCAGGACGGCAGGCCTACTTCCCACCGCTTTTGGTAAATACATTGGTTTGTATAGAGTTATTTTGGTGTGTGTTTTCTCTCTTGTGCACTGGTGTGGGTCTGTACTTTATCATAACTGAGGAGCACGGGGAGGGGCGGGTGTTTTAACCTCTTTGAATTGATTGTGTTTCCTGTCATGTGGAGCCAGTCATCTCTCATTGTGCCGTCCTGGAAGACTTCCCAGAAACACTGTTACTGGTAAGTGTAACTGGTCACTTTGTGGGTAAAAAAGGACGTCAATTTTGTTTGGGTACTACGTCGCATGACCGCGCAATTGTCCGTTAAAATTACGCAGTGCCGAATCGCAAAAAATGGCCTGGTCATTCAGCAGCCAATTCTTCCGGGGCTGAAGTGGTTAAACACTTTAAGTCACAGGTCCCTCCCCCCATCATCTGAGAGTCCTCTCATATCAGAGGTCCCCCCCATTATCTAATTCCTCTCATCACATCAGATTCCCCCATTCTGTAAAAGACCCTTCCATCACATCCGAGATCTTCCCATCGTTTCAGAGTCTTCTCATCACATCAGTTTCCCCATCAGAGATCCCCAATTGCAGCGAGGTCCAGAGGGATGGCCATGATACTTGGAGCTAGTTCACCTCTTCATTTTCCGTGAAACAATGAACTTGCCTATTAAAGTAATCTACCTTTCCCCACTCCATATGCTTAATTAAAGTGTTACTAAACCTGCATTTACTATATCCACAGTACAACGAACATGGAAATGCAATTATTTTAGTAAATATAAACTGATAAATACCCTTTTTCATCGGCAGTATATAGAAGTCATGTGTTTTGTATGAGTGTCTGGTAAAGCTTGTAGAAGGCGTTTTTATACTGCACTGAGTTGTCCTATCAGGATTCAGAACCCCTGACTCTCTGTCTGGACAGTGCTGATTGGCCCTGTGCTGATCACATGCTCTCTCCCAAGAAAAAACAAAAAACTCAGCATTTGCAGCCGGACTCCATAGACTCTGTAAATATCAGGGTATTTTTTGGAGAGTGGACAAGGAGATGATTAGAGAAGACAGGATCGAACAGCCTTTTTACACAATGCAGAGGATTAACCCTTTTAGGTTCCACACTAAGGGGTATATTGAGGATGCTTTACTGCATATACAGACTGATGTTACGGTTGTGGGTTTAGTAACACTTTTTGGGGTCCCTTCACACAAGCTTTCCGCCCGGCGGACCGGTCAATGCCCTGCTCTCCTCTATGCGGAGATCGGATGAAAACGGACCACACAAGAAAGCCCGCAAACCGTTTTCTGAAGACAAGCAGACAAAAGATATGGACTACTGGAACCATGTCCTGTGGTCTGATGAGACCAAGATAAACTTATTTGGTTCAGATGGTGTCAAGTATGTGTGGCAGTGAGGAGTACAAAGACAAGTGTGTCTTGCCTACAGTCAAACATGGTCGTGGGAGTGTCATGGTCTGGGGCTGCATGAGTGCTGCCGGTGTCCTGCCGAGAATTGTCCCCCGGCGGATTTTGCCCGCTCTGTCCTGCGCAGGCGCAGCGCTTGCGCAGTACTGATCACAACGGACCTACGAAAATAGCCGAAGCTCAACCCAGCTGTGAATCACCTGTACACGGCGCATGCGCAATGAGAACAATATCGTGCCACACTCTCACGCACGCTCCCGATGCTCGCTCCACTCTGCAAGGGGCGGGTGTAATACTATTATATCGTCTGCATTACTATTACTGTATATCATGTAAGGGGCGGATGGCTACAGCAAGGGGGCGGGTGTATTATTAGGGTGGTTTTATCAAGAAAATACACAATATTATAGTAATACACCCGCCCCTTGCTGTAGCCATCCGCCCCTTACACGATATAATAGTAATACACATCCGCCCCTTACACGATATAATAGTAATACACATCCGCCCCTTACACGATATAATAGTAATACACATCCGCCCCTTGCTGTAGCCATCTTTACACCCGCCCCCTGCAGACTGGAGCGAGCATTGAGAGTGTGACGTCTGTCACAATGTCCTGTTCATTGCTCAGGCGCAGTCTACAGCTGCTTCACATTTGGCAATTTCCGGCGGCTCCGTTTGCTAGAGCGCTGTGCCTGCGCAGTCTAGGGCACACACTATCCACCAGAGGGACACATCTCTGCAGAACACCGGCACTGGGGAGCTACAGTCTATTGAGGGAACCATGAATGCCAACATGTACTGTGACATACTGAAGCTGAGAATGATCCCCTCCCTTCAGAGACTGGGCCACAGGGCAGTATTCCAACATAACGACCCCAAACACACCTCCAAGACAACCACTGCCTTGCTAAAGAAGCTGAGGGTAAAGGTGATGGACTGGCCAAGCATGTCTCCAGACCTAAACCCTATTAATCATCTGTGGGGCATCCTCAAACAGAAGGTGGAGAAGCGCACGGTCTCTAACATCCACCAACCCTGTGATGTCGTCATGGAGGAGTGGAAGAGACTCCAGTGGCAACCTGTGAAGCTCTGGTGAACTCCATGCCCAAGAGGGTTAACCCCCTTAGTCAGGCTCGGGGTGAGTTTTTAATGCTAAGAGCGGTAACCCCGAGCCAGACTCGGGCTGCATCGCAGTATCCAGGGGAAGTAACTTACCTTGTTCCCTGGATCCTGCGATGTCCCCCCGCTGTGTGTGCGAGCCGTGTCCTCGCTCGATTCACACTGCCGAGTGCCGAGCTCCGTTCCCTGCGACGTTGCCGCGCACGGGGACGGAGTTCCGCGCCAAATTCAAAAAGTGAAAAACACACAGTATAGATACAGTATACTGTAATCTTACTGATTACAGTACTGTATCAAATAATTACACATCCCCTTTGTCCCTAGTGGTCTGTCCAGTGTCATGCATGCAGTTTTATATTATAAAAACTGTTCTTTCTGCCTGGAAACTGGAGATTGTTCATAGTAACCATGATTTTGTGTTTCAAACTTTATCATACCCGGGATGTCTACTAGACTCTTGTTTGGTCAGGTTTAAGTAAGTAATTACTAAGAATTGCAGGCCTACAATACATAACACCAAATTTCCATGCAAAATAATTGTACCGCTTTTGGTACCTAATTCCAGACAGAATCATACCGCCAGGGAGGTTAAGGCAGTGCTGGGAAATAATGGTGGCCACACAAAATATTGACACTTTGTTCCCAATTTGGACATTTTCACTTAGGGGTGTACTAACTTTTTTGTTTACAGCGGTTTAGACATTAATAGCTGTGTGTTGAGTTATTTTGAGGGGACAGCAAATTTACACTGTTATACAAGCTGTACACTCACTACTTTACATTGTAGCAAAGTGTCATTTCTTCAGTGTTGTCACATGAAAAGATATAACAAAATATTTACAAAAATGTGAGAGGTGTACTCATTTTTGTGAGATACTGTAAGTATATAGTGCAGTCTTTGTACATACAGACAGGTATTGAGATATCCCAAGCAGCATCTAGGGTAGCTGGGATCTAAATGTGCTTCACAAGCCACTGGTTGGGTATTTCTTCTTTTATTTTTGTCTTTATGTGTTTTGAAACACTTGTGTCGGCATATATACTGTATGTATAGTCTCTTATCTGTGAAGGTCTCTGAAGTTATTTCCTGTTCTGTTTTTGATTTGTGTAGCTATTTATACAGCTATGTATACAATGTTACATTGCACTGGAACTGGTTTGTAAGTATAACACTGGTCTGCATAATTCAGGTTGTGCTGCTGGCATATAAAGATGTATCAGGTTAAACATGTAAACTTATTAAATATTGAGCAAGATTGTGAAATGCCCAGAGGATTCTGCCATGAATAACTGGTAAATATGGATGGCAACCTCGGAAATATTGAATAAAAACATAAAGGGGCAATCTGGTGTGTGTGTGTGTGTGTGTGTGTGTGTATATGTGTATATATGTATATGTATGTATATATATGAGTGTGTGTGTGTAATTAAAGTGATATTAAACTCCTATTTGTTTTTTAATAAACAGATCCTCTGCAGATATTGCCATAATGTGCTAGTTTGCATCGCACCTGTCATAATGTGCCCTTCAAGAGGAAGTAACCCCTCTAAAACATTTCCTAAAAAAAAAAACCTGCAAGAGAAAGGCATAATGAGCTAGTATGCATAGCATAGCATGATCCGAACGGGTCACCCTGTTCGGATCGGCACACCACGCGATCCATAGGAAAGGCCGCGGCTTCGGCCTAACTCTGGAGCGGCGGCCATCTTGGTACACCCGGCGGCGGCCGCTGTAGTGACGTTTCGTCGCCGCCATCTTGCTTCACCCCACACTCCTGCACAGTAATGATAGTGAGAAGGGGCCAAGCGGACATCTTGTTACACCCAACTGTGTTTTAGGAGATATTTCTTGCACCCACAGGTAAGCCTTAATCTAGGCTTACCTGTAGGTAAAAGTGGTCTGTAAGGGTTTACAACCACTTTCAGCGCTGCACTGTCCCCGCTCCCACTGGTTCCCACTGGGGCTTTCATCTTCTCCCGGTCTTCCTTCTGTGTTCTGTCTGTTTGACTGTTTTTGATTGGCCAGGCCACGAAGACGTCACTCCCGTGTGCTTGTACACAGGAGTCGCATCACCATGACACAGATCGGGTGCCATAACTGTACGCCGAATAAAGGACCCCTGGACGCACCCGCAAGGTAACCCCCTTGGGAGAGCACTTCCCAGAGGGGGTTATCTGATGCAGGGAGGAGCCGAGAGACCCCAAAAAAAACGGCGTCCGGGGCCACTCTGTGCAAAACGAGCTGCACATTGGAGGTAAGTATAACATGTTTGTTATTTAAAAAAAAAAAAAAAACCTTTAGTGTCACTTCAAGGTAAAAACCCTTCTGAATCCAGCCCCCCCCTTTCTGAGCCCCTCCTTATACTTACCTGAGCCTAATCTCAGTCCAGCAATGTGCATGAGAGCAGCATCGCTCTCCCTTCTCATTGGTTCCCACTGCTGTTAGCCAACAAATCTAGAATACTGTCCCTTAATTGTTAAATGAATAAATAACATGATAGGTAAACTTATTCAAGTTTTATAGAACCTCAAGCCTATAAACTATTGGAGTATACAGAATGGAATTCCATTGCACAAGAGGTGTTTTTCTACTGCACAAAGGTTACTATTTAAAATAGTTTCTCAATACAAAAATATCTTGCAGAAGCTTACTCCATGGATAGTTGATTTCAATAACACAGCCAGCAGCTTCAGGAGTTCAAGCCAGGTGAGGTCTGTCGCTGGTGTTTGTAATTCTGACTACTAATGGAGGTTCTGTGCTTTACAACTGCTAACCGTCACATAGAATTTCAGACATTGGCCAAAGACATAACCATCATGAGGCTGTAATGAGATTTGAATTACATGCATGGCTCGTGCTTTATTCAAATAGTCCAGACGCCAGTTGCACTGCAGAATGTAACAGTCTTTATAGGTGATGTTTTGTCTAAATCAGGGGTCTCCAAACTTTCTAAACAAATGGTCAGTTTACTGTCCCCCACACTTTAGGGGGGCTGGAGTGTAGCCAGTGGGAGTAGAAGTTGTCCTGGTGTCAGTGGGTGTTAACTTCATTCTATGTAAAAAACCTTCTATGTGCAGCAGCCCCCCCGCCCCTAGTACTTACCTGAGCCCCATCTCGATCCAGCGATATCCACGAGAGCCCTGCCTCTCCAAGGACTCACTCCTGATTGGCTTTTGGCAGCAGTGGGAACCAGTGGCCACATATGGATTAAAATTTGGCCAGTCACTGCTAGGTGAATTGTAATTAAAGAAATAGACCATCCCCTGGAGTTTCAAATCCCTTACCCAAATGTACCATTGTGGCAGGCTCTCTGGGAGCACACATTCTGCCTGATTTGTTCATTAAGGTCCCCAGTGCTGACTGAGGTTTGCCCACATGGACATCTTAGTAGCAGATAAATGGTTAACAACACGAGACGATGTTAACACACAAAGTGATCTTTCCCGAATTTTCATATTTCATTACATGCATTATGGCTCTTTGAAATCAACAAAGAAATTCATTCAAATTCAATGATTCGCATGATTTACCCCGCTTTTGTCTAATGAAAGATTTTATCAGCTGTAATTAAACACTGTATTTATGTTCTATTAGTAAAGCAAATAAAATGGCTTTTTCTATGTTACAATCAGAAAATTGCAGGCCTGTGTTTGTACGGATTTTCTCATTTTAGTTTCTTCTCTGATATTTTTACAGGTTCAGCTGTGTTAACAGTCTGGATCTAAGCTGACAGCTGGTACCTCCCCGTCCTGAGCCAATGCTGGATCTGGAGGTTGTTCCTGAGAGATCCCTTGGCAACCAGCAATGGGAGTTTACCTTAGGTGAGTTGTGTTATTTGGCCAATGGCGGACCAAGTCTAGCTTTAAGAGGAACTGCAGTCTGCTCACATAATTTGTAATAAAAACATCTTTGCCATTCTGAAGCTTCCCTCCAACCACTTTGCATATTATTTTATATATACTTTGATTCTGTACTTGCCAAATATGCTGCAGAAATCTCCCTCTACTGAGTCTGGCTGCAGCCATTTTAACTGTGGGCAGCTGAAGCTGCTGCCTGTTCACTTCCTGGATTTACACAGAGGCACGCCTCCAGCCCTTCAGCTCCTATTGGTCCTCTTTTGACTCATTCCCCCTCCCTTCCTGGCAAACTCTTGAGAGTGAGTGAGAGAGAGAGAGCTGTGCATGATGTCATAAGCCTTTTTACCAGACAAGAAACAGGAAGTGGGCTGTGGCAGGAGGTGGGCTGTGGCAGAACAAAAATGTTCTGCTATCCAAAGTTAAAACAACAAGGGCAGGGGATTTAATGGATGGAAAGTTGAACAAATGACTGAAGGTCCACTTTAACCACTTGCCGACTAGCCACCGTCATTGTACTGCGGCAGGTCGGCAAGATCCCGCAAACTGTCGTAGCTGTACGTCGGTCCCTTTAAGCGGGATAGCAGATGCTCCATTGCGGGAGTGCCGATGCTCGTGACCAGCGGTCGCGATGGCCGCCAGGCCACCGCGGGCATGAGAGGCAGAACAGGGATGTGTGTGTGTGTGTGTGTGTGTGTGTGTGTGTGTGTAAATACACAAATCCCTGTTCTGTTCTGTGAGGAGAGACAGATAGTGAGTTCTAATAGCTAGGAACCATGATCTGTCATTTCCACTAGTCAGTCCCCTCCCCCCACCATTGGAACACAGTGAGGGAACACATTTAACCCCTTGATCGCCCCTAGTGTTAACGCCTTCCCTGCCAGTGACATTTATACAGTAATCAGTTCATTTTCTTCTAGCACTGATTGCTGTATAAATGCCAATGGTCCCAAAAATTTGTCAAGTGTCCGATGTGTCCGCCATAATGTCACAGTCCCGATAAAAATCGCAGATCGCCGCCATTACTAGTAAAAAAAATATAATAATAATAAAAATGCCATAAATCTATCCCCTATTCTGTAGACGCTATAACTTTTGCGCAAACCAATCAATATATGCTTATTGCGATTTTTTTTTTTTTTTTTATGACCAAAAATATATAGAAAAATACATATCGGCCTGAGCTGAGAAAAAAAATAGCTTTTTTTTAAAAAAAAAAAAAATAGCTTTTTTTTTTTTTTTTAAAAAGTGGGATATTTATTATAGCAAAAAGTGTTGTGTTTTTTTTTTTTTTTTTTTTTAAATTGTCGCTCTTTTTTTGTTTATAGCGCAAAATGATCAAATACCACCAAAAGAAAGCTCTATTTATGGGAAAAAAGGATGCCAATTTTGTTTGGGTACAGCGTCGCATCACTGCACTATTGTTGGTTAAAGGGACGCAGTGCCGAATCACAAAAAATGGCCCGGTCATTGAGCAGCCAATTCTTCCGGGGCTGAAGTGGTTAAAGTGTGAAAGTTGGTATTTCAGTCAGTTTTCATGAGGCTGGATTTTATGAGAAAATAAATGTCTTCTGGGGCTACTGTACATTGCCCTCTGTATGATTAATGGTTAGACCCAGGTTATGGTAAATGCAACATCCATTTTATTCTTTGTACGCTATCTTCATACAGTGCCTTGAAAAAGTATTTATACCCCTTGAAATTTTCCACATTTTGTCATATTACAACCAAAAAAAGTAAATGTATTTTATTATGTGATAGACCAGGGGTCCTCAATCTACAGCCCACGGGCCGGATACGGCCCACCAGGGTGATTTACCAGGCCCGCGGATTGCCCTTTCCATGAGATCGCAGCACTCCCCCTCCCCTCTGCTACTTTATTCACACAAGACGGGAAGCATTACAGTTTTGGACAAAGGGTGGGACTTTTCAAGTTAAGAAGCTGGTGATTGTTTACTTGTCAGCGGGGCAGTCCCAGCAATTAATCACCTGCCTTTTGTCCGGACCTGCCATGCTTCTCGTCTTGTGTGAATAAGGAAGCAGAGGGGAGGGGGAGTGCTGCGATCTCATGAAAGGGGCGGCAATGTAATATTGATGCAGGGGCATCTATGATGGAGGGGATTCTGTGAAATACTAATAAGTTTGTTGATTAAAATTGTTCTTTATTTTAACCCCTTCCTTACTGGGCACATATACCCCCTTCCTGCCCAGGCGAAATTTCAGCTTTCAGCACTGTCACGCTTTGAATGACAATTGCGCGGTCGTGCGACGTGGCTCCCAAACAAAATTGACGTCCTTTTTTTCGCACAAATAGAGCTTTCTTTTGGTGGTATTTGATCACCTCGGCGGTTTTTATTTTTTGCGCTATAAACAAAAATAGAGCGACAATTTTGAAAAAAAAGCAATATTTTTTGATTTTTGCTATAATAAATATCCCAATTTTTTTTTTTTATATTTTTTTCCTCAGTTTAGACCGATACGTATTCTTCTACATATTTTTGGTAAAAAAAAATCGCAATCAGCGTTTATTGATTGGTTTGCGCAAAAGTTATAGCATTTACAAAATAGGGGGTAGTTTTATGGCATTTTTATATATATTTTTTTATTATTTGTAATGGCGGCGATCAGTGATTTTTTTCGTGACTGCGACATTATGGCGGACACATCGGACACTTTTGACACTAATTTGGGACCATTCACATTTATACAGCGAACAGTGCTATAAATATGCACTGATTACTGTATAAATGTGACTGGCAGGGAAGGGGTTAACACTAGGGGGCGAGGAAGGGGTTAAATGTGTTCCCTAATGTGTGATTGTTACTGTGGGGGGAGGGGACTGACTGGGGGAGGAGACCGATCTGTGTCCCTATGTACAAGGGACACAGCATCGGTCTCCTCTCCCTGACAGGACATGGATCTGTGTGTTTACACACACAGATCCATGTCCTTGTCTCTGTAACCGCCGATCGCGGGTGCCTGGCGGACATCGCGGCCGCCAGGCACGCGCATCGGCATCTCAGTGATGCGCCGGGTGCCCCCCAGTGGCCAAATAGCGGAGGCCGTATAATAACGGCCTCCCGGCATTTCACAACCACCTTGCGGCCGTATATTCTCGTACGGCGGGCGCGAGGTGGTTAAATATCGTATTTTTTATTTATTTTTTGCATTACAAATAAGATATGTGCAGTGTGCATAGGAATTCATTCATATTTTTTAAAAACTATAGTCCGGCCCCCCAACAGTCTGAGGGACCGTAAACTGGCCCCATGTTTAAAAACTTTGAGGACCCCTGTGATAGACCAACCCAAAGTGGCACATAATTGTGAAATGGAAGGAAAATGATAAACACATTTTTTTACAAATAAATATCTGAAAAGTGTGGCATGCATTTGTATTCAGCCCCCTTTACTCCGATACTCCTAACTAAAATCTAGTGGAACCGATTGCCTTCAGAAGTCACTTAATTAGTAAATATATCCACCTGTGTGTAATTTAATTTCAGTATAAATACAGCTGTTCTTTGAAGCCCCCGGAGGTGTGTTAGAGAACCTTAGTGAACAAACAGCATTATAAAGGCCAAGGAACACACCAGACAGGTCAGGGATGAAGTTGTGGAGAAGTTTTAAAGTAGGGTTAGATAAAAAAAAAAAAATATCACAAGCTTTGAACATCTCACGGAGCAATGTTCAATCTATCACCTGAAAATGGAAAGAGTATGGCACAACTGCAAACCTACCAAGACATGGCCGTCCACCTAAACTGACATGCGGGGCAATGAGAGCATTAATCAGAGAAGCAGCCAAGAGGCCCATGGTAACAACTATTAGTCGTGCTCTCCACAAATCTGGCATTTATGGAAGAGTGGCAAGAAGAAAGCCTTTGTTGAAAGAATTCTCATTTGCAGTTTGCAAGAAACCATGTGGGGGACACAGCAAACATGTGGAAGAAGGTGCTCTAGTCAGATGAGACCAAAATTGAACTTTTTGACCTAAAAGAAAAACGCTATGTGGCAAAAACGAACGCGGCACATCACCCTGAACACACTGTCCCCACCGTGAAACATGGTGGTGGGAGCATCATGTTGTGGGGATGCTTTTCTTCAGTAGGGACAGGGAAACTGGTCAGACTTGATAGGAAGATGGATGGAGCCAAATACAAGACAAACTTAGAGGAAAACCTGTTAAAGTCTGCAAAAGACTGACTGGGGTGGAGGTTCAACTTCCAGCAGGACTACAACCCTAAACATACAGCCAGAGCTACAATGGAATGGTTTGGATCAAAGCATATTTATGTGTTAGAATGGCCCAGTCACAGTCCAGACCTAAATCCAATTGAGAATCTGTGGCAAGACTTGAAAATTGCTGTTCACAGACGCTCTCCATCCAATCTGACAGATCTTGAGCTATTTTGCAAAGAAGAATGAGCAAAAATGTCCCTCTCTAGATGTGCAAAGCTGGTAGAGACATCCCAAAAAAGACTAGCTGTAATTACAGTGAAAGGTGGTTCTACAAAGTATTGACTCAGGGGGGCTGATGCACGCCACACTTTTCAGATATTTATTTGTAAAAAAAAAATTGATAACCATTTATCGTTTTCCTGTCACTTTACAATTATGTGCCACTTTGTGTTGGTCTATCACATAAAATCCAAATAAAATCCATTTATGTTTTTGGTTGTAACATGACAAAATGTGGAAAATTTCAAGTGGTATGAATACTTTTTCAAGGCACTGTATGTGTAGAAATTATTGATAACAAATGCAACCAAGAAAATTGGCAGAAAACTGGACAAGTCAAAGGACACGGTAAACTAAAGGGTTGCAAAAAGCTGGAGTAAAAAAAAGTGCTGTTTTTGTAATAAAGTTTTTATTGTGCTTGTAAAAGAAGTGATGAACTGAAAACATATTTGCGGGCACAGCCGCTACAGTAGCAAAAATTCAGAGAAATGTATCTTGTTGAAAGAGATTACATATAACCATATTGGGGGTCATTTACGAAAGGCAAATCCACTTTGCACTACAAGTGCAAACTACAAGTGCGAAGTGCAGTCGCTGTAAATCTGAAATGAGGGGAAGCTCTGCTGATTTTACCATCCAATCATGTGCAAGCTAAAATGCTGTTTTTTTATTTTCCTTGCATGTCCCCCTCAGATCTACAGCGACTGCACTTCCAAGTGCAATTTCAAGTGTACTTTGCACTTGTACTTTTGCACTTGTAGTGCAAAGTGGATTTGCCTTTAGTAAATAGCCCCCATTGTACATAATATGACAATAAATATATTGTTGCTTATTTTGTACACCTTGTACGGCTAGAATCTGGTGTAAGCTACGTTTTTAAATTGCCATAAAAGAGGTAACGCTTACTATCTACAAAGTCTCTGTTCTCCTTATTCTATCAGAGACTGTCCAGTTTTATTATATAGAACTGATTTAAAAAAAAAAAGGAATTTGGCAAAGTTGTGAAATAGAAATCGGAAACATGAAGATGTTGGTATGATGAGTAATGGGGATAGCTGGGGGTATTTTGGGGAGGGTGGGGGGCGACCTAAATGTCCATTAGTGTTGAAAGTGGGAATGGGAGGGGGCAAGAATTCTACCCTTCTCTTCCACCAGAACGTGTTGAGGGTAACTTAAGTTATATGTTGAATATATTCGTCAGTTGTAACAAAATGCAACCAGCATGGCCATATTTTCCTAAATTTGGAGGTAGTGTCTTTCGCTTGGTGTACAAGTTCCTCCATTTCCACAGTTTTCTGTATACGCTTAAAGCGGAGTTCCACCCAATTTTTTTACTTTTTTTTTTTTTATTCCACTCCTCACCCCCTTACATGCCACATTTGGCATGTAATTTTTTTGGGGGGGGGAGTGGGGGCTTCAGTAGGAGTGGGACTTCCTGTCCCACTTCCTCCTTCCGCCCTGGAGCCGCCTAGGCGATACGTCATATCGCCTTGTGGCGGCTCCTCCCTGTAGGCGATCACCTGGGACGTTACAGGTCCCAGGCGATCGCCTGTCCACTCACAGAGCGCTACGCCGTTCGCGCATGCGCAGTGAGTGCCCGGCCGTGAAGCCTGAAAGCTGTCACGGCCGGGTGCCCACACTGTGAATGGACGCGCTGGCGGAGGAGGGGGGAGAGGAGCGGAGCTCCAGTTGGCGCGTCGCTGGACAGTGGAGCAGGTAAGTGTATGTTTATTAAAAGCCAGCAGCTACACTTTTTGTAGCTGCTGACTTTTAATAAACATAAAAAAAGGGTGGAACTCCGCTTTAAGCCATTTGGCTATAGACTGTGGCTCTGAGGAACACCATTGAGCCAGAATGTACATCTTTGCTGCATTTACCATATGAATGGCAAGTGAATAAAGGTATGTATTTTTTGAAATCGAGGAATGATGCAGAAAAAATTGCGCTGGGGGAAAAAGTGGTAATTTTGGTTTGTGAACCTCTTTCCAGTGTGGTTGTATCCTTGGGCATGTCCTCCCAGATGTGTAGAAGCGAAAAAAAAAAGTACTGTTTGTTTGGTTTTTTTTTTTTTGGTTTTTTTTATTTATATTTTTTTTTTTCTCATTTAAGAAACAGGTAACTGGAGAACGGCACCGGTTGTACAGCTACCAATCCCTTTTCTCCTCCAATCCTCCATACTGCTCTTTTAGGCAGTATTTGGATTCCACTATGTCCAGCAAGGGGTGCCAAATTTGAGCCATTTTTGTAGCCTTCGGATTCCCTCATAGAAAAGTTTGAACTTCAGCAGAATTTCATTCATTACATTCAAAAGGTGGCCCAAAGTAGTGGTGTGTAAACCCTTCCAACATGGTAGTATTGAATTACATGTTTAGCACACAGATCCTTTACCCTGCTTACCTCCACAAGCAGAATGGGACACACCATGCCACAAACCCAATATCCTCCTGATAGAAGAGAGTGAGCGGTGTTATATGTTTTGGGTCCTGCAGCGAGTTACCCCCTTCCGTTGGTTCTCTCCCCTAGAGTGTAGGATAAAGTCTATTCTCTTTGTATTCAATAAGGCCATTGTCCAGACATTATTAAACCCAATAAAGAAAGGTTTATTTTGCTTGCGTAGAAACTTGATAGGAAAGTTGGAGATAGAGAATTTAACAGGGAGGCAGGTTCAGGCACGCGGCACTTAACTCTCATTTATCTCCACTCAGTCCTGTGTGGGCTTTGCTCACCCGGATACTCCCCTCTCACGGTCCTAGCAGCCGGTGTGGAGCACGGAACATTCACTTTAAATTTCCTAAGGATACGATCAGAATATGACCTTCTGAATCCTGAGCTTGTAACACTTGAGACCATAGGTGCCAGTGGGCACGTTACAAGGCTTTTGGCGGCTTATGGAATCCTTCCCTCTGATAGGCAACCAGGTCTCTCCAGAGACAGTGACTTCCCTCATCGATCCCACTGGACAGGTCCTCCCCTGGTTTCCTCTCCTTCAGAGCGGATCACCCTCACTTGGGCACCCTGGGACTCCTTTTCTGGTGTAGGCCTCAGCTAAAGGTGCTGGGCCTACCTGGAACGATGCAGCCTCGGGCTGAAGGTGCCCGGGGCTGAATACACACACACACACACACACACACACACACACACACACACACACACACACAATGCCTCACACCAAGGGGTCCTCTGGATCGCCTCCGAACTCCAGACCTGATGGCGTCCGCCCCTTAAGTACCCTCTCCCAGCATGCACAGTGGGTAGACCATGCCCACTGCACGCCTGCCGAGAGAGGACACCCAATCACGCTGCAATGCTACCTGTGGTTCAACCTGAGACCTGGGTGACAGCGCCACCCACAAGCCGAAGGGAACTGTACTGCCAGGCAACACCACAACAAAGCAGAAACCAATTTAAAGAATTCAAACAGCCTGAGCCTAACTATTTGCTCAGGCTACCCCTTAAATTTAGGCATAGCGACCCCAATTATGGGGGGTCCGCTACACATGCATAGGGTATTATAGTTTCCATACACGCTTCGATAAATCAACTACTGTTTGAGCTATTGCAGAACATTAGCCCAAAGTTTGGTTGCATAATAGAAGAGAAAAGATCTTTACAGCAGAATGCTTTTTCATGTGTCCAAAATGTAGCTTTTGGGCTGGGTTTACATTAGTGCGGGTTTCCCAGCATCCAATTCACATGACGGGAGAGTGTGCCTGGCTCCCAATGGAGCCGATTCACACATCACCACAGCGCATTGCACAGAGGTCCTGTGCGTCTTTGGCTCTGTTTCAGGTCCAAATTCAGGCAAAAAATTGGGCCTGATTCGTCCCTGAAATGGAGAACAGGGACGCACCAGACCCCTGCTGTGAGCCGCATCCATCTGCAGTGTGAACCCAGCCAAATGCCTCCTACACACGACCGGGTTTTCCGACGGGAAAACTGCGATGAGAGCTTTTGGCCGGGAATCCCAGCCGTGTGTATGTTCCATCGCAGTTTTTCCGACGGGAAAACTGCCAAAAAGTACCAGCTCTTTTTTTCCCCATCTGGATTCCCGATGGACGTTTTCCCGTCGGAAAACCAGGCCGTGTGTACGAGGCATAAAAGTTCCAATGTTTAAAGGGTTAGTTCAACTTTTCAGGAAAAAAAAGTTGGACTAACCCCGTAGACACTCCCCCCTGGTCTCCTCTGTACTTACCCCGATGGGTGATGAGCTGTGGGTGCCCACACAGCTGATGCCGTGCTCCAGGGATTTTAAATTGCCGCTCTTCTTCCACCTTCTTTCTGCAGGGCTTCTGGGATGGATCTGAGCGATTTCTGCCTCTGAGCATTGCCCTGATTAGTCCCAAAAGCCGTGCAGAAAGAAGGGGGGAGAGAAGCGAGGATTTAAAATCCCTGGAACACTGCACCAGCTATGGGCACCCACAGCTCATCACCCACAGGGGACCGTAGACACCGGGAGGATGTGCGGAGTTCAACTTTAAAAAAAAAATCTGAAAAGAATTTCCGTCGTGAAAAAATTGGATGGTTTTTCCGACGGAATTCCGCTCAAGCTTGGCTTGCATATACACGGTCACACAAAAGTTCTCTGAACTTTCGACCGTCAAGAACGCGGTGACGTACAACACAATGACGAGCCGAGAAAATTTAAGTTCAATGCGTGCGCATGCGTCAAATTGTTTCCGAGCATGCGTAGGAATTTTGCACGTCGGAATTGCTACAGACGATCGGAATTTACGATAGGAACTTTTTCCGTCGGAAAAATAGAGAACCTGCTCTCAATCTTTTGCTGGCGGAAATTCCGCCAGCAAAAGTCCGATGGAGCATACACACGGTCGGAATTTCCGACCAAAAGCTCACATCAGACTTTTGCTGGCGGAATTTCCGATCGTGTGTACGCGGTTATTACACTTTAAATCATTTTGTAGTTCAGCTATAACAGAATCAGAGCAAACCGGACCAGAGTTCTATTCATTGCAACCAAAACTAATTCTAGTGCCGTTTAGATCGAAAGATTAGGCCTGATTAATTGTTTACAGTGATCAGCACTTCATTTCGCTCACTCCATTTTTATTTTTTTTCTGTGTTGCACAATAACCAGTCTGATGTAACCCATGTGTTTTTGTGTGAAAAACTGCCTAAGTTTTTGTTTCTTTCTCAGCTTGTTTTTTTGGCACTTTACTCCATAGTGTCACCTGATTTCAGGAATCTGGCCTCTGGTTTTCTTTATTTGGACATTGTGAAACCAGTGACATCTCAGCAGCAGCCACTTTGTACAATGTCATCCAAAAATAATTATTTTTTTGGGTAAAAAAGGGGACAAGGCTACAACAGGTGTAATATTTTTTTTTTTTTTTTTTTCAATATATAGTAGCCATTGGTTGAAACTGTTGCTTTCAGAAACCAACTGCACTAAACAACAGCTCAAAGCTTTCGAAACCACGATATGGTAATTTGTTCATATCGGTAACGGTTTGTATTCCCCGACCCTCCTCTCTTTTTCTATATTATTATACTTCCTTTTAAAATTCAACTCCAGTTAAACTTTTTTTTTACTTTTTGTAGCTTGGAGCAGGGGTAGGCATCCTCGGCCCTCCAGTTGTGGTGAAACTACGAATCCCATCATGCCTCTGCCTCTAGGAGTCATGCCTGTGATTGTCAGGGTCTTGCAATGTCTCATGGGACTTGTAGTTTCAAAACAGCTGGAGGGCCGAGGTTGCCTACCCCTGGCTTGGAGAACACATTTTTCTCTTCCTCATTTCTTTCTGTGCCCCCATTGAGGAGATTCTCGCTCACGTTTTGTCATTGTGACCACACAAAATGTTGTGGTGGATTTAAAACCAGAATTATCTACTCCCAGTTTTTTTTTTTTTCTTGTAGTGAAGTTGCTGCTTCTTTGTTTCCTGGTTTCTCTTTGAATTTGGTTATTCACTGTAACGGGGTGCTGTTCCTGATTTTAAAGGGGTTGTAAACCCTTCCATAAACCCAGTGAAGTGACTGGCGTCAGGTGTTACACAGAGATAAAACAAAACAAATTCTCCTACGTAAGTTGTACCTGTCTATCTGGGGTCTTCTCTACATCCATTCAAAGTCCAGAATTTATAAAGCTTGTCTGAGCTGTCAGAAAACAGGGGGCTGAAAACTGAAATTACACTCTGCAGAGCCCAGTTAGGAGAGCTCTGAAAGCTGCTTGGAGGTAAGTGACACACCCCCCTCTCCACACAGATAACAGGAACAGAGCTGAGGTTGTCAATCGCAGGCTGTGTGCTGGAGATCTTTCCCATGTCACCATTTTTTCTCTTGGTGTCAGCAAAAAATGTGTACTTGTCTTAATCCCAGAGCACTACATTATAGGGGTGGGCTTTGTTACTTTTTCATGGCTGAGATTTACAAACGCTTTAACAAAAAAAATCCTTTTTAAGATACAGTGGGGATTATTTACAAAAGGCAAATCCACTTTGCACTAAAAGTGCAATTAAAAGTGCACTGAAAGTGCAGTCGCTGTAGATCCGAGGGGGTCATGCAAGGAAAATAAAAAAAACAGCATTTTAGCTTGCACATGATTGGATGATGAAATCAGCAGAGCTTCCCCTCATTTCAGATCTACCCCTCAGATTTACAGCGACTGCACTTCCAAGTGCACTTTGCACTTGTAGTTTGCACTTGTAGTGCAAAGTGGATTTGTCTTTCATAAATAACTCCCAATATCTCTTTCGTTGTCTGCTCCACTAAAACAAATGCAGTTTAGCACACTTTGGATCCCAGTTAACCACTTGAGACCCGCGCTATAGCCGAAAGACGGCTGCAGCGCGGCTCTCAAGTGCCGGGTGGACGTCCTGACGTCCTGCTGTTTACATCCCGCCGCGCGCCTCCGGGGGAGCGCGGCGGGGAACAGCTGTGCGAGCCGCATCACGTGATGCCGATGCGCATGCCTGGCGGCCGCGATGTCCGCCAGGTGCATGCGATCGGCTTTTACAGAGGCAGGACGTGGATCTCTGTGTGTGTAAACACAGAGATCCATGTCCTGTCAGGGAGAGAGGAGACCGATGCTGTGTCCCTTGTACATAATGACACCGATCGGTCACCTCCCCCAGTCAGTCCCCTCCCCCACACAGTAAGAAACACTAATAGGGAACATATTTAACCCCTTGATCGTCCCCTAGTGTTAACCTCTTCCCTGCCAGTCACATTTATACCGTAATCAGTGCATTTTCATAGCACTGTTCGCTGTATAAATGTGAATGGTCCCAAAATAGTGTCAGAAGTGTCCGATGTGTCCGTCGCAATATCGCAGGCCTGACAAAAATCGCAGATCGCCGCCATTACTAGTAAAAAAAAAAAATATATAACAAAAATGTCATAATTCTATCCCCTATTTTGTAGGCGCTATAACTTTTGCGCAAACCAATCGCTATACGCTTATTGCATTTTTTTTTTACCAAAAATATGTAGAAGAATACGTATCGGCCTAAACTGAGAAACATTTTTTATTTTTATTTTTTTAAATTGGGATATTATTATAACAAAAAGTAAAAAAAATGGATTTTTTTTTTTTTTTTTCAAAATTTTCTGTCTTTTTTTTTTTTGTTTATAGCGCAAAAAATAAAAACCGCAGAGGTGATCAAATACCACCAAAAGAAAGCTCTATTTGTGGGAATTTTTTTTTATAAAAATATCATTTGGGTACAGCGTTGTATGACCGCGCAATTGTCATTCAAACTGCGTCGGCGCTGAAAGCTGAAAATTGGTCTGGGTACGAAGGGGGTTTAAGTGCCCAGTAAGGAAGTGGTTAAGATAAGTTGGACATATTTTGGACAGCTTTCAGGCAGTAGAAAGTTTCTATTGTTTGTTTTATTTTACTTATGGTAGTATCTAGAAGGATAAGCACAGTTTTGGGGTATTTGGGGCAATAGTTCAAGTGGGAGTTCACCCAAAACCTAACTAACTCTAAACCTACTCCACAGCCACATTCTAAAAATAATCTATCTAGCCCTGTAAAGAAGAAAATGCTATAAATACCTTTTCTGAAGATGATCCGGTCTCCAGCGGCAGATGCTGTGTGCAGGAGACAACCTACAACGGCTGTGAAATGCCTGGGAAGTGACGTCACCCATAGACATACTATGGCAGGGCTCGACAGATTCCAGTCGCCACAGCGAGTAGAAAATGCAGCCTGGCACCTGGGCTGTTGTCAGCCCCTGTGGCTAGCATGAGGGGGCGAAGCTGGGCGCAACATTGCTGGGTGGCCAGCAGGTGTCCCTTGTGTTTTCTGATGCCGGGGGTGGGGAGGGACAGCGCTGTGAGGGCAGATTAAAGGAGGAGAGGGGCCGGACTGTGAAGGGCAGGTTTGGGCAGATGTGGGGCTGTAGGGTAGTAAGAGGGGGAGGAATAGAGTTTATAGGGGAGGGGCAGAACCCCCCTGGAGCAGGAAATGTCCCCTATGCGGCTCTCTTCCCTCTCGCTGGGTGCGGGTTTACATCGGACTGTTCGGGGAGACTCACCGGAGCAGGAACAGGCAGCTCTGAACAGGCTCAGCAATAGCCCTGAGCCAGGCACTGCCTTACAGGGGATCCCCCTGCTTTCGGCTCCGATTCCCTCCCTGGACAGGCTCTGACTGCAGCTCCGAGTCGGGTCTGGGCAGCCTGAGACCTCGCTACTCCCTGGACAGCCGGTGTGGCCACCTGTCAGTGCCCATCAATGCTGCCTTATGAGTGCATATCAGTGAGCCATCAGTGCAGCCTCCTCAGTGTCCCATCAGTACAGCCATATCAGTGCAGCCTCATCAATGCCGCCTATCATTGCCCATCAATGCTGCCTTATCAATGCAGCCTAGCAGTGCCCATCAATGCTTCCTTATCAGTGCAGCCTAGCAGTGCCCATCAGTACAGCCTTATCACCACACATTAGTGATTTAGCAAAAAACTAAAACCTGATTGGTGATTCACCAGAAGTAATCTCTGTGTCTCAAAAAAATTCTAAAAATTTCATATGGCTGCACTGTTGCATGACTGTGCAATTGTCGTTCAAAGTGTGACAGCGTTGAAAGCTGAAAATTGGCCAGGAGGAAGGGGGTAAAAGTAACCAATAGGCAAAAGGTTAAAAAAAAAAACTGGCTCCTACCTTTTTTTTTTTTTTTTCTGGCTCCTAGCTTCAAAGCAAATTTGTCAAGCCCTGTACTATGGGGCTTCCCATTGTTGACTGCCTCTCCTTCACACTCCCACACAGTGAAGCCGCCGCTGACAGCTCAGCGTGGCACCAGACCGGAGAGGCTGCAGAAAAGGTATGTACAGTGGGTACGTAAAGTATTCAGACCCCCTTAAATTTTTCAGTCTGTTATATTGCAGCCATTTGCTAAAATCATTTAAGTTTATTTTTTTTCCTCAATGTACACACAGCACCCCATATTGACAGAAAAACACAGAATTGTTGACATTTTTTCAGATTTATTAAAAAAGAAAAACTGAAATATCACATGGTCCTAAGTATTCAGACCCTTTGCTCAGTATTTAGTATTTGCACCCTTTTGATCTAATACAGCCATGAGTCTTTTTGGGAAAGATGCAACAAGTTTTTCACACCTGGATTTGGGGATCCTCTGCCATTCCTCCTTGCAGATCCTCTCCAGTTCTGTCAGGTTGGATGGTAAACGTTGGCGGACAGCCATTTTTAGGTCTCTACAGAGATGTTCAGTTGGGTTTAAGTCAGGGCTCTGGCTGGGCCATTCAAGAACAGTCACGGAGTTGTTGTGAAGCCACTCCTTCATTATTTTAGCTGTGTGCTTAGGGTCATTGTCTTGTTGGAAGGTAAACCTTCGGCCCAGTCTGAGGTCCTGAGCACTCTGGAGAAGGTTTTCATCCAGGATATCCCTGTGCTTGGCCGAATTCATCTTTCCCTCGATTGCAACCAGTCGTCCTGTCCCTGCAGCTGAAAAACACCCCCACAGCATGATGCTGCCACCACCATTCTTCACTGTTGGGACTGTATTGGACAGGTGATGAGCAGTGCCTGGTTTTCTCCACACATACCACTTAGAATTAAGGCCAAAAAGTTCTATCTTGGTCTCATCAGACCAGAGAATCTTATTTCTCACCATGCGGGCTTTCATGTGTCTTGCACTGAGAAGAGGCTTCCGTCAGGCCACTCTGCCATAAAGCCCTGACTGGTGGAGGGCTGCAGTGATGGTTGACTTTCTACAACTTTCTCCCGACTGCATCTCTGGAGCTCAGATACGGTGATCTTTGGGTTCTTCTTTACCTCTCTCACCAAGGCTCTTCTCCCCCGATAGCTCAGTTTGGCCGGACGGCCAGCACTACGAAGGGTTATGGTCGTCCCAAACGTCTTCCATTTAAGGATTATGGAGGCCACTGTGCTCTTAGGAACCTTATGTGCAGCAGAAATGTTTTTTTAACCTTGGCCAGATCTGTGCCTTGCCACTATTCTGTCTCTGAGCTCTTCAGGCAGTTCCTTTGACCTCATGATTCTCATTTGCTCTGACATGCACTGTGAGCTGTAAGGTCTTATATAGACAGGTGTGTGGCTTTCCTAATCAAGTCCAATCAGTATAATCAAACACAGCTGGACTCAAATGAAGGTGTAGAACCATTTCAAGGATGATCAGAAGAAATGGACAGCGCCTGAGTTAAATATATGAGTGTCACAGCAAAGGGTCTGAATACTTGGGACCATGTGATATTTCAGTTTCTTTTTTAATAAATCTGCAAAAATGTCAACAATTCTGTGTTTTTCTGTAAATATGGGGTGATGTGTGTACATTAATTAGGAAAAAAATTTACTTACCGTATATACTCGAGTATAAGCCAAGGCACCTAATTTTACAACAAAAAAATGGGAAAACATATTGACTCGAGTATAAGCCTAGGGTGTCCATCTGCATGCCTCACTGTGCCCATGCCTCACTGTGTCCATGACTAGACTGACGTTTAACATAGGAGTCTATGGAAGGGGTGCCCAGCTTTGAAAAATCGGTGTTCCCCGGCCGTAGGTCCTCCAGACAAAATACTTTGCACACTTATAGATGAGAAAAGAGGCTACATGTGTGCCAAGTTTCGGGTCCAGGGGACTTACGACCGGCCGGTACCGGGTCCCCAAATCACAGAAGAAATGACCGTTTAACATGGGAGTCTATTGAAGGGGTGCCCGGCTTTGAAAAATCTGTTCTCCCCGGCCGTAGGTCCCCCGAACAACAAACTTTGCACACTTATAGAGGAAGAATGAGGCATTTTTAGCACAAAAAAAATGTGCTGAAAAACTCGGCCTATACTCGAGTATATACGGTAAATGATTTTAGCAAATGGCTGCAATATAACAAAGAGTTAAACGTTTTTAAGGGGGTCTGAATACTTTACGTACCCACTGTATAGCGATTTCTTCCTTACAGGGCTAGATTAGTTTTAGAATGTGGCTGCGAGTAGGTTTAGAGTAAGTCAGGTGTTGACTGAACTTCTACTTTCAGTATTAGGTTGATTTTGTTTGGTATGAAACTGACTGTTTTTTTCAAAACTAATAAATTTTCTAATGCAGAAGAAGTCATTGTAGGTGTTTGTAAGGTGTGCTAGCACTGGGGTAGGATTCTGAGTCACAGTTCCAGGAGGTGCCCAGCCCAGTTCCTATGCCACAAAGGTGGTTTCACCTATGGCAGCAAAGATCCTGGCATCCCCGTCTTCCCACAACTCCGGAGAGGGCTTAGGGAAGGTTCTGCACCTGAAAAGCTGCTAGAGCACTAACCATGAAACCACTTTACTGTCATAAGATATACTGTTAATTGTCTGTTTCAGGAATGCCCCTGGCTCAGGCTGTGTCTATCCTCCAGAAACATTGCAGAATGATCAGAAATGTGCAGATCCTCTATAGCGAACAGGTGAGTCTTTACTTAGATTAAAACTTTTAGTAACCTTACAAATTTGAATGAATAAAGGCTTTTTAGGACTGGTTCGCACCAATTACAGTCATGGGTGTTTGTTTTTATTCTGCATCAAAAATGCATGGATGGTGTTTAACATGGACTCCAATGGCTCTAGTTCACACCAGTGCAGTGCGTTTCAATGCAGTCAACAAAAGGAGAACATGTTGCATTTTTTCTGTATGGAATGTGGCAAAATGCACCAGAACACACATGTCCTCAATTGAAATGAAGAAAAAGAAGGGAAAAAATGCATCCAAAATGCAGAAATTGTGGTGTGAACCAGCCCTAAAGCTTTACTTTTTATTAAAAAGCAGTCTTGGAACCCCACTAAAGTGACCTTACCAAGGCTGAGATATCATCGGTCTGCTGCAGGCAGGAGAAGGCTTTCCCTAGTCTGCTCTTCCCTGGTGATCCGAATGCAACATTTGAGTTTGTAGCAAATCACAACTGGAGAGCAGTGTTAATTTTGGCAGCAAATTTTTATTTAGTTTTAGTCTGAGTTTTAGGACTAAAATGACATTTTAGTTTTAGTCCCATTTTAGTATTCTGCAGTTGTTTTAGTCGTATTTAGTCGACTAAAATGTCCTACGTTTTAGTCGACTAAAATCTCCTGTACATTTTAGTCGACTAAAACGGGCGTAATTAAATTGTAATGCATTAGCTAAACATTTCTCTACAATTTCCAAACTCATTATATACTGCTGGAGTGAAAAATCGAATATGTTATTAATGGTATTGAGGTATAAGGCCTCATGCCCATGGACGTTTTAAAAAACGGGCTGTAAAGCTAGTACAGACGCCAGGAAAAAAGCAGCGTTTTCAACGCAATTTTTTTCCGCGTTTTTGCATTGAATTCAATGCACATTTCCCCATGATAGCTTTCAGCCGCGTTTTTTCTTTCTCTATTCCAAATCAATGGTTCCCTATGGGAGCCCATTGATTTGAATAGAGGTCGCACCAGAAGTCGGATCAAGATGATCCGACTTGCGGGGCAACTCGTGTGCGAAGAATGTTGAAGGGGAACCCCGCCCCAAAGCACCTTGTTGATGGGGACAAGGGCCTCTTCCCGACAACCCTGGCCGTTGGTTGTCGGGGTCTGCGGGCGGGGGGCTTATCGGAATCTGGGAGCCCCTTTTTAATAAGGGGGCACCCAGATCCCGGCCCACCACCCTATGTGAATGAGTATTGGGTACATCGTACCCCTACCCATTCACCTGGGGGAAAAGTTTAAATAGAAAAAACACACTAGACAGGTTTTTAAAGTAATTTAATTTATTAGGCGACTTCGGGGGTCTTCTTCTGACTTCGGGGCTCTCTCCGGTTCTTCTCTGCTCTCTCCGGTGCCTTCTCCGCTCTCTCCGGTTCTTCTCCCGCTCTCCGGTGCTTTCTGCCACTGTAATGCTGTGTGACCGGCGCGCACCAACTTATATAGGCATGGGGCGTGGTCACCGGGTGATGATGGGACTGCGACGTCATAAGGGGGCGGGGTCACCGGGTGACATCACCCGGTGACCACACCCCATGCCTATGTAAGTCGGTGCGCGCCGGTCACACAGCATTACAGCGGCAGACCTCGTCGTGTCAACATCTCAAGAAGAGAAGAGGGAAGAAGACGACGATGAAGACCGGGCCCCCGCTAGCAAAAGAGCTGGCAGAAGATAGCGGAGGTGCCCGGCAGAAAGCACCGGAGACCCCCGAAGTCGGAAGAAGACCCCCGAAGTCGGAAGAAGACCCCCGAAGTCGGAAGAAGACCCCCGGAGATGCCTAATAAATTACTTTAAAAACCTGTCTAGTGTGTTTTTTCTATTGACACTTTTCCCCCAGGTGAATGGGTAGGGGTACGATGTACCCCATACTCATTCACATAGGGTGGGGGGGCTGGGATCTGGGTGCCCCCTTATTAAAAGGGGCTCCCAGATTCCGATAAGCCCCCCGCCTGCAGACCCCGACAACCAACGGCCAGGGTTGTCGGGAAGAGGCCCTTGTCCCCATCAACATGGGGACCAGACCTTATATAGACAGGTGTGTGCCTTTCCAAATCATGTCCAATCAACTGAATTTACCACAGGTGGACTCCAATCAAGTTGTAGAAACATCTCAAGCATGCAAACAGGATGCACCTGAGCTCAGTTTTGAGTGTCATGGCAAAGGCTGTGAATACTTATGAACAATTTTTTTTTTATAAATTTGCAAAGATTTCAAACAAACTTCTTTCTTGTCATTATGGTGTATTGTTTTTGTAGAATTTTGAGAAAAATAATGAATTTAATCCATTTTGGAATAAGGCTGTAACATAACAATATGTGGAAAAAGTGAAGCGCTTTGATACTTTCCAGATGCACTGTAGATCAGTGATCTTGCCTTTCCTCTGACTCCACTTGCTATGTCCTTGCCTATTTTTCTATAAGCAGCACAGAATAGCCCCAATTTTCAGGAAAGCTGCAGGGTACAGGGGATTTCCAGCTTCTAGTTCCCTGCAGTTTTTTTGAAGCAAGTCTTTCCTGCGTTGCTCCCTTGTCTCCCATCTGAAGCAGATAACTGGAGAATATTCGATTGAAACTGTGTATCTAAACAGCTTGGCTGTAAAATGAAAACTGATGCTAAACACAAGATCGCAGTTGGACCACGAGTGTGTGATTCTGCTGCCATGCAATTGTCTCCCAACATGATTTATTGGATTAGCAGATGCACAGGAGAAAAAAAAAACCTGAAACCAGAACATGTCTTTTGGTCTTTTTGACTTGGGTCCAACCAAGACCTTGCAGTGTCAAAGTGTAAGTAACGGCAAAACTTTTTTCTAGCTTTGCATGGAGTGGAGAGGGATTAGAACACCTGTTAGTTCTTATTGCTGTCTGTGCCCCCGTTAGGGAGATTCTCCCTTTCTATTTGTTCTTTTTACCATTTATAATCAAAAGTGAAAGTAAAAGAAAATCCCACATTTTGGGTTGACGTCAGAACACGAATAGAGGGGAAAACTTCCAATGGGGACACTAGTTCTGGTGACACACTTGGATTCCCTCACTTTTGGAGGGATTTCCTCTGACTTCCTGTTTTGTCTATTAAGAACAATGGATGATTAGGACAGCAGCACTCCAATCCAACGTAGCTTTATTGTCAAAGCTATGAGTAAACACTAAGTGTAGTGTGAAACGCGTCAGCTGTCCTAGGTTCGTTGCTGTGACTTGTAGTGCCTGTTTCTACTTTTACAATAAAGCTACGTTGGATTGGAGTGCGGCTGTCCTAATCATCCATTGTTCTTAATTTCCATGTGCATTGCCAGCACCCTCGGTTCCTGAGTAATAGATCTGCCTGGAGCTGCAATTTTTGTCTTCCTGATTTGTCTGAGACAGGAAGTGAAGGGAAATCTCCCCAATGGGACACACATGGGGGTTAGAAACACTCCCCTACTCTATCCAAAATGGGGGGGGGGGCGGGGGAGTTTTACCTTTTTAGTTACACTTGAATTGATTTGTAAGTATTTGTATGTATGTTTTTCTGTTGTAGCCTATAGAACCCGTGATGCACTCTGCCACTGCAGAGTTTCTCAAAGACGCTTCTAGGCTCTGGCATAAGCTGGCCATACAGTTTACAATTTTCTTAGTCCATTTCCTTTAGATATACCTTCAACTATATAGTGCAAGGGCATGTCTGATTGCATACAAATTGAAAGCGTTTAGGTTTGACCTCATGCAAACCACTTTTTACTACAGGTAAGCCTATAATGAGGCTTACCTGTAGCTACCGTGGATATCTCCTAAACCTGCACGGTTTAGGAGATATCCCTTGTATCAGCATGTGACAACGTCATTGGCACATGCGCACTGAAGCAACGCGTCGTTCGTGCCGTTACTGGCGGCTCCCGTATATGGAAGGTAAAAAAAAAAATCAAATCTGACCAGGCATAGCAAGCATTTGAAATTAAAAACTTTTGTGTTGGTTAAGAAATAAAAACCACTGTTTTTTATATTCCGAATTTTGTTTTTGTTGTTGTTTTTTTTACAGTGTCCTTTGAATCATGACCTCATACTTAGCCTTACTCAGGACGGGATCAAACTGTTGTTTGATGCATTTAATCAACGGCTAAAGGTGAGAAGCTTGTAGAAATGGAAAAGTGAGGGTTGTTTTTGGCTCATCCCATTTTTTTTCTAATGCTCTTGATCTTTATATTCAGGTGATAGAAGTATATGATTTGACAAAAGTAAAATTAAAATATTGGTAAGTGTTTCTGTCACCATGTTTTGTCTCTCACCTGAGCACATCTTTTCGTCAGTTTCATTAACACCCCCCCTTCTTTCTTTTGTCTTTCAGTATAGTTGCTTACACAATTTTGCAATTTATGTGACTTTTATAGGATCGTCCACACTTTTATATCTAAGCAAAAACATGCTCACTACATCTCTGCACATTTCCCATGTTTTGCCTGTTATGCTGCAAGTACAGAAAATAATGCCTGTTGATCCTGTCAGAAATCCAGTGAGATCCTAAGTTAACAGATAATACTGCTGTACTGAAATCTCAAACTGTGTTGTGAACTACAGGACCTGCAGCATTTAAAGGGATAAAGCATAGGAAAATGTGTATGTATTGCAAAAATGTACCCTCTACCCTATTATTTGTTTTTATAATCCTTGCTCCTTTTCTGACTGCTCTAAGCTTTTGAGCTCCCATTTTAAAAGAAGTATAGCCAAAGCCTGTTTTGGCTATACTTCTCTTATGGATCACAGGAGTGCAGTTCATTCTGCACTCCTGTGACCCGTTCTCAGCCGACAGTGGACTTAAAGCCTGCTGATGGCTGACCTCACTCAACTGGTCCAGGCTTGGGATAGATCCTGACTTGGATTGGCAGCTGGCTCAGCCTCTCTGCATGCTGCTGGGAGACAGAGCCAGCCGCTTTCACCCCTTCCACAGCCCAGCACTCCATTGAGCCCTGGAAGGGCAGAGCAGAGAGCCGGAGACTGGCAGTCACCATTTACTGCTCAAAGTGAATGGGGAGAACTGAGCGATCAGCAGTTTTTGGTCGCTCGGTTTTCAGGGGGACAGCTGCAGCCATATAGGTGAGTATGATCTTTATTTTTGTTGCTATTCCCGAACTTCTCTTTTAATTCATGCTTTTCTCCTTTGCTTTTGCTCACCCAGAACCTTGCCTTTGCTTGGCAGCTTCTGTTTCTTTTCTCCCCTGCTCTGTTCTTTCTCCTCTGCTGTTTTTCTGTAGGCTCTGTGTTTTTGTTTATTTTTCTAGACCTGAGCTTTGGTCTTTCTTTAAATGATCTGCTTCCCATACTGACCTCTTTATCTATAACTAATTTTCTTTCTCTGCCTTTTTAACATTCATTTTTTTTCTCTATCCAAAATAAATCATTTGCCCTCTTTGTTACAGTGGAGTTCATTTTAACTCCCAGGCCATAGCTCCCACTATAGAGCAGATCGATCAGTCATTTGGAGCAACGCATCCAGGCAGTAAGACCCCACTTTATTAATGTTGGTATGTACTTGCTTCAATACAGCAGTTCTCTTAATGCTGCCCTATGTTAATTTCAGTATACAACTCAGCAGAACAACTGTTCCACCTCAATTTTCGAGGTCTGTCCTTTTCTTTTCAACTGGATTCCTGGACGGAAGCACCTAAGTATGAGGTAAGAAATTCTGCTTGATAAAAAGGATTTCTTTATCGTACACCACGGGACACAGAGCTAGTCATTACATAATGGGTTAAGGGTCACCAGCGGTGATTGGACACTGGCACAACCAATGGAAGACAGTTCCCCTCCATATAACCCCTCCCATCAGGGAAGTACCTCAGTTTTTTCGCCAGTGTCGAAAGGTGTTGGACGCGTTAGGAGGTGCTAAAGGAAAGCTCTACCAAAGAGACCCTCTGGGGGTAAAAGAGCTATGCTTTCGGATCCATCCAAGACGCCTACAAATGAGCTGAATCTGGATGGGATCCGGGCCTCATCCATGAGGCGTCGCCTGTAATGTCTCTCTTCGGAGGACTGGGCTCTAAGATCCAGCACTTTCGCTATTTCGCTATAAAGTCCTGGTAAGAGTCTTGTACAAGGCCCAGGGGAGAGGTATCCTTTAAATAGGAACCCATATCCCTGAAGGTTGGCACACATAGCCCACCGTGAAGGGTGAAGTTTGGTATCTGTCTGAAATCTTTCAGCAGAAAAACCTGCGGCGTGGAATTGTTCTGCCTTCCTTTTTTCCAAACCCGCGGACGGCGGGGGAAAAATTATTACACTCTCTAGATCTAGTGAGAGCGGTAAGGGTGTATCTGCAAGCAACCGCTCAGATACGTAAATTGGGAAAAATTTGCCTAAAAGCCTTATGCTTCACAGTGGATGCCATGAGAGATTCTATCATACAGGCATCACGCCTTACACTCCAGCTGGTACAGATGCGCAGAGTACTTTGGCTTAAGCATTGGTCAGCGGAGACCCCATGCAAAAAGCTGTTGGCAAGTTCCCGTTCCATGGCGAACGCCTATTTGGGGAAGATTTAGAAAAATATATACAGAAGATCAAGTGGTAAAATGACTTTTACCTGAGAGAAAGAAAAACAAGAGATCTTGTTTTAAACGCTCTCTCCCCAGCTCCCGGGAAATCTGACTCCAACCAGTGGCGGCGGCCTGTTTTAGCCGCCCACAAAAGCCAAGGGGCAAGCTCAGAAGAACAAGAAGCCGTGGGGTGCAAGAGCTAATAAGCAAGCCCCCAAAGCCTCTCAGTGAAGGGGCGCCCCCGCTCGGCCGAGTGGGAGGAAGGCTTTGTCAGTTCTGAGCAACTTGGTGGTCAGAAATCCAGGACAATTGGGTGGTATCCACAATATCCTCAGGGTACAAACTGGAATTTCGAGAGATCCCATCTTCTCAATTCCGAGGTTCAAGACTCTCCAAGGATCCACAAAAAAGAGAATCCTTCTTCAAAGGTTTGAATCACTTAATGGCTCAAGGGGTAGTTACAGACGTACCCCAAAAAGAGCGAGGTTCAGGTTTTTACTCAAACCTCTTTGTGATTCCAAAGCCAAATGGAGATGTCAGACCCATCCTGGATCTAAAATCCCTAAATCGGTTCCTGAACGATCGCCATTTTCGAATGGAAACGATCCGATCCGTGGCCGCCACTTTAAAGGGCGGAAAATTCATGGCGTCCATAGATATCAAGGACGCACATTTACACATACCCATCCTCCCCGCTCACCAAAGATTCCTAAGGTTTGCGGTAGAAGATCGCCACTTTCAATTTGTGGCTCTGCCGTTTGGTGTAGCCACCGCGCCCATAGTATTCACAAAGGTGCTAGCTCCTCTGTTAGTAACCTAAGAACACGGGGCATTGCGGTAACAGCCTATCTGGACGATCTACTAGTAATAGATCAGTCAAAGGACGGATTGGGTCACGCTGTACACACTACAGTAGGATACCTGGAGCATTTAGGATGGATTATAAATTTACAAAAATCCTCTCTCCAGGCCCAAAGAAGGATAGGGTACCTGGGCATGATCATAGATACAGCCCAAAACGAGGTATACCTGCCAGAACCGAAGATACAGTCTCTGAAAGACCTGATCCACAAGGTCAAAGCAAACAAGAGGCCGTCTATTCGCCTTTGCATGAGACTATTGGGAAAGATGGTAGCCTCCTTCGAGGCGGTCCCTTACGCCCAGTTTCATTTGAGACTACTTCAAGGCAATATTTTAGCTTCCTGGAACAGGAAGAGCCAAGCTCTGGATATACCCATGCGCCTGTCCTCACAAGTACGCCACAACTTCGATTGGTGGCTAGAAGCCAGGAATTTACGGAAGGGAAAGTCCTTCCTCCCAGTGGCCTGGAAGGTGGTATCTAGGAATACCAGCCTATCGGACTGGGGTGCAGTATTCGAGGAGGCTTCTACCCAGGGAACCTGGGCCAAGACTCAGGGGATCCTGCCCATCAATGTGCTAGAGATCCGGGCGGTATATCTAGCCCTCAAAACCTGGACATACAGGTTACAGGGCTACCCAGTTCGGGTTCAATCCGACAATGCTACTGCAGTAGCTTACATCAATCACCAAGGAGGCACCCGCAGTCGGGCAGCCCAAAGAGAGGTGAACCGGATCCTGGCATGGGCAGAAGAGCATGTACCTTGCCTTTCTGCAATCTTCATTCCAGGGATGGAAAATTGGCAAGTAGACTACCTGAGTCGTCAGCAGCTGCTACCAGGGAGTGGTCTCTTCACCCCGAGATCTTTCAGGCCATATGTCTGAGATGGGGAAACCCAGATGTAGACCTGCTAGCTGCCAGGTTCAACAAGAAATTGGACAACTTTGTGTCCAGAACGAGGGATCCTCTAGCCTACGGGACAGACGCTCTAATAATACAGACGCTCTAATAACTCCATGGAATCAGTTCTCACTGATCTATGCATTCCCTCCGATCCCTCTTCTACAAAGACTGCTTCGCAGGATCAAGGAGGAGGGAATACCAGTAATCCTAGTGGCCCCAAACTGGCCCAGGAGGCCTTGGTATGCCGAGATCGTAAAAATGGCGATAGGAAGGCCCTGGAAGCTTCCACTTCGACACGACCTGTTGTCACAGGGTCCAGTATTCCACCCTTCCTTACAAAGGCTAAATTTGACGGCCTGGCTGCTGAGACCCACATTTTGAAAAAGAGAGGGGTCTCTGGCCTGGTTCTTTCTACGCTCATTAATGCTAGAAAGCCAGCCTCCAGACTCATCTATCATAGAGTCTGGAAAGCATACGTTTCCTGGTGTGAATCCAGAAGTTGGAATCCTCTGAAATATGAAATAAGTAGGATTCTTGCTTTTTGCCAGTTAGGAGTGGATATGAAATTAGCCCTTAGCACCATCAAAGGGCAAATATCGGCTCTATCAGTCTTCTTTCAGAGACCATTGGCATCTCACTCCCTAGTTCGGACATTCATTCAGGGGGTACTGAGGATAAATCCTCCAGTCAGGTCTCCCTTGTGTCCATGGGATTTGAATTTGGTATTGTCAGTGTTGCAAAAGCAACCTTTTGAACCTATTCGCCATATTCCTTTAATTATATTAAGTAGGAAATTTGGCCTTTCTGATTGCTATAGCTTCTGCTAGGAGAGTATCAGAGCTAGCAGCTCTTTCTTGTAAAGAGCCTTATCTAATTTGTCACAAGGACAAGATCGTACTACGACCCCATCCGGCTTTTCTGCCTATGGTGGTGTCGGCTTTTCACTTGAATCAAGACAGATGTTTTGTTTATTTTACCAGATGGTCCCAAGAAGGGCCAAGCGGTATCAAAATCCACCATTTCCAGGTGGATTAGACAAGTAATTGTTCAAGCTTATGGTTTAAAGAACAGGACTCCTCCTTTTCCTGTTAAGGCGCACTCTACCAGGGCGATAAGTGCTTCATGGGCAGTGCACCACCAGGCTTCGATGGCTCAGATCTGTAAGGCTGCAACTTGGTCCTCAGTCCATACATTTTCCAAATTCTATCAAATAGATGTGAAAGGACATGAGGATTCCGCCTTCGGGCGAAGTGTGCTGCAGGCAGCAGTATAGGGCTTCTGGTCCGCAAGCGGTCGGTTTGATCTGTGTCTCCCCCCCTTCATATGAGCATTGCTCTGGGACGTCCCATTATGTAATGACTAGCTCTGTGTCCCGTGGTGTACGATAAAGAAAATAGGATTTTTATAACAGCTTACCTGTAAAATCCTTTTCTTGGAGTACACCACGGGACACAGAGGTCCCACCCTTCTTATGGGAACCTTACTGCTTTGCTACAAACCTGAGGTACTTCCCTGATGGGAGGGGTTATATGGAGGGGAACTGTCTTCCATTGGTTGTGCCAGTGTCCAATCACCGCTGGTGACCCTTAACCCATTATGTAATGACTAGCTCTGTGTCCCGTGGTGTACTCCAAGAAAAGGATTTTACAGGTAAGCTGTTATAAAAATCCTATTATTGTTTACTGATTCGTATAATCTGTGCTAGCAAAGGTGTGCCCTATCACGAACAGGCTCATTTAGATTTAATGGCTTTTGGCCTCTAAGTGATTCTTAATATACTGCTATGAATTGCTGACCAATTGGACTAAATTTTAGCTAGACGTGTAATATTTGGCCAAGTATACGATCTCACTAGAACTGGTCATGGGGAGGGACAAAGGGAATGGCAAAACGGTTGCTGAACTCGCACTTCAAGTGCGTGAGATAGAAAAGGCAAAATGGCAACTGATTTTAGACCAGAGGTTATAGAGGAAGCTGTCCATGGTAGAGGTGGAGGGGAGAGAGCAGTGACAGGTAACCTTGGAACATTAGGAGATACAGGGGTAATAAAACTGAGTACAAAATCTGCGTAGCTGTGCAAAAAAAACAATTAATTTCTAACTTTAGTTTGTTCACTTAAGCTTTATCAATAAAACCTGGAAACTGGTTGGTTACTATGCAGAGCTGCATCAGATTTTGAACCCTCCAGTTTTAGTAAATCAACCCTACAGAGTAGTAGCTCACTGGGCATAATATAGATAGGTTGTAGAGTGTGACAGGGAAGTGAATGAGTGGTAGCACTGTGCAGATGATCATGGAATGGGGAAGAGACAGAAGGCAGGTGGATCTGATTGTGCACAGGGATTAGAGGAGGTGGAGTATGGTCAGAAAGTGGTTGATTTACTAAAACTGGAGATTGTAAAATATGGTACAGCTTTGCATGGTAGCCAATGAGCTTCTAACTTCACCTTGTCTAATTAAAGGATATTTTCACCTTTTGTAACATGTTACACCCATATTAATGGTGTAACATGTTACAGATGCACTGGCCCCCGCTCCGAGGGATCTTCTCTTTCCCGCCCGGCCACGTCATTCATTCACAGTGTTCTGTGAATGGAAATACTACAAGGTCCAACAGCCTTTGCGGCTGTCAGCTTGTACAGTGGGTACGGAAAGTATTCAGACCCCCTTAAATTTTTCACTCTTTGTTATATTGCAGCCATTTGCTAAAATCATTTTAAGTTTATTTTTTTCCTCATTAATGTACACACAGCACCCCATATTGACAGAAAAACACAGAATTGTTGACATTTTTGCAGATATATTAAAAAAGAAAAAGTGAAATATCACATGGTCCTAAGTATTCAGACCCTTTGCTCAGTATTTAGTAGAAGCATCCTTTTGATCTAATACAGCCATGAGTCTTTTTGGGAAAGATGCAACAAGTTTTTCACACCTGGATTTGGGGATCCTCTGCCACTCCTCCTTGCAGATCCTCTCCAGTTCTGTCAGGTTGGATGGTAAACGTTGATGGACAGCCATTTCTTTCTCGTACATCACGGGACACAGAGCGACATAGTCATTACTAATGGGTTATATAGATACCGTCAGGTGCTGGCACTGGCAACTTCCAAAACCGGAAGTACCCTCCCCTATATAAGCCCCTCCCATCCGGGAGCACCTCAGTTTTTTGCCAGTGTCTAAGGTGTTGGCCAAGAAGAAACATGTGTTTTTCACTGAGCTTGCGTACAGGTTCTTTTGGGCCTCAGTAAGCTATTCCGGATCCGACCAAAAAAGCTTCATAGCTAAACGGTCGGTACCCGGGCCTTGCAGAGAAGAGCAGGGTTTTGCCTGTAATGCTTCTCTTAGGAGAGCTGGACCCTGGGATCCAGAGCTCTGGTCATACCCACGACCAAGATGTTTTCTGTGCAGGGTGCTATACAGGTCCAGGGGAGTGGAATCCTTGGGAACCCGGTCCCTGAAGGTTTGATTACAATGCCTGCCGTGATAGGTGAAGTTTGGGCTTTTGTGGACCAAACAAAGTCCTGCGGCGGGGAACAGGTAAGTGGGGGCCCCCAGGAACTTGGTTCTATTGGGGGACCCCCAAGCCTAATTTGTCTTTCTGTCTGTTACCTAACGGTATTCCCGCTAATATCTGTGCATGCCTGTAACTACTAAAAAAATGTAATAATTTTAATAGTGGTCAAGAAAAAAAAAAAAAAAAAAAATTTTTTATATATATATTTAATATATTAGACTGCGGTACCTGTGTTTGTCCACTAGAGGCCGCTGTGGAACGTTTCTTGTCATGTGGACTAGTTTCTTTTCATCAGAGCAAGTCCAGGCAGATGGTGAGTTCTCTTATGGGAAACTGCTTCCTCTGCCATGTTGCAATGCTCGTCCATCCCCCGGCCTGCGGCAAAGAGGGGCCCTGGCTCTTGTCCCTAGTTTCCATTTTCGAAATTAGCGCCGAAGGCGCACGTGGCCGCGGTATATATAGTATATATATATATATATATGTGTATATATAGAGGTGAGCCGGGAAAGGGGGCGGAGCCTGGGGGATGACGCTCTGTGCGCGCCGCAGCGCTTCTGCGCATGTGCGGGCGTCCCAGCATGTTAAAAACCACAATTTTGTGTGGTGAGCTGGCTATGGAGTGCAGAGACAGAGCTGGCAACATTTAAAAAAGGCATACAGCAAGCGGTTGATGCAGGCATCCCCTAGAAAGGCACATTAGTAGACACCAACTGTTTCTTATAGCAGCATTTATGCTAGACTATTGTCAGTAAGTGGTGTATTTCGGCTGGAATACCTCAGCTTTGTGGCTTAGGAATATGCCGTCTAAAAACTCCGGGACTAGAAATTCCAGGAGGCATAGGGAGTCTCCATCGGGCTCTGAGGATCTTGGGCATGCTTCGGCTGCACCAGTCTCCCCTGAAGAATCAGAGGTTAGTGACCGTAGAGCACCCTCAGGAGTACCTGGTACTGTGGTTGTCCTCAGTTCACCTGCTCCTGTGTATGTAACAGAGGAGGTTTTTTCCTCAGCTCTGGGAGGGCTGGAAGAGAGATGGTCAGCATTGATCGCTGCTTCCCTGTCACAGGAAAAAAAGCGCCCGATCTCCGTCTCCTCCCTCAGAGTGCCTGTTAACAGAGCAACAGTCCCATACAGGGATCGACCTACCTGAAGGGGATCAGGATGAGGTCGATTCGGTTGTAGAGGAATCAACAGTGGAAGAGCCATTCTCAGCATCACATGCTGAAAGGTTATGGGTTCAGTCCCTGACTAATATGGTCCGATCAGCATTTAAAATGCCCCTTGCGGAGCCATCATCCACTTCTGTCTCCTCGTTGGGGTCGCTAAAAGCTCCCCAGACTGTTTGTTCCTTTCCGATCCATCCTTTACTGGAAGGGCTCATTTACCAGGATTGGGAGCATCCTGATAAAATATTTACTCCCCCCAAGAGATTTCCGGTGGTCTATCCCATGGAGGATAAGTTCATCAGAAAATGGAGGGTCCCTACAGTGGACGCAGCCATCTCTTGTGTGAATAAATCGCTGACATGTCCAGTGGATAATGTCCAAATGTTCAAAGACCCAGTAGATAAAAAATTGGAGTCCTTATTAAAATCTGCGTTTTCTACAGCAGGATTGGTGACACAACCAGCAGTGGCAGCTATTGGGATCTGCCAAGCAGTGAAGGATCAGTTGAAACAGGTCTTAAGGGACTTGCCAGATCAGCAGGCTCTTGCCCTAGCCGATCTACCTAGAGCCTTATGCTTTGCGGTGGACGCTATAAAGGATTCAATCCATCAGGCCTCCCGCCTTACGCTGTCTGTAGTACATATGCGCAGGCTTCTATGGCTCAAAAACTGGTCTGCTGAAGCTCCCTGTAAAAAATTGCTGGTCAGCTTCCCATTTCATGGTGAACGCTTATTCGGGGAAGACCTGGATAAATATATCCAGAGAATTTCCAGCGGTAAAAGTACACTTTTGCCGGTTAAAAATAGAGTTAGAGGTCCCTCTTTTAAGAGGCCTGCTTCTCCAGTCCCTAGGACATCGGCTGTGAAACAGTTCCGACGGCCTCCTCGGTCAAATCCCGGAGGTAAAAATCAGGGACAATTGCAGGGTAACAAGAAGCCCTGGAGCAGGAGAGGTACAAAACCTTCCCCAAAGTCAAATGCATGAAGGGTTGCCCCCACTCAATCGGGTGGGGGGAAGACTTCAGTTGTTCACAGAGACCTGGCGGGACACGATCAGAGACAGATGGGTGCTTTCCGCAGTAAATCTGGGATACAAATTGGAGTTAAAAAACTCCCCTCCTTCCCGCTTTATAAGGTCAAACGTGCCAAGGGATCCCCAGAAGAGAGGATCCCTCCTGTTGGCACTAGAACAATTATTGCTTCAAGCAGTAATTATAGAGGTTCCCCTGGAAGAATGGGGGTTCGGGTTTTACTCAAACCTCTTTACAGTCCCGAAGCCAAACGGGGACGTGAGGCCCATATTAAATCTAAAAGGGCTAAACAAATTCCTACATATCAGGACTTTCCGGATGGAGTCGATCCGGTCGGTGGCCACTGCCCTACAAGGGGAGGAATGGTTAGCCTCGATCGACATCAAAGATGCTTATTTGCACATTCCCATCTTTACAGCCCACCAAAAATTTCTACGCTTTGCGGTAGAAGGGCGCCATTTTCAGTTCAGAGCCTTACCCTTCGGTCTGGCCACAGCACCAAGAGTGTTCACAAAAATTCTGGCCCCATTATTGGCCAATCTAAGAACACGAGGTGTAACGATAATGGCATATCTAGACGACTTGTTGCTGATAGACCACTCAGTGGAAAAACTAGAAGTGGTTGTTCACGAGACAATCAAGTATCTGGAATATCACGGTTGGATTATCAACCGAGACAAGTCAGCCCTAAAACCAGTCAAAAGTCTGGAATACTTGGGGCTAAGGCTGGATTCAGACCAGAGAAAAATTTTCTTGCCTCAAGAAAAGGGGTCGTCTTTGAGGGATCTGATCCACTTAGTGGGTTCAAAAAGACAGCCATCCATACGCCTGTGCATGAGGCTGCTGGGAAAAATGGTGGCATCATTCGAAGCAGTACCCTACGGTCAATTCCATTCAAGGAATTTGCAAAGGGCCATACTGTCAGCCTGGAACAAAAAAGTTCAGGCTCTGGACTTACCAATGTCCTTGTCCCCTTCCGTTCGCAAGAGCCTCCGCTGGTGGTTGGTTCCCCAGAATCTGGAAAGAGGGAAATCCTTCAGTCCGATTTCCTGGAAGGTGGTCACTACAGATGCCAGCCTTATAGGCTGGGGAGCAGTACTGGAGCAATGGTCTCTCCAGGGCAGATGGTCGGATGCAGAAAAGGCCCTGCCCATCAATCTCTTAGAGATACGAGCAGCCCGGTATGCCCTAGTAGCATGGACATCCAAACTCCAAGGGTCCCCTGTCTGAATTCAATCAGACAATGCCACAGCAGTGGCATATATCAATCATCAGGGGGGCACCAGGAGTCGTGCAGCCCAGAGGGAAGTAAATTACATCCTGAGATGGGCAGAAAGATATGTCCCAGCCATATCTGCGGTATTCATTCCAGGAGTGGAGAATTGGAAGGCGGACTTTCTAAGTCGCCAACAATTATGCCCAGGGGAATGGTCCCTTCATCCCGAGGTTTTCCGGACAATATGTCAGCGGTGGGGAACACCGGATGTAGATCTGCTAGCATCCAGATTCAATACAAAAGTGGACAGGTTTGTCTCTTGGACAAGGGATCCCCTAGCTTGCGGCTCGGATGCCCTAGTGTTCCCTTGGGATCAGTTCAAGCTGATATATGCATTCCCACCGCCACAATTGTTACCTCGATTACTCCGCAGAATCAGGGTAGAAAAGAAACCAGTGATTCTGGTGGCTCCAGCGTGGCCCCGAAGAGCATGGTACGCGGAGATTGTAAAGATGTCTGTGGGGAGTCCTTGGACCCTCCCACATCGTCCGGACCTGCTGTCGCAAGGACCGATATACCACCCTTCCTTACCAGCCCTAGGTTTGACGGCCTGGCTATTGAAGCCCACATTCTAAAAAAGAGAGGGCTCTCTAATGCTGTGGTATCTACCATGATCAATGCCAGGAAGCCGGTATCCAGGCAGATCTACTATAGAATCTGGAAGGCGTACATCGCCTGGTGTGAGGCCAAGAAATGGCATCCACGTAAATACGTAATAGGTATGATTCTGGACTTCCTACAATGGGCTGTAGATAGGAAGCTTGCCTTGAGTACTATCAAGGGTCAGATTTCGGCCTTGTCAATATTTTTTCAAAGGCCCTTGGCTTCGCATTCACTAGTCAAAGCCTTTATACAAGGAGTGATGCGTATTAGTCCTCCGGTTAATATTCCCATATGTCCATGGGATCTAAACTTGGTTCTGTCGGTTCTACAGAAACAACCATTTGAACCATTACAGCATATTTCCCTGGTTCTTCTCACCAGGAAATTGATTTTTCTAGTAGCCATTTGTTCGGCTAAAAGAGTGTCGGAATTAGCAGCTATGTCCTGTAAGGAGCCATATCTGGTTATCCATAAGGATAGAATAGTGTTACGCCCTCATCCAGCCTTTCTTCCTAAGGTGGTATCGAGGTTTCATTTGAACCAAGATGTGGTTCTTCCTTCTTTTTTCCCCAAACCTACTTCGGTAGAGGAAAAGTTATTGCATTCTTTGGATGTAGTAAGAGCAGTTAAAGCTTATCTAAAAGCCACTGCTCAGATTCGCAGAACGGATACTTTGTTTATTCTGCCGGAAGGCCCCAGAAAGGGTCAGGCAGAGTCGAAATCTACTTTAGCCAAGTGGATTCGACAGGTCATAATACAAGCCTATGGCTTGAGAAGGAGACCGCCTCCCTTCAAAGTTAGAGCGCACTCCACGAGAGCAGTTGGAACTTCATGGGCAGTGCATCACCAGGCCTCCCTGGCTCAAATCTGTAAGGCCACAACATGGTCTTCAGTACACACGTTTACTAGGTTCTACCAGGTGGACGTTAGAAGTCAGGAGGATGTCGCCTTTGGGCGCAGTGTGTTGCAGGCCGCAAAAGATCCTCATGTCTGATAGCGCTCAGCTTATATATGGTGTATCCCCCTCTCATTGGGCATTGCTTTAGGACATCCCATTAGTAATGACTATGTCGCTCTGTGTCCCGTGATGTACGAGAAAGAAAATAGGATTTTTATAACAGCTTACCTGTAAAATCCTTTTCTTGGAGTACATCACGGGACACAGAGCTCCCGCCCCTCTTTGGGGACACTTATTGCTTTGCTACAAAACTGAGGTGCTCCCGGATGGGAGGGGCTTATATAGGGGAGGGTACTTCCGGTTTTGGAAGTTGCCAGTGCCAGCACCTGACGGTATCTATATAACCCATTAGTAATGACTATGTCGCTCTGTGTCCCGTGATGTACTCCAAGAAAAGGATTTTACAGGTAAGCTATTATAAAAATCCTATTTTTTAGGCCTCTCCAGAGATGCTCAATTGGGTTTAAGTCAGGACTCTGGCTGGGCCATTCAAGAACAGTCACGGAGTTGTTGTGAAGCCACTCCTTCGTTATTTAAGCTGTGTGCTTATGGTCATTGTCTTGTTGGAAGGTAAACCTTCGGCCCAGTCTGAGGTCCTGAGCACTCTGGAGAAGGTTTTCGTCCAGGATATCCCTGTACTTGGCCGCATTCATCTTTCCCTGGATTGCAACCAGTCATCCTGTCCCTGCAGCTGAAAAACACCCCCACAGCATGATGCTGCCACCACCATGCTTCACTGTTGGGACTGTATTGGACAGGTGATGAGCAGTGTCTGGTTTTCTCCACACATACCGCTTAGAATTAAGGCCAAAAAGTTCTATCTTGGTCTCATCAAACCAGAGAATCTTATTTCTCAACATCTTGGAGTCCTTCAGGTGTTTTTTAGCAAACTCCATGTGGGCTTTCATGTGTCTTGCACGGAGGAGAGGCTTCTGTCGGGCCACTCTGCCATAAAGCCCTGACTGGTGGAGGGCTGCAGTGATGGTTGACTTTCTACAACTTTCTCCCATCTCCCGACTGCATCTCTGAAGCTCAGCCACAGTGATCTTTGGGTTCTTCTTTACCTCTCTCACCAAGGCTCTTCTCCCCCAATAGCTCAGTTTGGCCGGACAGTCAGCTCTAGGAAGGGTTCTGGTCATCCCAAACGTCTTCCATTTAAGGATTATGGAGGCCACTGTGCTCTTGGGAACCTTAAGTGCAGCAGAATTTTTTTTTGTAACCTTGACCAGATCTGTGCCTTGCCACAATTCTGTCTCTGAGCTCTTCAGGCAGTTCCTTTTGACCTCATGATTCTCATTTGTTCTGATATGCAATGTGAGCTTTAGGGCTCTTTCACACGGGGCGGATCAGTCATGATCCGCCCCGCGAAGCTCCGCTTGCTCAGCGGGGATCGCTCCGTTGATCCCCGCTGAGCCGGCGGATGACTGGGCGGTCCCCGCACACTGTGCAGGGACCGCTCTGTCAGAGCGCCGCTCTCCCCTATGGGGGATGGGATGATGACGGACCGTAGAGTCCGTTGTCATCCGATCTGCTCCGCCGACGGAAGGAAAAATAGGGTTTTCCTCCGTCACACTTTGGCGGAGCGGAGCGGACATGTCTCCGCTGACATCCGTGCCTCCATAGGGCTACATGGAGCGTCCGTGCAGGTCCGCCTAAAAAACTGACAAGCGGACCTGAACGGACCCTCCGTGTGAAAGGGGCCTTAAGGTCTTATATAGACAGGTGTGTGGCTTTCCTAATAAAGTCCAATCAGTATAATCAAACACAGCTGGACTCAAATAAAGGTGTAGAACCATCTCAAGGATGATCAGAAGAAATGGACAGCACCTGAGTTAAATATATGAGTGTCACAGCAAAGGGTCTGAATACTTATGACCATGTGATATTTCAGTTTTTCTTTTTTAACCACTTGTCTACACCGCCCACTGTCAAATGACGGGAGGAAGACTCTCTCGTTCTGACTGGATGTCATATGACATTGCGGCTTTAAAAGCCGCCGGGCACCCGCGATTGTCCAGTAACCGAGCAGGACTGTGGATCTGTGTGTGTAAACACACAGATCTACGTCCTGTCAGGGAGAGGAGACCGATGGTGTGTCCCTTGTACATAGGGACAACCATCGGTCACCTCCCCCAGTCAGTCCCCTCCCCCCACAGTAAGAATCACTTCCAGGGAATACATTTAACCCCTTCCTCGCCCCCCTAGCGTTAACCCCTTCCCTGCCAGTCACATTTTATACAGTAATCAATGCATTTTTATAGCAGGGATCGCTGTATAAATGTGAATGGTCCCAAAAATGTGTCAGATGTGTCCGCCGCAATATCGCAGTCACAATAAAAATCGCAGATTGCCGCCATTACTAGTAAAAAAAAAAAAAAATGCTATAAATCTATCCCCTATTTTGTATCTGCTATAACTTTTGCGCAAACCAATCAATATACGCTTATTGCGATTATTTTTTTTATTTTTAAATGGATATTTATTATAGCAAAAAGTTTAAGTTTTTTTTTTTTTTTTTTTCAAACTTGACGCTCTTCTTTTGTTTATAGCGCAAAAAATAAAAACCGCAGAGGTGATCAAATACCACCAAAAGAAAGCTCTATTTGTGGGAAAAAAAGGACGCAAATTTCGTTTGAGTACAGCGTCGCACGACCGCGCACTTGCCATTCAAAGTGTGACGGCGCTTAAAGCTGAAAAATGGCTTGGGCAGGAAGGGGGTTTTAGTGCCCGGTAGGCAGGTGGTTAATAAATCTGCAAAAATTTCAACAATTCTGTGTTTTTCTGTCAATATGGGGTGCTGTGTGTACATTCATGAGAAAAAAAAATGAACTTAAATGATTTTAGCAAATGGCTGCAATATAACAAAGAGTGAAAAATTTATGGGGGTCTAAATAATTTCCGTACCCACTGTATTTTTCAATGAGCTACCACGGCGCTGTGGAGCTCCATGGTAGTTCATTCTCTCTTCCTGTCAGATTGTATCTGCTTGCCCGTACTGGATGCAAGGGGAAGCAGATACACTAGCAGATCTGCTGGAGACCTGCATGGCACCAGCGAACTACTGATCACTGGTACGATGCTTTACAGGCTCAAAAAAATAAAAATTAATGCATATCTTTTTACCTGCAAAAAGTGAATTATTTATTTTTTCTAAAGAGTGAACTCCTTTTAAGCTTTGACAAAAAAAAAATCTGCAAGCTGATTGGTTCCTATGTAAAGCTGCACCAGATTTTGCACTCTCCAGTTTTAGTACCCTAAGTGAAGTTGAGTAAAAAATAAGGAGAATGTTAGTGAGATGAAAAGAGGGAGATTAGGAGTTGTTCAAGGATGGCAGAGAAATGATGCAGAGCTAGAACTGTTTTGTTGCTGTGGGCTTAAGCCGACCATAGATGGTTCAGTAGGAACTTGATAAAGGTCGAACCATGCATGGGCAGGCTGATTGTACCCAAATCGATCCATTTATTGACTTGGGTACAACCAGCATGTCAGATTTTTACATGCGATTATTGCCAGCAGCCATAGCTGCTAGCAATAATCGCTATGTTCTCCCAACAGGGTTTTCTCCCTGCGCTACTCCACCCTCCCGTTTCCCATCAATAGCTCCCCATGGGAAGGGATTCCCCCATCAATACAGTCAGTGTTGATCAAGCGATTTTTCTTGAAAGAAAATCGCATCATCTATGGCCTGCCTTAGGAGTTGGGAGAAGTGTCAATGCAGCAAAGATATCTGGTCACGAACCAAGGCCAAGAAGGCCATGAATATGAACTGAGGGGAAAGGTCACCTATAAACTGTAATATCTCCCTTCCCAAAGTAGGAAGGAGCAAGGCTTGGCACACGTAATTTGTACACAGCAATGTGTTGCTGTGTTTTTACTGCCACTATGTGGATTTAATTACTGTATATGTATGCAAAAAGTCGATACAAATTTTTATTTTTGCTTTTATAGCCCAACTTTGCGCATGGGTTGGCATCACTTCAAATACCACATGGAGCCATGGTGAAACGCATGTATATCTACAGCGGTAACAGCCTCCAAGATACAAAGTAAGAGACGACAACTTAAAGCACAGCTGCTGCTGTTTACATTGCTTAAGGTCTCTCGCAGAGTACATTAAATTCACAGAAAGTCATCTGGCTGGAATAGCTGTAATGCCAGATTACACAAAAAGTTTCAGTGCTAGAAAAATTCTGGTAGTACATTGAGAAGTCCAAACCAAATCTATTTGCAATGGAAGTACACTTTTGGACCATAAATCATTAAAACTAGCTTTATCTCTGCTTTATGCTATACTGATGTAAATCATTTGCTAAACAACAAAAAATTTGTTTCAGCGCACAAAATATATTTTTCTGATTGTTGGTGACAAGTACAAGGTGACAAGTTGGTGACAAAGTTGATGTGTAATTTTTTCCTATATTTTTACATGGTAGAGCTCCAACAATGCCTTTGGGATGCTACATGGGCAATGTATATGCGGAGAGTGTGGATGTCCTGCGAGATGCATCTGGTCCTCTAGGGCTTAGACTCCGTCTGCAGAGTACAGGTATGTCAAGCTGTGCATACAATATTTATTGAAATATGCATATTAAATTAGAATAAAAACAATTCTGTTGCGATACATACTCTCCTGTAACACTGCATAGGTTAGATGGTAATAGCACTCACTAGTGAGTAGGCAGGGGACACGGGAATATAACTATGCATGGTCATGTTGCTGTGATTCATGTGCTCTTCTTGTTTTACAACTGCCTTGTATATCTACCCCTAGCTCCAGCGCTGGAAAGCTTTGTTAGATTGGTAATGCTGCACAGCACATTAAAGTATGATGCATGGCTTCTCAGTTTAATGTCATTTTTAATGCACAAATGATTATGGAAAGATAACAAACTAGATTCCAGACATTTATATTTTCCCCATTAAAGGGTATGCCCATCAAAAACTTTTGGCCCTGTAGAATAAAATTTGGTAGTTGCAATTTCTTTTGCAATATTTGCCCAAATTTTTATTCAATCTATTTCTTTCTCGTACATCACGGGACACAGAGCGGCATAGTCATTACTATGTGGGTTATATAGTTTACCTTCAGGTGCTGGCACTGGCAACTTCCAAACCGGAAGTACCCTCCCCTATATAAGCCCCTCCCATCCGGGAGCACCTCAGTTTTTTGCCAGTGTCTAAGGTGTTGGCCAAGAAGTAACATGTGTTTTTCACTGAGCTTGCGTACAGGTTCTTCTGGGCCTCAGTAAGCTATTCCGGATCCAACCAAAAAAGCTTCCTAGCTAAACGGTCGGTACCCGGGCCTTGCAGAGAAGAGCAAGGTTTTGCCTGTAATGCTTCTCTTAGGAGAGCTGGACCCTGGGATCCAGAGCTCTGGTCATACCCACGACTAAGATGCTTTCTGTGCAGGGTGCTATACAGGTCCAGGGGAGTGGAATCCTTGGGAACCCGGTCCCTGAAGGTTTAATTACAATGCCTGCCGTGAGAGGTGAAGTTTGGGCTTCTGTGGACCAAACAGAGTCCTGCGGCGGGGAAAAGGTAAGTGGGGGCCCCCCAGGAACTTGGTTCTATTAGGGGACCCCCAAGCCTAATATGTCTTTCTGCCTGTTACCTAACGGTATTCCCGCTAAATATCTGTGCATGCCTGTAACTACTAAAAAATGTAATAATTTTAATAGTGGTCAAGAAAAAAATAAAATAAATAGACAGACCGCGGTACCTGTGTTAATCCACTAGAGGCCGCTGTGGAACGTTTCTTGTCATGTGGACTTTTTCTTTTCATCAGAGTCAAGTCCAGGCAGATGGTGAGTTCTCTTGTGGGAAACTGCTTCCTCTGCCATGTTGCAATGCTCGTCCATCCCCCGGCCTGCGGCAAAAGGGCCCTGTCTCCTGTCCCTAGTTTCCTTTTTCAAAAAAGAGCGCCGAAGGCGCACATGCCCGCGCGCGTGCACGCGCCGCTATATATAGAGGCGAGCTGGAAAAGGGGGCGGAGCTTGGGGGATGACGCTCTGTGCGCGCCGCAGCGCTTCTGCGCATGTGCGGGCGTCCCAGCATGTTAAAAGGCACAGTTATGTGTTGTGAGCTGGCTATGGAGTGCAGAGACAGAGCTGGCAACATTTAAAAAAAGGCATACAGCAAGCGATTGATGCAGGCATCCCCATAGAAAGGCACATTAGTAGACACCAACTGTTTATATAGCAGCAATTGTGCTAGACTATTGTCAGTAAGTGGTGTATTTCGGCTGGAATACCTTTAGCTTTGGGCTTAGGAATATGCCGTCTAAAAACTCCGGGACTAAAAATCCCAGGAAGCATAGGGGGTCTCCATCGGGCTCTGAGGATCTTGGGCATGCTTCGGCTGCACCAATCTCCCCTGAAGAATCAGAGGTTAGTGACCGTAGAGCACCCTCAGGAGTACCTGGTACTGTGGTTGTCCTCAGTTCACCTGCTCCTGTGTATGTAACAGAGGAGGTTTTTTCCTCAGCTCTGGGAGGGCTGGAAGAGAGATTGTCAACATTGATCGCTGCTTCCCTGTCAAAGGGAAAGCACGCCCGATCTCCGTCTCCTTCCTCAGAGTACCTGTTAGCAGAGCAACAGTCCCATACAGGGATCGACCTACCTGAAGGGGATCAGGATGAGGTTGATTCTGTTGTAGAGGAATCAACAGTGGAAGAGCCATTCTCAGCATCACATGCTGAAAGATTATGGGTTCAGTCCCTGACTAACATGGTCCGATCAGCATTTAAAATGCCCCTTGCGGAGCCATCATCCACTTCTGTCTCCTCGTTGGGGTCGCTAAAAGCTTCCCAGACTGTTTGTTCCTTTCCAATCCATCCTTTACTGGAAGGGCTCATTTACCAGGATTGGGAACATCCGGATAAAATATTTACTCCTCCCAAGAGATTTCAGGTGGTCTATCCCATGGAGGATAAGTTCATCAAAAAATGGAGGGTCCCTACAGTGGACGCAGCCATCTCTTGTGTGAATAAATCACTGACATGTCCAGTGGATAATGTCCAAATGTTCAAGGACCCAATAGATAAAAAATTGGAGTCCTTATTAAAATCTGCTTTTGCTACAGCAGGCTTGGTGACACAACCAGCAGTGGCAGCTATTGGGGTCTGCCAAGCAGTGAAGGATCAGTTGAAACAGGTCTTAAGGGACTTGCCAGATCAGCAGGCCCTTCCCCTAGCTGATCTACCTAGGGCCTTATGCTTTGCGGTTGATGCTATAAAGGATTCAATCCATCAGGCCTCCCGCCTTACGCTGTCTGTAGTACATATGCGCAGGCTTCTATGGCTCAAAAACTGGTCTGCTGAAGCCCCCTGTAAAAAATTGCTGGTCAGCTTCCCATTTCATGGTGAACGATTATTCGGGGAAGACCTGGACAAATATATCCAGAAAATTTCCAGCGGTAAAAGTACACTCTTGCCGGTTAAAAACAGAGTTAGAGGTCCCTCTTTTAAGAGGCCTGCTTCTCCAGTCCCTAGGACATCGGCTGTGAAACAGTTCCGACGGCCTCCTCGGTCAAATCCCGGGGGTAAAAATCAGGGACAATCGCAGGGTAACAAGAAGCCCTGGGTCAGGAGAGGTACAAAACCTCCCCCAAAGTCAAATGCATGAAGGGTTGCCCCCACTCAATCGGGTGGGGGGAAGACTTCAGTTGTTCGCAGAGACCTGGCGGGACACGATCAGAGACAGATGGGTGCTCTCCGCAGTAAGTCTGGGATACAAATTGGAGTTAAAAGACTCCCCTCCTTCCCATTTTATAAGGTCGAACGTGCCAAGGGATCCCCGGAAGAGAGAATCCCTCCTGTTGGCACTAGAACAACTATTGCTCCAAGCAGTAATTATGGAGGTCCCCCTAGAAGAATGGGGGTTCGGGTTTTACTCAAACCTCTTTACAGTCCCGAAGCCAAACGGGGACGTGAGGCCCATATTAAATCTAAAAGGGCTAAACAAATTCCTACATATCAGGACTTTCCGGATGGAGTCGATCCGATCGGTGGCCGCTGCCCTACAAGGGGAGGAATGGTTAGCCTCGATCGACATCAAAGATGCTTATTTGCACATTCCCATCTTTCCAGTCCACCAAAAATGTCTACGCTTTGCAGTAGAAGGGCGCCATTTTCAGTTCAGAGCCTTACCCTTCGGTCTGGCCACAGCACCACGCGTGTTCACAAAAATTCTGGCCCCATTATTGGCCAATCTAAGAACACGAGGTGTAACGATAATGGCATATCTAGACGACTTGTTGCTGATAGACCACTCAGTGGAAAAACTATAAGTGGTTGTTCACGAGACGATCGAGTATCTGGAATCTCACGGTTGGATTATCAACCGAGACAAGTCAGCCCTAAAACCAGTCAAAAGTCTGGAATACTTGGGGCTAAGGCTGGATTCAGACCAGAGAAAAATTTTCTTGCCTCAAGAAAAGGTGTCGTCTTTGAGAGATTTGATCCACCTAGTGGGTACAAAAAGACAGCCATCCATACGCCTGTGCATGAGGCTGCTGGGAAAAATGGTGGCATCATTCGAAGCAGTACCCTACGGTCAATTCCATTCAAGGAATTTGCAAAGGGCTATACTGTCAGCCTGGAACAAAAAAGTTCAGGCCCTAGACTTGCCAATGTCCTTGTCCCCTTCCGTTCGCAAGAGCCTCCGTTGGTGGTTGGTTCCCCAGAATCTGGAAAAAGGGAAATCCTTCAGTCCGATTTCTTGGAAGGTGGTCACTACAGATGCCAGCCTTATAGGCTGGGGAGCAGTACTGGAGCAATGGTCTCTCCAGGGCAGATGGTCGGATGCAGAAAAGGCCCTGCCCATCAATCTCTTAGAGATACGAGCAGCCCGGTATGCCCTAGTAGCATGGACATCCAAACTCCAAGGGTCCCCTGTCAGAATTCAATCGGACAATGCCACGGCAGTGGCATATATCAATCATCAGGGTGGCACCAGGAGTCGTGCGGCCCAGAGGGAAGTAAATTGCATCCTGAAATGGGCAGAAAGATATGTCCCAGCCATATCCGCGGTATTCATTCCAGGAGTGGAGAATTGGAAGGCGGACTTTCTAAGTCGCCAACAATTATGCCCAGGGGAATGGTCCCTTCACCCCGAGGTTTTCCGGACAATATGTCAGCGGTGGGGAACACCGGATGTAGATCTGCTAGCATCCAGATTCAACGCAAAGGTGGACAGGTTTGTCTCTTGGACAAGGGATCCCCTAGCTTGCGGCTCGGATGCCCTAGTGTTCCCTTGGGATCAGTTCAAGCTGATATATGCATTCCCACCGCCACAATTGTTACCTCGATTACTCCACAGAATCAGGGTAGAAAAGAAACCAGTGATTCTGGTGGCTCCAGCGTGGCCCCGAAGAGCATGGTACGCGGAGATTGTAAAAATGTCTGTGGGGAGTCCTTGGACCCTCCCACATCGTCCGGACCTGCTTTCGCAAGGACCGATATACCACCCTTCCTTACCAGCCCTAGGTTTGACGGCCTGGCTATTGAAGCCCACATTCTAAAAAAGAGAGGTCTCTCTAATCCTGTGGTATCTACCATGATCAATGCCAGGAAGCCGGTATCCAGGCAGATCTACTATAGAATCTGGAAGACGTACATCGCCTGGTGTGAGGCCAAGAAATGGCATCCACGTAAGTACGTAATAGGTAGGATTCTGGACTTCCTACAGTGGGCTGTAGATAGGAAGCTTGCCTTGAGTACTATCAAGGGTCAGATTTTGGGCTTGTCAATATTTTTTCAGAGGCCCTTGGCTTCGCATTCACTAGTCAAAGCCTTTATACAAGGAGTGATGCGTATTAGCCCTCCGGTTAATATTCCCATTTGTCCATGGGACTTAAACCTGGTTCTGTCGGTTCTACAGAAACAACCATTTGAACCATTACAGCATATTTCCCTGGTTCTTCTCACCAGGAAATTGATTTTTCTAGTAGCCATTTGTTCGGCTAAAAGAGTGTCGGAATTAGCCGCTATGTCCTGTAGGGAGCCATATCTGGTTATCCATAAGGACAGAGTAGTGTTACGTCCTCATCCAGCCTTTCTTCCTAAGGTGGTATCGAGTTTTCATTTGAACCAAGATGTGGTTCTTCCTTCCTTTTTTCCCCAAACCTAGTTCAGTAGAGGAAAAATTATTACATTCTTTGGATGTAGTAAGAGCAGTTAAAGCTTATCTAAAAGCCACTGCTCAGATTCGTAGAACGGATACTCTGTTTATTCTGCCGGAAGGCCCCAGAAAGGATCAGGCAGCGTCAAAATCTACTTTAGCCAAGTGGATTCGACAGGTCATTATGCAAGCCTATGGCTTGAGAAGGAGACCGCCTCCATTCAAAGTTAGGGCGCACTCCACGAGAGCAGTTGGAACTTCATGGGCAGTGCATCACCAGGCCTCCCTGGCTCAAATCTGTAAGGCCGCAACATGGTCTTCAGTACACACGTTTACTAGGTTCTACCAGGTGGACGTTAGAAGTCAGGAGGATGTCGCCTTTGGGCGCAGTGTGTTGCAGGCCGCAAAAGATCCTCATGTCTGATAGCGCTCAGCTTATGTATGGTGTATCCCCCCCCTCATTGGGCATTGCTTTAGGACATCCCACATAGTAATGACTATGCCGCTCTGTGTCCCGTGATGTACGTGAAAGAAAATAGGATTTTTATAACAGCTTACCTGTAAAATCCTTTTCTTGGAGTACATCACGGGACACAGAGCTCCCACCCCTCTTTTGGGGACACTTATTGCTTTGCTACAAAACTGAGGTGCTCCCGGATGGGAGGGGCTTATATAGGGGAGGGTACTTCTGGTTTGGAAGTTGCCAGTGCCAGCACCTGAAGGTAAACTATATAACCCACATAGTAATGACTATGCCGCTCTGTGTCCCGTGATGTACTCCAAGAAAAGGATTTTACAGGTAAGCTGTTATAAAAATCCTATTATTTCTCTTTCGTCCATGGACGGACACGGCTTCCTTATATTCTTGACATTAGGGTTATGTTCCGTCCATTAGGAGAGGACTAGGCAGCCCCGCCCAGGGGGCAGTCCCTCTGGTCATAACCCCTCACCCTGCACTCAGAAGCTCATTTTTTTTCCTGCCTAATGTAGGAGAAGGACCTGGCTCCCTAGGGGCCCATTGGTCCTGGAGAACTTTTTTATTTTTATTTTTATTTTTACTTTTTGACCCTGAGATCTACTATCAACTGTCGACTGGGTGACAGGCTGGATAATATAGATCCTTGTAGTCTCCCCAGTCCGGCCATCGAGCGTGAGCAGGCCTTTATCTACGCGCTGGGTCGGCCACGACATACCCCGTTTGCTCCAGGGGTGGCCGGTGAGCTATATGCTCCGGGGCCCACATATGACCGGGCTACTGCTGTCCGAGTCACACTGGGCTGTGGCCGACAGGCACTCCGTACTGCTCGGTGATGGGTCTGTCAGGAACGCGTCCAGCAGTCCTCGCAGGGACGGGTAAGTAAGGTTCCTCCTGTCTTGGCAGGATGGAACAGCTGGGCTTTCCTGGGGTGGTCGATTTAGGGGGTCTCTCGCCCTCCCTTTCCTCTCTCCCCGTCCATCCCTCCTCCCCATGCATTGCTGGGCCTGCTGTGTACCTCACCTGGGGGTCCATGAGAGGGGGGCTCTGGGGGCTGCTGCGGTGTGTTCAGGTCCGCACGGCGGCCCAGTGTTTTTGCGGCCTTTTATTTTTTACCTCAGAACGATCTGCGCCATTTTGGATGCGCCGGCGCCATTTTCCTGTAGCCGCGCTGTTCCTAATGCGAATACAGCTGGTGGCCATTTTCTTGTAGCTCGCGCTCCTTTTATCTGAGGCACCGGGCGGTCATCTTTTTGTGGCTTTAAGATTGGTTTTGGCCTCTAGCTCTAGTTTTGTCATTCTGAACGGCGCAGATCACCTCGGGCACACACTTGCAGGAGTTAAGGCCCCTTTCACACTGGGCGCGGGAGGTGCGCTGACGATATAGCCGGTTTTGCCACGATATTCGGTCGCTAGCTGTGCAGTTTTAACTCCCGCTAGCGGCCAAAAAAGTGTTAATACCACCGGCAATGGGCATATCCCCCCAGTTGTGGACCCCCCGGTATCCAGGTTAAACAAGGTAACCACGATTCCGGTTGAGGGGACCCCTGCATTTAAGGATCCTGCAGATAGGAGGTCCGAAGCGGTGACCCGGTCCATGTTCACCATGCTGCACCGGGAGTTGGAGAAGCAAGAGGTTTCCCCGGTCTGCGTAGAACTGGCCGACCAGTTGGTGCATGGCCTTAAATATGTCTGCGATGCAGCCCTGGATACAGCTCCCCTGATTTCCAGAGCCTCAGTATCCGCTGTGGTACTGCGTTGCCTGATTTGGCAAAAATGCTGGTCCGCGGACCAGACTTCCAAGAAGGCTCTGGCGGATTTGCCCTTCCAGGGAGAGAGGTTATTTGGAGCCTCACTGGACGACATTATTAAGAATGTCACTGTGGGTAAGAGCACGCTGCTCCCACAATCCAGAAAAGGTAAGGAGCCATGCCGTATGCCAGGGCCCTCTTTCCGCTCAGAAGGGTTTTTTTTGTCAGTCTGGGCCCGCAGGTAAGCGTTCCGAGGCCGACAAGGGGCCAGCTGAGGGACAAAAGCGTCCCTGGGTTCGCAAGCCAAACAAGCCTGCGAACAAATCTGCTACTGCATGAAGGTTTGCCCCCGCCCGAATCTCGGGTGGGGGGGTCGCCTTTGCGAGTTTGCAGCTCGATGGACCTCGCTGCTTTCCGACCAGTGGGTTTGCGAAGTGGTTTCATCAGGGTACAAGATAGAATTTCATTCTTGTCCACCAAACAGATTTTTTTTCCCTCCAACCTTCATCTTCTTCCGGCTCGTTGGAACACCCTATTTGGGGCAGTGCAGGACCTGCTGAGGCGCGGGGTAATAGTACCTGTGCCGCTGCCGGAAAGGTTTCAGGGATTCTACTCCAATCTGTTTGTAGTCCCAAAAAAGGATGGGGTCCGTCCAATCCTGGATCTCAAGGCCCTCAACTCCTTTGTAAAAGTACAAAGGCTCAGGATGGAATCGGTTCGCTCTGTGGTCGCTGCACTCCACCCAGGGGATTTTCTGGCGTCCTTGGACATCAAGGACGCATACTTGCATGTCCCCATATATGTCGGGCATCAGATTTCTGCGCTTTGCAGTCGGGGATGATCACTACCAATTTGTGGCTCTCCTTTTTGGCCTGGCATCGGCACCAAGGGTTTTCACCAAGGTGCTCGCCCCTATTCTGGCCTTGCTGGGACGGTGAGGAATCGCTATCGTGGGCTACCTGGACGACCTCCTCCTGAGAGCTGCTTCAGACTCAGAATTAGAGGAGGATGTGGCTTTTGCCAGTCAGACCCTTCAAGAATTTGGTTGGGTACTGAACCTCCAGAAGTCGGTGCAGACTCAGCGCCTGGAATACCTGGGCTTGATTCTGGACTCCTCAGAGGCGAGAGTTTTTTTTCTTCCTTTGGAAAAATTGCAGACTCTTCAGGCGGCGGTGAAGCTGTTGGCATCCCACAGGTGGTCGTCGCTGCGCTTTTTCATGCTAGTCCTGGGTCTCATGGTAGCCTCTTTTGAGGCAGTACTATATGCTCAATTCCACACTCGAGTCTTGCAGAAGGAGATCCAGTCCAAGTGGGACAAGTCTCCGTTGTCCCTGGATTGTCAAATCTGGATGAGTCAACTAGTCAGGTCTTCCCTGGTTTGGTGGCTGAGATCTCCGGCCCTTCAGTCCGGAAAGTCATTCCTTCCCTTTCACTGGACGGTGATCACAACGGACGCCAGCCTGACCGGTTGGGGGGGGGGGAGTTTGGGGTGTTCAGTCGACACAAGGTCGCTGGACACAGGTAGAATCCCGCCTGCCGATCAATGTGCTGGAACTTCGGGCGATCAGGCAGTGCTTCTCCACATGGTCACAGAGGCTACAGGGGCGTCCATTCAGGATCCAGTCAGACAACGCCACGGCGGTGGTGTATGTCAACCATCAAGGAGGAACAAGAAGCTCAGTTGCAGCATCGGAGGTCGCTCACATCCTGCGGTGGGCAGAACGGAGCGTGCCGGCTCTATCGGCCATATACATTCCGGGAGTAGAAAACTGGCAAGCGGACTACCCAAGTCGCCAGATGTTGGACCAAGGAGAATGGTTGCTACACCCGGATGTGTTTTGACTCCTTTGCCTGAGATGGGTAATGCCAGACGTGGATCTCCTGGCTTCTCGACTCAATCGGAAGGTATTGAGGTTTGTGGCCAGGTCAAAAGATCCCTGGGTGGATGCGACAGACGCGTTGGTGGCTCTGTGGGGACAGTATCGGCTAATTTTTATGCCTTTTCCCCACTGAAACTTCTTCTTCGTCTGCTCCGCAGAGTGGAGACCCAGGTGGATTCCGGTGATTCTAATTGCCCCAGATTGGCCTCTGCGTCCCTGGTACGCCAACCTAGTGCGCCTGGTGGCGAATGTCCCTTGGCGACTGCCGATGCGAGAGGACTTTCTGTCGCAAGGTCCTATACTTCATCCTGCTTTACAGTCGCTGACTTTAACGGCATGGCTGTTGAAAGTCAGGTTCTGAGGGACCGAGGCCTGTCAGATTCAGTAATTTCCACAATGCTGAGGGCACGAAAGTCGTCTTCTCGGAAGATCTATCATCGCACGTGGAAGGCCTACATCTCTGTGTAAGGAGATGGGGTGGCGTCCACGGGCATATTCGGTTTCCAGGATCCTGCTGTTCTTGCAGCGTGGAGTGGATCAAAAACTTGCCCTAAGTACCATTAAGGGGCAGATATCAGCCTTGGCTGTTTTATTTCAACGACCCTTGGCGTCTCATTCATTGGTGAGTACGTTTGTGCAAGGGGTCCGACATGTGGCTCCTCCGGTTCGCCCACCATTTACCTCCGTGGGATTTGAATCTGGTGCTCTCGGTACTTCAGAAACCTCCCTTTTGAGATTCCTCTTTTGACACCATCTCAGAAAGTTGCCTTTCTTGTGGCTATTACATCTGTCAGGAGGGTTTCTGAGTTGGCGGCTTTGTCTTACAAGTCCACCTACTTGATCCTCCATAAGGATAAAGTGGTGCTACGCCTGCAGCCTTCGTTTCTTCCGACGGTGGTTTTGGCTTTTCATCTAAATAAGGACATTGTACTTCCATGCTTGCGTCCTCGGCCGTCGCATCCCAAAGAGGTTGCCTTACATTCCTTGGACGTGGTACGTGCTCTGCAGGTGTATCTGTCTGCTACGACTCTGTTTCAGAGGTCAGACTCACTGTTTGTGTCGGTGACTGGTCCATAGAAAAACCTGGCGGTCTCGTAAAACAGCCACCATTTCTCGGTGGATCAGACAGATTGTAATTCAGGCTTATGCCCTAAAAGGGCGGGCGCCTCCCTTTCCTGTCACGGCGCATTCGACCAGGGCAATTGGTGCCTCCTGGGCTTTCCGACATCAAGCGTCTGTCTCACAGGTGTGTAAGGCGGTGGTGACCTTTCACTTTCACTAAGTTTTACAAAGTTGACGTGCATGCATCTGCGGATGCTTGCTTCGGCCGCAAGGTTTTGCAGGCGGCTGTTTAAGGTTGCAACTCCTCAGTTGAGGAGCTCTGTTTGCTTTGGGGTGAATTTTGTTTGACTGCTGTTCCCACCCCTCGGTTTTTTGACACTGCTTGGGGACGTCCCTAATGTCAAGAATATAAGGAAGCTGTGTCCGTCCATGGACGAAAGAGAAAATAGGATTTTTGTACTCACCGTAAAATCCTTTTCTCTGAAGTCCATGGACGGACACAGCACCCACCCCTCCTTTTTATGTTTGTACTGCTTTTTGACGAACTGAGCTGCTGAGTGCAGGGTGAGGGGTTATGACCAGAGGGACCGCCCCCTGGGCGGGGCTGTTCAGCTTTGCATGTTTTTAAATATCTAACATGTCTGCCTAGTCCTCTCCTGATAGACGGAACATAACCCTAATGTCAAGAATATAAGGAAGCTGTGTCCGTCCATGGACTTCAGAGAAAAGGATTTTACGGTGAGTACAAAAATCCTATTTTTCAGGAAATTATAAACTAAAGTGAATTTATGTGTACACAAACAGTGTTTTTTTTTTTGTTTTTTTTTCTATATATATATTTGTAGAAAATAAAAGATGAGGTTGTACCAAGTAAATCAATGCCAAATATGTCAAGCCTTAAAACTGCCTACGACACGGTGAAAATTTATGGTTCCTAGAACTATCAATAGACCATGCTTTAAAATACCTTTTAAAATTCATCAGTTTAAAGTTAACCATAAGGCTAGGTTCACACAGCTGATCAGGGGCATAAGGCACATTTTCTTTCTCGTACATCACGGGACACAGAGCGACATAGTCATTACTAATGGGTTATATAGATACCGTCAGGTGCTGGCACTGGCAACTTCCAAAACCGTAAGTACCCTCCCCTATATAAGCCCCTCCCATCCGGGAGCACCTCAGTTTTTTGCCAGTGTCTAAGGTGTTGGCCAAGAAGAAACGTGTTTTTCACTGAGCTTGCGTACAGGTTCTTTTGGGCCTCAGTAAGCTATTCCGGATCTGACCAAAAAAGCTTCATAGCTAAACGTCGGTACCCGGGCCTTGCAGAGAAGAGCAGGGTTTTGCCTGTAATGCTTCTCTTAGGAGAGCTGGACCCTGGGATCCAGAGCTCTGGTCATACCCACGACCAAGATGTTTTCTGTGCAGGGTGCTATACAGGTCCAGGGGAGTGGAATCCTTGGGAACCCGGTCCCTGAAGGTTTGATTACAATGCCTGCCGTGATAGGTGAAGTTTGGGCTTTTGTGGACCAAACAAAGTCCTGCGGCGGGGAACAGGTAAGTGGGGGCCCCCAGGAACTTGGTTCTATTGGGGGACCCCCAAGCCTAATTTGTCTTTCTGTCTGTTACCTAATGGTATTCCCGCAAAATTCTGTGCATGCCTGTAACTACTAAAAAAATTTAATAATTTTTAATGGTGGTCAAGAAAAAAAAAAAAAAAAAAAAATGTTTTTATATATATTTAAGATATTAGACTGCGGTACCTGTGTTTGTCCACTAGAGGCCGCTGTGGAATGTTTTCTTGTCATGTGGACTAGTTTCTTCTCAGCAGAGCAAGTCCAGGCAGATGGTGAGTTCTCTTATGGGAAACTGCTTCCTCTGCCATGTTGCAATGCTCGTCCATCCCCCGGCCTGCGGCAAAGAGGGGCCCTGGCTCTTGTCCCTAGTCTCCATTTTTCAAAATTAGCGCCGAAGGCGCACGTGGCCGCGCGCGTGCACGCGCCTCTATATGTAGAGGTGAGCCAGGAAAGGGGGCGGAGCCTGGGGGATGACGCTCTGTGTGCAGCGCTTCTGCGCATGTGCGGGCGTCCCAGCATGTAAAAACCACAGTTTTGTGTGGTGAGCTGGCTATGAAGTACAGAGACAGAGCTGGCAACATTTAAAAAAGGGCATACAGCAAGCGGTTGATACAGGCATCCCCTAGAAAGGCACATTAGTAGACACCAACTGTGATATAGCAGCAATTGTGCTAGACTATTCTCAGTAAAAGTGGTGTATTACGGCTGGAATACCTCAGCTTTAGGCTTAGGAATATGCCGTCCAGAAGCTCCGGAACTGAATCTTCCAGGAAGCGAAGGGGGTCTCATCGGGCTCGGAGGATCTTGGGCATACTTCTGCTGCACCAGTCTCCCCTGAAGTTCAGAGGTAAGTGACCGTAGAGACCCCGCAGGGGTACTTGGTACTGTGGCTGTCCTCAGTTCACCTGCTCCTGTGTATGTAACAGAGGAGGTTTTTTCCTCAGCTCTGGGAGGATTAGAGAGAGATTGTCAACATTTATCGCTGCCTCCCTGTCAGGGAAAGCACGCCCGATCTCCGTCTCCTCCTTCAGAGTGCCTGTTAGCAGAGCAACAGTCCCATACAGGGATCGACCTGCCTGAAGGGGATCAGGATGAGGTTGATTCTGTTATAGAGGAATCAACAGTGGGGGAACCTTTTCTCAGCATCTCAAGCTGAAAGATTATGGGTTCAGTCTCTGACTAACATGGTCCGATCAGCATTTAAAAATGCACCTTGCGGAACCATCAACCACTACTGTATCCTCGTTGGGGTCGCTAGAAGCCCCCAGACTGTCTGTTCTTTTCCACTTCACCCTTTACTGAAAGGGCTCATTTACCAGGATTGGGAACGTCCTGAGAAAATATTTATTCCCCCAAGAGATTTCCGGTGGTCTATCCCATGGAGGATAAGTTCATCAAAAAAAAAAAAAATGGAAGGTCCCTACAGTGGACGCAGCCATCTCTTGTATGTATAAATCACTGACATGTCCAGTGGATAATGTCCAAATGTTCAAGAACCCAATAGATAAAAGATTGGAGTCCTTATGAAAATCTGCTTCTTTCTACAGCAAGCTTGGTGATACAACCAGCAGTAGCAGCTATTGGGGTCTGCTAAGCAGTGAAGGATCAGTTGAAACAGGTCTTGAGGGACTTGACAGATCAGCAGGCTTTGCCCTAGCTGATCTACCTAGAGCCTTAGGCTTTGCGGTTGACGCCATAAAGGATTCAGTCCATCAGGCCTCCCGCCTTACGCTGTCTATAGTACATATGCGTAGGCTCCTATGGCTCAAAAACTGGTCTGCTGAAGCTCCCTGTAAAGAATGGCTGGTTAGCGTCCCATTTCATGGTGAACGCTTATTCAGGGAAAACCTGGACAAATATATCCAGAAAATTTCCAGCGGTAAAAATACGCTCTTGCCGGTTAAAAACAGAGTTAGAGGTCCCTCTTTAAGAGGCCTGCTTCTCCAGTCCCTGGGGCATCGGCTGTGTAACAGTTCCGACGGCCTCCTCGGTCAAATCCCGGGGGTAAAAAACAGGGACAGTAGCAGGGTAATGAGAAACCCTGGGTCAGGGGAGGTACAAAACCTCCCCCAAAGTTAAATTCATTGAAGCCCCCACTCAGTCGGGTGGGGGGAGGACTCCAGTTGTTCGCAAGAGACCTGGCGGGACACGATCAAGACAGATAGGTGCTCTCCGCAGTATGTTTGGGATACAGTTTGGAGTTAAAAGACTCTCCTCCTTCCCATTTTTCAGGTCAAACGTGCCAAGGGATCCCCGGAAGAGAGAGTCCCTCCTGTTGGCACTAGAACAACTATTGCTCCAAGGAGTAATTATGGAGGTTCCCCTGGAAGAATGAGGGTTCGGGTTTTTACTCAAACCTCTTTACAGTCCCGAAGCAAACGCGGACGGGAGGCCCATATTAATTCTAAAAGGGCTATACAAATTCCTGTATATCAGGACTTTCCGATGGAGTCGATCCGATCGGTGGCCACTGCCCTACAAGGGGAGGATTGGTTAGCCGCGATCGACATCAAAGATGCTTATTTGCACATTCCCATCTTTCCAGTCCACCAAAAATTTCTACGCTTTGCAGTAGAAGGGCGCCATTTTCAGTTCAGAGCCTTACCCTTCGGTTTGGCCACAGCACCACGAGTGTTTACAAAAATTCTGGCCCTTTATTGGCCAATCTAAGAACACAAGGTGTAATGATAATGGCATATCTGGATGACTTGTTGCTGATAGACCACTCAGTGAAAAAACTAGACGTGGTCGTTCACAAGACAATGAAGTATCTGGAATCTCACGGTTGGATTATCAACCGAGACAAGTCAGCCCTAAAAACCAGTCAAAAGTCTGGAATACTTGGGGCTAAGGTTGGATTCAGGCCAGAGAAAAATATTCTTGCCTCGAGGAAAGGTGTTGTCTTTGAAAGATTTGATCCACTTAGTGGGTACAAAAAAGACAGCCGTCCATACGCCTGTATATGAGGCTGCTGGGAAAAATGGTGGCATCATTCGAAGCAGTACCCTACGGTCAATTCCATTCAAGGAATTTGCAAGGGGCCATACTGTCAGCCTGGAACAAAAAAGTTCAGGCCCTAGACTTACAACGTCCTTGTCCCCTTCCGTTCGCAAGAGCCTCCGTTGGTGGTTGGTTCCCCAGAATCTGGAAAAAAGGAAATCCTTCAGTCCGATTTCTTGGAAGGTGGTCACTACAGATGCCAGCCTTATAGGCTGGGGAGCAGTACTGGAGCAATAGTCTCTCCAGGGCAGATGGTCGGATGCAGAAAAGGCCCTGCCCATCAATCTCTTAGAGATACGAGCAGCCCGGTATGCCCTAGTAGCATGGACATCCAAACTCCAAGGGTCCCCTGTCAGAATTCAATCAGACAATGCCACAGCAGTGGCATATATCAATCATCAGGGGGGCACCAGGAGTCGTGCAGCCCAGAGGGAAGTAAATTACATCCTGAAATGGGCAGAAAAATATGTCCCAGCCATATCTGCGGTATTCATTCCAGGAGTGGAGAATTGGAAGGCGGACTTTCTAAGTCGCCAGCAATTAGGCCCAGAGGAAGGGTCCCTTCACCCCGAGGTTTTCTGGACAATATGTCAGCGGTGGGGAACATCGGATGTAGATCTTCTAGCATCCAGATTCAACGCAAAGGGGGACAGGTTTGTCTCTCGGACAAGGGATCCCCTAGCTTGCGGCTCGGATGCCCTAGTGTTCCCTTGGGATCAGTTCAAGCTGATATATGCTTTCACACCGCCACAATGGTTACCTCGATTACTCCGCAGAATCAGGGTAGAAAAGAAACCAGTGATTCCGGTGGCTCCAGCGTGGCCCCGAAGAGCGTGGTACGCGGAGATTGTAAAATTTCAGTGGGGAGTCCTTGGACTCTCCCACGTCGTCCGGACCTGCTTTCGCAAGGACCGATATACCACCCTTCCTTACCAGCCCTAGGTTTGACGGCCTGGCTATTGAAGCCCACATTCTAAAAAAGAGAGGGCTCTCTAATGCTGTGGTATCTACCATGATCAATGCCAGGAAGCCGGTATCCAGGCAGATCTACTATAGAATCTGGAAGGCGTACATCGCGTGGTGTGAGGCCAAGAAATGGCATCCACATAAGTACGTAATAGGTAGGATTCTGGACTTCCTACAGTGGGCTGTAGATAGGAAGCTTGCCTTGAGTACTATCAAGGGTCAGATTTCGGCCTTGTCAATATTTTTTCAAAGGCCCTTGGCTTCGCATTCACTAGTCAAAGCCTTTATACAAGGAGTGATGCGTATTAGTCCTCCGGTTAATATTCCCATATGTCCATGGGATCTAAACTTGGTTCTGTCGGTTCTACAGAAACAACCATTTGAACCATTACAGCATATTTCCTTGGTGCTTCTCACCAGGAAATTGATTTTTCTAGTAGCCATTTGTTCGGCTAAAAGAGTATCGGAATTAGCAGCTATGTCCTGTAAGGAGCCATATCTGGTTATCCATAAAGACAGAGTAGTGTTACGTCCTCATCCAGCCTTTCTTCCTAAGGTGGTATCGAGGTTTCATTTGAACCAAGATGTGGTTCTTCCTTCTTTTTTCCCCAAACCTACTTCGGTAGAGGAAAAGTTATTGCATTCTTTGGATGTAGTAAGAGCAGTTAAAGCTTATCTAAAAGCCACTGCTCAGATTCGCAGAACGGATACTTTGTTTATTCTGCCGGAAGGCCCCAGAAAGGGTCAGGCAGCGTCAAAATCTACTTTAGCCAAGTGGATTCGACAGGTCATTATGCAAGCTTATGGCTTGAGAAGGAGACCGCCTCCGTTCAAAGTTAGAGCGCACTCCACGAGAGCAGTTGGAACTTCATGGGCAGTGCATCACCAGGCCTCCCTGGCTCAAATCTGTAAGGCCGCAACATGGTCTTCAGTTCACACGTTTACTAGGTTCTACCAGGTGGACGTTAGAAGTCAGGAGGATGTCGCCTTTGGGCGCAGTGTGTTGCAGGCCGCAAAAGATCCTCATGTCTGATAGCGCTCAGCTTATATATGGTGTATCCCCCCCCTCATTGGGCATTGCTTTAGGACATCCCATTAGTAATGACTATGTCGCTCTGTGTCCCGTGATGTACGAGAAAGAAAATAGGATTTTTATAACAGCTTACCTGTAAAATCCTTTTCTTGGAGTACATCACGGGACACAGAGCTCCCGCCCCTCTTTGGGGACACTTATTGCTTTGCTACAAAACTGAGGTGCTCCCGGATGGGAGGGGCTTATATAGGGGAGGGTACTTCCGGTTTTGGAAGTTGCCAGTGCCAGCACCTGACGGTATCTATATAACCCATTAGTAATGACTATGTCGCTCTGTGTCCCGTGATGTACTCCAAGAAAAGGATTTTACAGGTAAGCTGTTATAAAAATCCTATTTTTTGTAACTGCTGATGTACTACAAAAGCATCCCCGACAAGGCCCCAAAGCTGACATTTTGATGTTTTGTGTGATAACGGAAGATAATTGGCCCACAATATGTTGTCTCTCATTATTTCCCACACTCAAACCAGACCTAGCCTCTGCTGATGGGCACAGGCAAGGTGTGCTTGCTGCAAACAAGCTAATCGAATGGCAGTAATTGTGGGGCAGGAACTCAAGGATTGTTGGTTCTTTCAAGCCACAGAGTGGAATTTCAGCAAAACTTCTTTTTTTTTTTCACTTTTGGATACAGCATGCAAGGAGAACAACCCCTGTCTCACTTTTACTCATATCTAAGGCTCCGTTAGAAAGATGTCCTCTTTTTACAGTCTGTCACAGTGACAACCGTTTTACCAGACAGGAATTGAGGGAAAATCGCCTGAACCAACACGTATAGAAAAAAAATACTTTTTGTTAGTAGGGTAGGGTAAAACTAGAAGCCCTGTCAGCTTTTAATTTATTTTTGTATCTGGTTTGCAAATGTTCCCTCCCTTACTGTCTGGTAAAACTGTTTTCACTGTGGCATTAGGTGAGGGAAAATATCTTTTATAAAGCCCCAGATAGCAGTAAAAACCAACAGGGGGTTCAAAACTTCCAAACTCTGTTAGTAAAGAATAAAGAATTTTGGTCAGGCGTACACTTTTTTATTTTTTTGCGCTTTAACTGTTTTCTGATGTACAACTGTATAATGCCATGTTTTTTTCTTCACTGGCAGGTTGTGGTCCGGGAGTAATGGCTGATGCTAAGCTCCGTGTATCTGAGCGGTGTGTGTATTTTGGAGACTCATGTCAAGATGTGATGAGCACACTCGGAGCTCCACATAAAATCTTCTACAAGTCAGAGGACAAGGTAGATGGACCTGCAACACCATATTTTTTAAATGGAAGCCTCATGCACATTGGTTTATTGTAAACGCTGTTTCTCCTGACAGGAGAAAATCAGTGTTGTTAACTCACTCAAGCTGCATTTTTTTTTTCAAACCAGTTTAGATGAGTTTAGCAGCGAGTTTGACCGTTTATTTGACTGGCCAGGGTTTCAATTAATTCTGACCATTGAACTGAATAAACGCTCAAGTGCTAAAAGCGACTAGCACTTAGGTGAGTTTAACATTTTTATACCCAAAAGCTTTTCTCTTGAACGCAATTCTTCTGCGTTCAGAAGGAGCTTTGACTGCCTCTAAACTCTGCTGCTCCTAAACTCCTCTAAAAGCCTATGCGTGCATGGACACACAGGCTTTTATTGAGGTGCATTCAGGGGCTTAGGCAAAAAATGCTAAAATCCTCAAAAACTTCAGTTTAGGAGCTGCAGTGTGCATGAGGCCTGAAAGTCCACAGAGCACCTTTATTTATTAAGGCAAGATATTACTTGAGCCGTAACTGCATCCAAAGCCTTGGCTACCTGGGATATCATGGAAGAGCTTTGATACACACATCTCTCTGCCCTTTGATTAAACATGCTAATATAATACAAGATACCAAATTATTATTTAATGCAACATAATCTATACAGAATCTAAAATCCAATTTCTACATGAGTAAAAAAAAAAATTTTTACTCAGTGGAAAAGAAAATTTTAAATATGCAATAAAAAGCTGTTCTGCAACTACATAAATCCTACCTCCAGGCACAGCTATTTTTATGTTTGGTATTTTTGATACTGACATTAAAACAATAAGGGCCCTTTCACACGGGCTTTCCGATCGGGTCCGACCTGATCGGACGCTCCATTCACCCCATTGGGCAGCAGATTTCAGCGGTGACATGTCCGCTGACATCTGCTGCTATCTGATCTGATCCTGTCCGCCAAATCCAGACGGATGGTGACCCTATTTTCCATCCGCCTGGCGGATGAGATAAAAACGAGCAGGCGGTCCGTTTTCATCCGATCGTCCCATAGAGGTGAGCAGGACTCTGACAGGTCGTCTCAGCACAGTGAGCGGAGATGGACCTGTCATCCGGCTGCTCAGCGGGGATCAACAGGACAAGCCCGTGTGAAAGGAGCCTAATTGATTGACACAAGTTTCTTTCATATACAATATATAAATATGAAAGGTTTTTAAAAATCTATTTATACTGTAGATTTATAGGTGGCAGATTTCTACCAGTGTATTGTTACAAAAAATTTATAATTTATTCTATTGCTGATTAAGCAGCAATTTTCTGCTTTCTTTCCAGATGAAGATTCATTCCCCGTCCCCCCACAAGCAAGTCCCAGCAAAGTGCAATGATTATTTCTATAACTATTTTAGTCTGGGTGTGGTGAGTATAGACCCAGTTTTATGTGTAGTCTTTATTGGTAGTAATATGATATAATCTTAAACAAATTAACACGATTAATTGAAAAAGTGTACGTAAAAACACTGCATTTAACGTAATTGCTCCCTTTTTAAAGAGATGGGTAATTCTGGGAAAAATGTTTAAGTCAGCAGCTACAAATACTGTAGCTCCTGACTTTTAATAAAAGGGCACTTGCCTGTCCAGGGATCCAGTGCTTTCCTCACCTGGGCTAGTTCTTAACTAGCCCTCTGGTTCCCGGAGCCAGCATCATAAATGTGGGTCACCGGCTGTGCTGCTTGCGGGTTCACAGCCTTCCTACTTTGCATGCGTGTGGAAGGCTGCATTTTGTGAATGGGACCAGTGATGTGTCCCAGAAGACTGCGGGGAGGGAGGGAGAGAGGAGAACCTCTGCTTGGCTCATCTAGGCAATCTGAGCGGGAGTGGGTACCTGTCAAAACTAGGTACCCGCTTTCCCCAGCAAAACAATGACATGCCAAATGTGGCAGGAGAGGATGATTTAAAGCAGAACTTCCCATTTTGGGTGGAGTTTCACTTTAAGTGTGTTTAATATACTCTTGGAAGTGTTTTTGTTATATCTGTTTAATAAGTTAAAAGAAAGAAGTTGTTTTTGTTGGAAACTCTGAGCTCTGTCTTCTGCACACTTCCTGTGTTATCTCAAATAGCCTTCCTAGTTCTCATCTTGGACTACAGAATAATAGTTTAGTGAAGGACAACTGGGAGAGATGACACCAAAAATATTGTGTTGCCTCAACAGGACATAGGAGCTGAGTGCATTTCTGTCAGATCAACGGGTATTTTTCTGTACCTGCAGGGTCTTTTAAAGGAATTAAACTGGGGAAATGTGTATGTATTGTAGAGACGTACAGTGTTTTTGGGGGGTGTTTTTCCTTGACGTGCACTTTAACACTGGAAAAAGGCTGGTTAGAAAGCGTTCCTTATGAGAAAATACTATACAAAAATAGAGGCTGTCTTTTATTTATTTTTTATTTTTTTAGAATGGTGTGACATTCCAGTGGCTTTTGATACAAAGCTTGATGAAGCCTCAGCAGAAATTAGCAGATTTATTTGAAATCAGGGTTCTGTCTTGGGACCAATGCTGTTCAGTATGTTTTATTAATGATAAATTGAATGGAATTAAAGGGGTTGTAAAGTCAGAAGTTTTTTTTTTATCTTAGCGCATTCTATGCATTAGAATAAAAAGCCTTCTGTGTGCAGCAGCCCTCCTAATACTTACCGGAGCCCCATCTCTGTCCAGCGATGTCCACCAGTGTCTCAGCCTTCCACTGCTGTCAATTAAAGTCAGTTAGCCAATCAGGAGAAAGGGGGTGGGGCCAAACCGCCGCTATGTGTCTGAATGAACACACGGAGCTGCAGCTCTGCTTGGGTGCCCCCATAGCAAGCTGCTTACTGTGGGGACACTCAACAGGAGGAAGGGGCTAGGAGCACCAAAGAGGGACCTGAGAAGAGGAGGATCTGGGCTGCTTTGTGCAAATCCACTACAACAGAGCAGGTAAGTATAACATATTTGTTATTTTTATATTTAAAAAATAATGAGACTTTACAATCACTTTAAGAGCTCAATTTTAGTGTTTGCTGATGATACCAAATTATGCAGGAAAACAGCCTTGGCTTAAGATATAGCATTATTACAGGAAGACCTTGACAAATTGCAGGGTTGGGCAGCTACATGGCGGGTGAGGTTCAATATTGAGAATTTAAAGTTATCCACTTTGGTGCAGATAATAATCAATCAATATACGTTGGAGAATCTGTGATGGAAAAGGATCTGGGGGTGCTTGTAAATCACAGATTTAGCATTTGCACACAAAGCCAAGCCACATCTAACAAAACTGGCAAAATACTCTCATGCATTCAATAGTTCAGGGCTCGACAAACCCCGGGCGCCAGGTCGCAATTGCGACTAGAATTAGCGACCTGGCGCCCGGGGTATCCTGTGTCTCTGTGCGTCGCAACCCCCCCACCGCCGCGATCGCACAATCTCGTCCGGCCGCTAATTAAGGCCGCGGCTTTGCGGCCTATGCTTCCGAGGGGCATACCAAGGGGACTGGAGAGAGGCGAGCTACCGGGCAGGATGGATCGGATCATCCTCGGATGAGAGAGCATGTCATGGAGCCGCCGCCGTCGGCTGTGCCTATCTGTGTGCAGGGTCGGGGATGATTACAGCAGAGAGCTGGGGGATTGGGGAATTCCGCTGAGGGGGCGGAGCCACTACGTCACTGCCACGGGGAGTCACTCAGTAAAGGAGCTGCCTGGAGGCTGCAGACAGTGCAGAGTGCACACGTCAGTCACGTGATACCGGTGATATCACACACAGAGCGCGGACAGCGGCATTAAGGTGAGAGAGAGTGACTCCATGCAGCCAGAAGCTGCTATTTTACAGTATATATGGATGGTTTTGATTTGAACATCTGACTGGCAGTGGCACTGGGAATGGGATCAGTTTATAAATAAGAATTAAAAATGGTTTCAGTTCACTTTGAATAGTTTATTTTTTGTCCAGCATTAAGCACTGCTTTGTTCCAGAATGCAGCATCAATACAAGCAAATTCTCCTCTGTTGCTGCCTATAAAGAGTTATTCTTGGCATCTCCGCCATTCAGGAGAAGCCTTTTAATTTGATCCGTGAAGATATTGTTAATCCACTTGCCTCTCAACCCTGATGAAAACAAAAACAAAAAATTCTGCGCTGCCTGATTGTATAGCAGCTCACACAACCAATTGAAAAATGGTGGAATACGAACAAGACAAAAAAGTGTAGCACTAAACTAAATGAGAACTGCACTGGAATAAAGTGCAGTATATAACAGTGATAAACAGTCAAAATAAACAACGTAACATTCAAGAAGTGATAAATGAATAAATGAAAATAATCAAATAGTCCTCAGTGATATGAGTTGTGTAACGTAAAAGTCACCAGAAAATACTGAGTTCATTAATAAAAACAAAATTGATAGATGCTGGTGAGAATCAAAATAATGGTGCTCCTAAATGAACTTGACGTGAAGCGAGTGCACTTAAAGTGACCACCACCAATCGATAGTAGAAAAGGCTTACCAGAGAGAGTGGACCCCAAAAACATACGTTCAGAGGGTCAACCAGACATGGGTAAGCCGCTGTGAACAGCGAATCTCCAGCTGCGATTCAAACAGGAACCTCAAACTTCAATCAAATACAGAAGGTAGGGAGAAGTGTCTCTTGTATCCAGATGGTGATGACACTGTTACATTCTTCTAAATGTAAGTGTTCCTACCTACATTAAATACCCTTTTTATACAGTATTACACTATGTGCCTTTTCTTTCCTTTTACTTTCTGGCATATATCTGGTATCACCACCTGGCCCTAACCGGGCACTACCTGCAAGTGTCATCACCATCTGGATACAAGAGACACTTCTCCCTACCTTCTGTATTTGATTGAAGTTTGAGGTTCCTGTTTGAATCGCAGCTGGAGATTCGTGTGTTCACAGCGGCTTACCCATGTCTGGTTGACCCTCTGAACCTATGTTTTTGGGGTCCACTCTCTCTGGTAAGCCTTTTCTACTATCGATTGGTGGTGGTCACTTTAAGTGCACTCGCTTCACGTCAAGTTCATTTAGGAGCACCATTATTTTGATTCTCACCAGCATCTATCAATTTTGTTTTTATTAATGAACTCAGTATTTTCTGGTGACTTTTACGTTACACAACTCATATCACTGAGGACTATTTTAATATTTTCATTTATCACTTCTTGAATGTTACGTTGTTTTTCTTTCTCGTACATCACGGGACACAGAGCGACATAGTCATTACTAATGGGTTATATAGATACCGTCAGGTGCTGGCACTGGCAACTTCCAAAACCGGAAGTACCCTCCCCTATATAAGCCCCTCCCATCCGGGAGCACCTCAGTTTTTTTGCCAGTGTCTAAGGTGTTGGCCAAGAAGAAACATGTGTTTTTCACTGAGCTTGCGTACAGGTTCTTTTGGGCCTCAGTAAGCTATTCCGGATCCGACCAAAAAAGCTTCATAGCTAAACGGTCGGTACCCGGGCCTTGCAAAGAAGAGCAAGGTTTTGCCTGTAATGCTTCTCTTAGGAGAGCTGGACCCTGGGATCCAGAGCTCTGGTCATACCCACGACCAAGATGTTTTCTGTGCAGGGTGCTATACAGGTCCAGGGGAGTGGAATCCTTGGGAACCCGGTCCCTGAAGGTTTGATTACAATGCCTGCCGTGATAGGTGAAGTTTGGGCTTTTGTGGACCAAACAAAGTCCTGCGGCGGGGGAACAGGTAAGTGGGGGCCCCCAGGAACTTGGTTCTATTGGGGGACCCCCAAGCCTAATTTGTCTTTCTGTCTGTTACCTAATGGTATTCCCGCTAATATCTGTGCATGCCTGTAACTGCTAAAAAAATGTAATAATTTTTAATGGTGGTCAAGAAAAAAAAAAAAAAAAATTTTTTTATATATATATATATTTAATATATTAGACTGTGGTACCTGTGTTTGTCCACTAGAGGCCGCTGTGGAACGTTTCTTGTCATGTGGACTAGTTTCTTCTCATCAGAGCGAGTCCAGGCAGATGGTGAGTTCTCTTATGGGAAACTGCTTCCTCTGCCATGTTGCAATGCTCGTCCATCCCCCGGCCTGCGGCAAAGGGGCCCTGGCTCTTGTCCCTGGTTTCCATTTTCGAAAATTAGCGCCGAAGGCGCACGTGGCCGCGTGCGTGCGCGTGCACGCGCCTCTATATATAGAGGTGAGCCGGGAAAGGGGGCGGAGCCTGGGGGATGATGCTCTGTGCGCGCCGCAGCGCTTCTGCGCATGTGCGGGCGTCCCAGCATGTTAAAAACCACAATTTTGTGTGGTGAGCTGGCTATGAAGTACAGAGACAGAGCTGGCAACATTTAAAGAAGGCATACAGCAAGCGGTTGATACAGGCATCCCCTAGAAAGGCACATTAGTAGACACCAACTGTTTCTTATAGCAGCATTTATGCTAGAGTATTGTCAGTAACTGGTGTATTTCGGCTGGAATACCTCAGCATTGTGGCTTAGGAATATGCCGTCTAAAAACTCCGGGACTAGAAATTCCAGGAGGAATAGGGGGTCTCCATCGGGCTCTGAGGATCTTGGGCATGCTTTGGCTGCACCAGTCTCCCCTGAAGAATCAGAGGTTAGTGACCGTAGAGCACCCTCAGGAGTACCTGGTACTGTGGCTGTCCTCAGTTCACCTGCTCCTGTGTATGTAACAGAGGAGGTTTTTTCCTCAGCTCTGGGAGGGCTGGAAGAGAGATTGTCAGCATTGATCGCGGCTTCCCTGTCACAGGAGAAAAGCGCCCGATCTCCGTCTCCTCCCTCAGAGTGCCTGTTAACAGAGCAACAGTCCCATACAGGGATCGACCTACCTGAAGGGGATCAGGATGAGGTCGATTCGGTTGTAGAGGAATCAACAGTGGAAGAGCCGTTCTCAGCATCACATGCTGAAAGGTTATGGGTTCAGTCCCTGACTAATATGGTCCGATCAGCATTTAAAATGCCACTTGCGGAGCCATCATCCACTTCTGTCTCCTCGTTGGGGTCGCTAAAAGCTCCCCAGACTGTTTGTTCCTTTCCGATCCATCCTTTACTGGAAGGGCTCATTTACCAGGATTGGGAGCATCCTGACAAAATATTTACTCCCCCCAAGAGATTTCCGGTGGTCTATCCCATGGAGGATAAGTTCATCAGAAAATGGAGGGTCCCTACAGTGGACGCAGCCATCTCTTGTGTGAATAAATCACTGACATGTCCGGTGGATAATGTCCAAATGTTCAAGGACCCAATAGATAAAAAATTGGAGTCCTTATTAAAATCTGCTTTCTCTACAGCAGGATTGGTGACACAACCAGCAGTGGCAGCTATTGGGGTCTGCCAAGCAGTGAAGGATCAGTTGAAACAGGTCTTAAGGGACTTGCCAGATCAGCAGGCTCTTGCCCTAGCTGATCTACCTAGAGCCTTATGCTTTGCGGTGGACGCTATAAAGGATTCAATCCATCAGGCCTCCCGCCTTACGCTGTCTGTGGTACATATGCGCAGGCTTCTATGGCTCAAAAACTGGTCTGCTGAAGCTCCCTGTAAAAAATTGCTGGTCAGCTTCCCATTTCATGATGAACGCTTATTCGGGGAAGACCTGGACAAATATATCCAGAGAATTTCCAGCGGTAAAAGTACACTCTTGCCGGTTAAAAACAGAGTTAGAGGTCCCTCTTTTAAGAGGCCTGCTTCTCCAGTCCCTAGGACATCGGCTGTGAAACAGTTCCGACGGCCTCCTCGGTCAAATCCCGGAGGTAAAAATCAGGGACAATTGCAGGGTAACAAGAAGCCCTGGAGCAGGAGAGGTACAAAACCTCCCCCAAAGTCAAATGCATGAAGGGTTGCCCCCACCCAATCGGGTGGGGGGAAGACTTCAGTTGTTCACAGAGACCTGGCGGGACACGATCCGAGACAGATGGGTGCTCTCCGCAGTAAATCTGGGATACAAATTGGAGTTAAAAAACTCCCCTCCTTCCCGCTTTATAAGGTCAAACGTGCCAAGGGATCCCCAGAAGAGAGGATCCCTCCTGTTGGCACTAGAACAATTATTGCTCCAAGCAGTAATTATAGAGGTTCCCCTGGAAGAATGGGGGTTCGGGTTTTACTCAAACCTCTTTACAGTCCCGAAGCCAAACGGGGACGTGAGGCCCATATTAAATCTAAAAGGGCTAAACAAATTCCTACATATCAGGACTTTCCGGATGGAGTCGATCCGATCGGTAGCCACTGCCCTACAAGGGGAGGAATGGTTAGCCTCGATCGACATCAAAGATGCTTATTTGCACATTCCCATCTTTCCAGCCCACCAAAAATTTCTACGCTTTGCGGTAGAAGGGCGCCATTTTCAGTTCAGAGCCTTACCCTTCGGTCTGGCCACAGCACCAAGAGTGTTCACAAAAATTCTGGCCCCATTATTGGCCAATCTAAGAACACGAGGTGTAACGATAATGGCATATCTAGACGACTTGTTGCTGATAGACCACTCAGTGGAAAAACTAGAAGTGGTTGTTCACGAGACAATCAAGTATCTGGAATCTCACGGTTGGATTATCAACCGAGACAAGTCAGCCCTAAAACCAGTCAAAAGTCTGGAATACTTGGGGCTAAGGCTGGATTCAGACCAGAGAAAAATTTTCTTGCCTCAAGAAAAGGGGTCGTCTTTGAGAGATTTGATCCACTTAGTGGGTTCAAAAAGACAGCCATCCATACGCCTGTGCATGAGGCTGCTGGGAAAAATGGTGGCATCATTCGAAGCAGTACCCTACGGTCAATTCCATTCAAGGAAGTTGCAAAGGGCCATACTGTCAGCCTGGAACAAAAAAGTTCAGGCTCTGGACTTACCAATGTCCTTGTCCCCTTCCGTTCGCAAGAGCCTCCGCTGGTGGTTGGTTCCCCAGAATCTGGAAAGAGGGAAATCCTTCAGTCCGATTTCCTGGAAGGTGGTCACTACAGATGCCAGCCTTATAGGCTGGGGAGCAGTACTGGAGCAATGGTCTCTCCAGGGCAGATGGGCGGATGCGGAAAAGGCCCTGCCCATCAATCTCTTAGAGATACGAGCAGCTCGGTATGCCCTAGTAGCATGGACATCCAAACTCCAAGGGTCCCCTGTCAGAATTCAATCAGACAATGCCACAGCAGTGGCATATATCAATCGTCAGGGGGGCACCAGGAGTCGTGCAGCCCAAAGGGAAGTAAATTACATCCTGAGATGGGCAGAAAGATATGTCCCAGCCATATCTGCGGTATTCATTCCAGGAGTGGAGAATTGGAAGGCGGACTTTCTAAGTCGCCAACAATTATGCCCAGGGGAATGGTCCCTTCATCCCGAGGTTTTCCGGACAATATGTCAGCGGTGGGGAACACCGGATGTAGATCTGCTAGCATCCAGATTCAACACAAAAGTGGACAGGTTTGTCTCTTGGACAAGGGATCCCCTAGCTTGCGGCTCGGATGCCCTAGTGTTCCCTTGGGATCAGTTCAAGCTGATATATGCATTCCCACCGCCACAATTGTTACCTCGAATTACTCCGCAGAATCAGGGTAGAAAAGAAACCAGTGATTCTGGTGGCTCCAGCGTGGCCCCGAAGAGCATGGTACGCGGAGATTGTAAAAATGTCTGTGGGGAGTCCTTGGACCCTCCCACATCGTCCGGACCTGCTTTCGCAAGGACCGATATACCACCCTTCCTTACCAGCCCTAGGTTTGACGGCCTGGCTATTGAAGCCCACATTCTAAAAAAGAGAGGGCTCTCTAATGCTGTGGTATCTACCATGATCAATGCCAGGAAGCCGGTATCCAGGCAGATCTATTATAGAATCTGGAAGGCGTACATCGCCTGGTGTGAGGCCAAGAAATGGCATCCACGTAAATGCGTAATAGGTAGGATTCTGGACTTCCTACAATGGGCTGTAGATAGGAAGCTTGCCTTGAGTACTATCAAGGGTCAGATTTCGGCCTTGTCAATATTTTTTCAAAGGCCCTTGGCTTCGCATTCACTAGTCAAAGCCTTTATACAAGGAGTGATGCGTATTAGTCCTCCGGTTAATATTCCCATATGTCCATGGGATCTAAACTTGGTTCTGTCGGTTTTACAGAAACAACCATTTGAACCATTACAGCATATTTCCTTGGTGCTTCTCACCAGGAAATTGATTTTTCTAGTAGCCATTTGTTCGGCTAAAAGAGTGTCGGAATTAGCAGCTATGTCCTGTAAAGAGCCATATCTGGTTATCCATAAGGACAGAGTAGTATTACGTCCTCAGCCAGCCTTTCTTCCTAAGGTGGTATCGAGGTTTCATTTGAACCAAGATGTGGTTCTTCCTTCTTTTTTCCCCAAACCTACTTCGGTAGAGGAAAAGTTATTGCATTCTTTGGATGTAGTAAGAGCAGCTAAAGCTTATCTAAAAGCCACTGCTCAGATTCGCAGAACGGATACTTTGTTTATTCTGCCGGAAGGCCCCAGAAAGGGTCAGGCAGCGTCAAAATCTACTTTAGCAAGGTGGATTCGACAGGTCATAATACAAGCCTATGGCTTGAGAAGTAGACCGCCTCCGTTCAAAGTTAGGGCGCACTCCACGAGAGCAGTTGGAACTTCATGGGCAGTGCATCACCAGGCCTCCCTGGCTCAAATCTGTAAGGCCGCAACATGGTCTTCAGTTCACACGTTTACTAGGTTCTACCAGGTGGACGTTAGAAGTCAGGAGGATGTCGCCTTTGGGCGCAGTGTGTTGCAAGCCGCAAAAGATCCTCATGTCTGATAGCGCTCAGCTTATATATGGTGTATCCCCCCCCTCATTTGGCATTGCTTTAGGACATCCCATTAGTAATGACTATGTCGCTCTGTGTCCCGTGATGTACGAGAAAGAAAATAGGATTTTTATAACAGCTTACCTGTAAAATCCTTTTCTTGGAGTACATCACGGGACACAGAGCTCCCGCCCCTCTTTGGGGACACTTATTGCTTTGCTACAAAACTGAGGTGCTCCCGGATGGGAGGGGCTTATATAGGGGAGGGTACTTCCGGTTTTGGAAGTTGCCAGTGCCAGCACCTGACGGTATCTATATAACCCATTAGTAATGACTATGTCGCTCTGTGTCCCGTGATGTACTCCAAGAAAAGGATTTTACAGGTAAGCTGTTATAAAAATCCTATTATTTTGACTGTTTATCACTGTTATATACTGCACTTTATTCCAGTGCAGTTCTCATTTAGTTTAGCGCTACACTTTTTTGTCTTGCCTCTAAGCCTTGAATTCATTGGTAAAAATACAAGGCTTCCCTGGGCCCTGAATGGTGGACTTCATTCCTTCTTGCCCTGCCCTGTCCGGCCTATTTACCAGGTGCTATTCACTATTGCACACTGATATCTGGTACATTGAATGCCACTCAGTGTATAGATATCAGTGTTTTTTTCAAATTGTCGCTCTATTTTTGTTTTTATAGCACAAAAAAAAAAACCGCAGAGGTGATCAAATACCACCAAAAGAAAGCTCTATTTGTGGGATAAAAAGGACGTCAATTTTGTTTAGGAGCCACGTCGCACGACCGCGCAATTGTCAGTTAAAGCGACGCAGTGCCGAATCGCAAACAGTGGCCTGGTCTTTGGCCAGCAAAATATCCGGGGCTGAAGTGGTTAATCAAAATGAATTTGTCATCTCCCTGCTTGGCCCCTTTCACATGGGCTGTCTGATCAGTAGGGATGAGCTCAGGCGTGTTCGCATTGAACACGTGCAGAGCCCGCCAAGGAAGTCGGCACCGCGCTGCGCTAATCGCAAAACCTGGTCCTCTTAATTTTTTTAGCTGGCTCCTAGATTACAAGCAAATTTGTCAAGCCCTGTAATAGTTCTACCCCTTTTATGAAACACTGGTTCAGCCTAATCCTGATAACACAGTTCAGTTTCGGTCACAGAAAGAGGTCGTAAAATTAGAGTTCAGCAATGGGCAGCAAAATTAATAAAAGGGACGGATAACCTCAGCCATGGATCATTTTATATAGATTACAACTATTCACTCTGAAGAAGAGGGGCATAAGAAGGGATATAATTACAATGTACAAATATATCAAAGATAACTCCAGTAACTATGCTTAACGGTTTACTCTACTCTAAGGGTACTGAAGAGGACAGGTGGCCTTGATTTGAGGTTAGAAGAAATGAAGGTTTAACTTTAGATTGAGGAAAGGGTTCTTTACTGTTAGAGCAGTAAAAATGTGGAACGCCCTCTTCCAAAAAGTGGTTTTAGATGAGTGTTGACAACTTTTAGAGATCTTACAGACAAAAGAACACACAGGGCTATAGAAATTGTTAGAGAACAACAATTACACACACTTGGAACTGGATGGACCGGTGTCTTTTTTTTTTTTTTCAACCTTATAAACTATATAACTATGTAACTGTGCAAACAATACATGCATACAGTTTGAGAGTTTGGTTTGATGTACCAAGAGATTGGTGTATATTTCCCTTCACTCTGCTTGTTGTCTTTTTAATTAGCCATACCATTACTATACTGATGGCAATTGCTTTCACTTCATATACAAAGTGTTTAAAAAATTTGGGGGATTTTTTTTAAGTTTTTGTAATTTCTTCACCAAGGTAGCATTAAATTGATTAGAATTTATAATCAATAGACTGATAATGTTAAATAATTCTTTTAATTTCATATAATTTTTATAAAGCCAGCATCTTGAAGATGACACTGGTTTAAAGTTGAAGCTGTTCAAAGAAAACTAAATCTAAGAGGAAGAATATAATATACTGCAGCTTACTAGTCTTTAGATGTGGTGGCTGCATTTGTTTTCTTTTTTTCAGCCTAAGAACAAAAATTTCCTGTTGATTTTACTGGAGCAAAGCTACACAATGTTTTAGTTCTCCTGTCTGCTTATTGGTTAGGATCGGTATGCCTGTTTAAACTCTATACTGTACCTTGAATCAGAAATAATCCTTCCTTGTCTCTCATATTTGCAGGATATTCTTTTTGATGCAAATACCCACAGGGCCAAGAAGTTTGTTTTGCATACAAATTATCCTGGACATTACAACTTTAATATGTGAGTTGATGTGTGACTCATAGTTGCGTTTTTTTTTTTTGTTTTTTTTTAAATACATATTTGTTTCTGCCATACTGTATATACAGTATATTGAATACATAATTTCGTTAGTAAAGATTTTTCCTCTCCATATCTGAACAGACTCTTTCAGGATACTGATATTAGGATGGAGCAAGAATAGGAATATATATTTTTTTTTTTTAATTATTAGAAGTGTGTTTTTGTTATAACAATGGACTACTCCCATTGTGTGTACAGTGATGGTAGGAAACCTTATTGGGTACAAGCTTTAAATAATAAAGCCCAAGGTTTAAATAGATTTTCTTATGTAAAGGCTGCTACCATTCTTTGCATCATCTGGTCCTATATCTCCTGACTTGGTACCTGCCTTTATCCTGCAGCTAGGATATGGGTAGGCAGAGGCTGTGCCAGGTTGGCTTGACTTGGGCAGGCCATACATGGTGCAAATTTTCTTTTCTGCAACCACAAGTTGCAGGAAATAATTTTGCACGGTTTCCCCATCAACACAGAAAGGGATGACAGGGAAATCAGCAATTGTCTTCTCCCAGCGGGGGCGAGCAGGGAAGCCATCCCCACCGGGAGAAGATCGTGATAGATCTAGCAATAATTGCAAGAGAATCCGGCAGGCTGGTTGTACCCAAGTTGATTGATCGATCAACTTGGTACATTCAGTCTGCCCATTAATGGTTTGAATCTTGGCAAAGAGTCAGGATCCTCTTAGATCCCTGGACAGACACCCGGGTTAGCCTCTCAGTGAACCGCTGAGAGCCTGAGCTGGCCACTTGCGCCCCCTCCACAGCTTGGCTCTCCAGTGAGCAAGGAGGGGGCAGAGCAGAGAGCTGTGACTGACAGTCACCAGCTCTCTACTTGGGGAGCTGTGAGAACCGAATGATCGTCAGTGTTCGATCGCTTGTTTCACAGTGTTAGAGGTGTCGGGGGGACAGATGCAGCATCCACCTAGGTAAGTTATGAATCAAAAAAAGACCAAAAACCTATACTTCTCGCTTTAACTCGTGACTCTAAATAACCTGACTTTTTCAGCCCGAACTAGTTCTTAAAAAAAAAAAAGAGGCTGCAAGGCGTATACAAAAAAACAGAGAGCTACAAGGTTCCTTCCAAAGACATAATTAACCAAAGGACACTTGGTAATATGGTACCAAGTAAAAATTGTTCAGTTGTACAGCAGTAACTCCCTCAAGAGACCTCTGCCAAGTGTGCAGTTCAGATATGTGTAAAGCTGATTAAGACAGGGTTTCTCAAACTTTTGTCTTGCAGCGCACAAAAAAGATCTAAACATTTTCACGGCACACCTGAAAAGATTTAACTATTTTCGTGGTGAAGAACTTATTTATTTTTACATATATATTTAATTTTAAATTGAATGTGAAGGATGGGTCTGGTTTCAGAAGCAAATCAGATTGAAGCGATCGTAATCTTTGTACTTTCGCTTGCTTCCTTGCTTTTCATTTAACAGTTTCTCTTTTAGGCTGGATTCACACCTATGCCTTTTTTAGTGCTTTTTGCATTTTGCAGATTTTCACTACAGAACGTGTTCCATAAGAAACAATATTAAATGGACTGTAGTGCAAATCTACAAAATGCAAAAAGCAGTAAAACTGCATAGGTGTGAATCCAGCCATACTTGATTAAGTATTTTACCATAGCTAAACAATGAACAAACTTTATTTATAAGCATCAAAGTTGGAATGAAACTATCTCTATTATTATAATATAATTAGAGCGATCGAGATCTCGACAAGTCTCACGTTACGAATGGAACCAATGAATGACAGACTGACAGAGATTGTGTTTTTATATCTGTTACTTTTTTAACTTTTGCGGCATTGATTTACCATTAAATTTTTCAATATGTTCAATAGTAAGAGCTGTGAAAACGTAGCATGGTCTCCCTCCAGAGGTGGTTCTGGCCAGCTCAGTAGATTGCTTTAAGAAAGGCCTGGATTCTTTCCTAAATGTACATAATATAACTGGGTACTGACATTTATAGGTAAAGTTGATCCAGGGAAAATCCGATTGCCTCTCGGGGGATCAGGAATGTATTTTTTCCCTTGCTGTAGAATATTGGATCATGCTCTGCTGGGGTTTTTCGCCTTCCTCTGGATCAACTGTGGGTGTAGGATTGGGTATATGGGATTGTATGATATTATTTTTTATTTATTTTTGTGGTTGAACTGGATGGACTTGTGTCTTTTTTTTTTTTTTCAACCTGACTAACTATGTTTCAAAAGGCTAGCAATTTTAAATATTTTTCAAAATTCCCACGGCACACCTGCAAATCTCCTAGTGTGCCACGGCACACAGTTTGAGAATGACTGCGATAAGGTATTCCTCAACAAGAGCATGCTTGTTTGATAGTCTACATAGTTGTCATTCACTTTGCAATTCATAATGGTAAAAGGGCATGTGATGTCAAATATACTGTATATGAGACATCTATAGTATAGTCAGTTATAGTAACCCCAGATCACCGTATCTTAGGTATGATGGAGTTGCTGTCAGACACATTCATGCCAGCAATTATAGTACAGTATTTCTTAAGCCATAAATTATAGCAGTCCATTCATTAGTTGACTGAATATTGATAAAATATTAATGTAACTGCATCCATCCATACATAATGTTTCTGGATCCATACATAATACATACACAGAATTCAGCAGATCAACCTCTCAAAAGAAAGTATTAGGATCTTATAATGCAGGTGGGACAATGCCCAGTTATCTCCATACGCAAATCTGACAATTGTGTGGTATAGAAATCTCTGTCTGTCCATATAGCTGTACAGAATTCTGTCTCTGAAATGGCTACCAGTGCTAGACAAACAGACTGAATTTAGAAAATGATTCACAACCAAGGGACCTGGCAGGCACCTATATACAGCTACAATTTATAATTTTCAACACAGTTGATAAATAGGTCATGTGTGTTATAATTCTGCTTATTAAATGATTTTTTAAGTCTTAATATAATGTGAGCATATTACAGTCTTTGTCATATGCATATACATTATTTCTTTCTCGTACATCACGGGACACAGAGCGGCATAGTCATTACTATGTGGGTTATATAGTTTACCTTCAGGTGCTGGCACTGGCAACTTCCAAACCGGAAGTACCCTCCCCTATATAAGCCCCTCCCATCCGGGAGCACCTCAGTTTTTTGCCAGTGTCTAAGGTGTTGGCCAAGAAGTAACATGTGTTTTTCACTGAGCTTGCCTACAGGTTCTTTTGGGCCTCAGTATGCTATTCCGGATCCGACCAAAAAAGCTTCATAGCTAAACGGTCGGTACCCGGGCCTTGCAGAGAAGAGCAAGGTTTTGCCTGTAATGCTTCTCTTAGGAGGGCTGGACCCTGGGATCCAGAGCTCTGGTCATACCCACGACCAAGATGTTTTCTGTGCAGGGTGCTATACAGGTCCAGGGGAGTGGAATCCTTGGGAACCCGGTCCCTGAAGGTTTAATTACAATGCCTGCCGTGAGAGGTGAAGTTTGGGCTTCTGTGGACCAAACAGAGTCCTGCGGCGGGGAAAAGGTAAGTGGGGGCCCCCCAGGAACTTGGTTCTATTAGGGGACCCCCAAGCCTAATATGTCTTTCTGCCTGTTACCTAACGGTATTCCCGCTAAATATCTGTGCATGCCTGTAACTACTAAAAAATGTAATAATTTTAAGAGTGGTCAAGGAAAAAAAAAAAAAAAGGTTAAACCGCGGTACCTGTGTTAAACCACTAGAGGGCGCTGTGGAACGTTGTTTTCTTGTCATGTGGATTTTTTCTTTCCAAGTCAAAATCCAGGCAGATGGTGAGTTCTCTGGATGGGAAACTGTTTCCTCTGCCATGTTGCAATGCTTGTCCATCCCCCGGCCCTGTGGCAAACAGGGCCCTGGCTTCTGTCCCTAGTTCCTTTTCAAAAAGAGCGCCGAAGGCGCACGTGCCCGCGCGCGTGCGCTTGCTGGTTAGCTTCCCATTTCATGGTGAACGCTTATTCGGGGAAGACCTGGACAAATATATCCAGAAAATTTCCAGCGGTAAAAGTACACTCTTGCCGGTTAAAAACAGAGTTAGAGGTCCCTCTTTTAAGAGGCCTGCTTCTCCAGTCCCTAGGACATCGGCTGTGAAACAGTTCCGACGGCCTCCTCGGTCAAATCCCGGGGGTAAAAATCAGGGACAATCGCAGGGTAACAAGAAACCCTGGGTCAGGAGAGGTACAAAACCTCCCCCAAAGTCAAATGCATGAAGGGTTGCCCCCACTCAATCGGGTGGGGGGAAGACTTCAGTTGTTCGCAGAGACCTGCCGGGACACGATCAGAGACAGATGGGTGCTCTCCGCAGTAAGTCTGGGATACAAATTGGAGTTAAAAGACTCCCCTTCTTCCCATTTTATAAGGTCGAACGTGCCAAGGGATCCCCGGAAGAGAGGATCCCTCCTGTTGGCACTAGAACAACTATTGCTCCAAGGAGTAATTATGGAAGTTCCCCTGGAAGAATGCGGGTTCGGGTTTTACTCAAACCTCTTTACAGTCCCGAAACCAAACGGGGACGTGAGGCCCATATTAAATCTAAAAGGGCTAAACAAATTCCTACATATCAGAACTTTCTGGATGGAGTCGATCCGATCGGTGACCACTGCCCTACAAGGGGAGGAATGGCTAGCCTCGATCGACATCAAAGATGCTTATTTGCACATTCCCATCTTTCCAGTTCACCAAAAATTTCTACGCTTTGCAGTAGAAGGGCACCATTTTCAGTTCAGAGCCTTACCCTTCGGTCTGGCCACAGCACCAAGAGTGTTCACAAAAATTCTGGCCCCATTATTGGCCAATCTAAGAACACAAGGTGTAACGATGATGGCATATCTAGACGACTTGTTGCTGATAGACCACTCAGTGGAAAAACTAGAAGTGGTCGTTCACGAGACAATCAAGTATCTGGAATCTCACGGTTGGATTATCAACCGAGACAAGTCAGCCCTAAAACCAGTCAAAAGTCTGGAATACTTGGGGCTAAGGTTGGATTCAGACCAGAGAAAATTCTTCTTGCCTCAAGAAAAGGTGTCGTCTTTGAGAGATTTGATCCACCTAATGGGTACAAAAAGACAGCCGTCCATACGCCTGTGCATGAGGCTGCTGGGAAAAATGGTGGCATCATTCGAAGCAGTACCCTACGGTCAATTCCATTCAAGGAATTTGCAAAGGGCCATACTGTCAGCCTGGAACAAAAAATTTCAGGCCCTAGACTTACCAATATCCTTGTCCCCTTCCGTTCGCAAGAGCCTCCGTTGGTGGTTGGTTCCCCAGAATCTGGAAAAAGGGAAATCCTTCAGTCCGATTTCTTGGAAGGTGGTCACTACAGATGCCAGCCTTATAGGCTGGGGAGCAGTACTGGAGCAATGGTCTCTCCAGGGCAGATGGTCGGATGCGGAAAAGGCCCTGCCCATCAATCTCTTAGAGATACGAGGAGCCCGGTATGCCCTAGTAGCATGGACATCCAAACTCCAAGGGTCCCCTGTCAGAATTCAATCGGACAATGCCACGGCAGTGGCATATATCAATCATCAGGGTGGCACCAGGAGTCGTGCAGCCCAGAGGGAAGTAAATTGCATCCTGAAATGGGCAGAAAGATATGTCCCAGCCATATCCGCGGTATTCATTCCAGGAGTGGAGAATTGGAAGGCGGACTTTCTAAGTCGCCAACAATTATGCCCAGGGGAATGGTCCCTTCACCCCGAGGTTTTCCGGACAATATGTCAGCGGTGGGGAACACCGGATGTAGATCTGCTAGCATCCAGATTCAACGCAAAGGTGGACAGGTTTGTCTCTCGGACAAGGGATCCCCTAGCTTGCGGCTCGGATGCCCTAGTGTTCCCTTGGGATCAGTTCAAGCTGATATATGCATTCCCACCGCCACAATTGTTACCTCGATTACTCCGCAGAATCAGGGTAGAAAAGAAACCGGTGATTCTGGTGGCTCCAGCGTGGCCCCGAAGAGCATGGTACGCGGAGATTGTAAAAATGTCTGTGGGGAGTCCTTGGACCCTCCCACATCGTCCGGACCTGCTTTCGCAAGGACCGATATACCACCCTTCCTTACCAGCCCTAGGTTTGACGGCCTGGCTATTGAAGCCCACATTCTAAAAAAGAGAGGTCTCTCTAATCCTGTGGTAGCTACTATAGAATCTGGAAGGCGTACATCGCTTGGTGTGAGGCCAGGAAATGGCATCCACGTAAGTACATAATAGGTAGGATTCTGGACTTCCTACAGTGGGCTGTAGATAGGAAGCTTGCCTTGAGTACTATCAAGGGTCAGATTTCGGCCTTGTCAATATTTTTTCAAAGGCCCTTGGCTTTGCATTCACTAGTCAAAGCTTTTATACAAGGAGTGATGCCTATTAGCCCTCCGGGTAATATTCCCATATGTCCATGGGACTTAAACCTGGTTCTGTCGGTTCTACAGAAACAACCATTTGAACCATTACAGCACATTTCCTTGGTTCTTCTCACCAGGAAATTGATTTTTCTAGTAGCCATTTGTTCGGCTAAAAGAGTGTCGGAATTAGCCGCTATGTCCTGTAGGGAGCCATATCTGGTTATCCATAAGGACAGAGTAGTGTTACGTCCTCATCCAGCCTTTCTTCCTAAGGTGGTATTCGAGGTTTCATTTGAACCAAGATGTGGTTCTTCCTTCCTTTTTCCCCAAACCTAGTTCGGTAGAGGAAAAGTTATTACATTCTTTGGATGTAGTAAGAGCAGTTAAAGCTTATCTAAAAGCCACTGCTCAGATTCGCAGAACGGATACTTTGTTTATTCTGCCGGAAGGCCCCAGAAAGGGTCAGGCAGCATCAAAATCGACTTTAGCCAAGTGGATTCGACAGGTCATTATGCAAGCTTATGGCTTGAGAAGGAGACCGCCTCCGTTCAAAGTTAGGGCGCACTCCACGAGAGCAGTTGGAACTTCATGGGCAGTGCATCACCAGGCCTCCCTGGCTCAAATCTGTAAGGCCGCAACATGGTCTTCAGTACACACGTTTACTAGGTTCTACCAGGTGGACGTTAGAAGTCAGGAGGATGTCGCCTTTGGGCGCAGTGTGTTGCAGGCCGCAAAAGATCCTCATGTCTGATAGCGCTCAGCTTATGTATGGTGTATCCCCCCCCTCATTGGGCATTGCTTTGGGACGTCCCACATAGTAATGACTATGCCGCTCTGTGTCCCGTGATGTACGAGAAAGAAAATAGGATTTTTATAACAGCTTACCTGTAAAATCCTTTTCTTGGAGTACATCACGGGACACAGAGCTCCCACCCCTCTTTTGGGGACACTTATTGCTTTGCTACAAAACTGAGGTGCTCCCGGATGGGAGGGGCTTATATAGGGGAGGGTACTTCCGGTTTGGAAGTTGCCAGTGCCAGCACCTGAAGGTAAACTATATAACCCACATAGTAATGACTATGCCGCTCTGTGTCCCGTGATGTACTCCAAGAAAAGGATTTTTCAGGTAAGCTGTTATAAAAATCCTATTTTTTTAGCCTATATACACTATATGGCCAAAAAATTACGTAGACACCCCTCAATATGATTGAGTTCAAGTGTTTCCAGTTCAGGGTACTTTTGATGCTCCAGCATACAAAGTCATTTCAGACAACTGTGTGTTTCTTTATCGTACACCACGGGACACAGAGCTAGTCATTACATAATGGGTTAAGGGTCACCAGCGGTGATTGGACACTGGCACAACCAATGGAAGACAGTTCCCCTCCATATAACCCCTCCCATCAGGGAAGTACCTCAGTTTTTTCGCCAGTGTCGAAAGGTGTTGGACGCGTTAGGAGGTGCTAAAGGAAAGCTCTACCAAAGAGACCCTCTGGGGGTAAAAGAGCTATGCTTTCGGATCCATCCAAGACGCCTACAAATGAGCTGAATCTGGATGGGATCCGGGCCTCATCCATGAGGCGTCGCCTGTAATGTCTCTCTTCGGAGGACTGGGCTCTAAGATCCAGCACTTTCGCTATTTCGCTATAAAGTCCTGGTAAGAGTCTTGTACAAGGCCCAGGGGAGAGGTATCCTTTAAATAGGAACCCATATCCCTGAAGGTTGGCACACATAGCCCACCGTGAAGGGTGAAGTTTGGTATCTGTCTGAAATCTTTCAGCAGAAAAACCTGCGGCGTGGATAAGGTGAGATTAGAAGGTCCATAACTAGGTTGGGACCTTTTTCAAAAAGTGGATGTCTTCTTTTTTTTCCACCACTGGGGGGAGTAAAGAGCTGAATATACTCACCTCACTCTGTTCAGTGTCGGCTTCGGCGAAGTACACTGCTCGTCACCTCCGCTGCTGAGCTTGCTGGGGCACCCCGATCCTCCTTTCGGTGGCCGACCAGACACCTGCAGATGCAGGTAAGTGGGAACAAGGGCTGATGAGAGTCCTCTCTCACTATGGCCACCGCCATAGCGCTAAGGGCCGCGCGCGCGGGAGCGCGCTTTATCGGAGGGGGGGGGGCGAAGGCGTGCGCGGGCACGTGGCGCGCGCAGGCACAGAAACGGCGCCAAATTTAAAAGACTCAGTGTGAGAAGCACTGCAGCAGCAAGCAAGCTCGTTAGTTCTCTTATTCCTGGCAGAGAAACACAGCAGCTATACAGGGACGTAAGACTCCATGTGGTTGGATTGGGTACTTCCTAGAAGACATCCATGTTATGCATAGTTATGTGTTAAAAGTTGCATACTTAATGTATTTGCTAAACTAAACACGGTAGTATATGCATTTAGGTACCTTGTATTTTGTCTAAACAGTAAGCCTTCCAGGGGAAGTAATACGGACAAAAAGAGATAAGAAAGCACCACCGCCTGAGAGGAGGCTCTAACTGTGCTGACTCGGTACCTTTCTCTCCTGTGTTGCTAAATGCACCTGTTCAGGATGAGCCATTACCTCTGTCAGGTATGGCGGCTTCCCCAGTGAAGCCTGGGCCTGTATATGTCACTGAGGACACTTTATCAGCTGCCCTAAACAATCTGGAGGAAAAAATTGCTACCTTAATCGCTAAGTCCTCTAAAAAGGGACAATAAGCGAAGCAGGTCTCTTCCAGTATTGGACCTCCCTTCAGAAGTACCTGAGGGAGGAGGATGAGGAGGAGGAGGCTACATCAGCAGAGGATGAGGAGCCAGATTTTAAGGTCACAGGTACAATGCTATAGCAGTGCATTTAAGTTAACCTCTGCGGAGGTAACGGAATTACCTGTCTCCTCCCTAGGGTCATTAAGATCCCTGCAAGGTGCATGCTCCTTCCCGGTTCATCCGTTACTAGAGGATCTAATATACGCAAACTGGCAACATCCAGATAAGCGTTTCTCACCTCCAAAAAGGTTTAACATTCTTTATCCTATGGGGGAAATTTTTTTTTTTTTAAAGAAATGGAGCCTGCCTGCGGTAGTTGCGGCTATTTCTTGTGTAAATAAAAACCTGACATGTCCGGTGGATAATGTACAAGGGTTTAAAAGATCCTTCTGAGAGGAAGTTGAAATCCTCCTTCCTTTTGGCCGGCTCAATTACCCAACCTGCAGTAGCAGCAGTCGGTATGGGTCAGGTCATCAGCCAACAGGTAAAGCAGGGGCTGAAGGAACTGCCTTCAGAGCAGGCTAGAAATTGGGAAAATTTGCCTAAAGCCTTATGCTTCACAGTGGATGCCATGAGAGATTCTATCATACAGGCATCACGCCTTACACTCCAGCTGGTACAGATGCGCAGAGTACTTTGGCTTAAGCATTGGTCAGCGGAGACCCCATGCAAAAAGCTGTTGGCAAGTTCCCGTTCCATGGCGAACGCCTATTTGGGGAAGATTTAGAAAAATATATACAGAAGATCAAGTGGTAAAACGACTTTTACCTGAGAGAAAGAAAAACAAGAGATCTTGTTTTAAACGCTCTCTCCCCAGCTCCCGGGAAATCTGACTCCAACCAGTGGCGGCGGCCTGTTTTAGCCGCCCACAAAAGCCAAGGGGCAAGCTCAGAAGAACAAGAAGCCGTGGGGTGCAAGAGCTAATAAGCAAGCCCCCAAAGCCTCTCAGTGAAGGGGCGCCCCCGCTCGGCCGAGTGGGAGGAAGGCTTTGTCAGTTCTGAGCAACTTGGTGGTCAGAAATCCAGGACAATTGGGTAGTATCCACAATATCCTCAGGGTACAAACTGGAATTTCGAGAGATCCCATCTTCTCAATTCCGAGGTTCAAGACTCTCCAAGGATCCACAAAAAAGAGAATCCTTCTTCAAAGGTTTGAATCACTTAATGGCTCAAGGGGTAGTTACAGACGTACCCCAAAAAGAGCGAGGTTCAGGTTTTTACTCAAACCTCTTTGTGATTCCAAAGCCAAATGGAGATGTCAGACCCATCCTGGATCTAAAATCCCTAAATCGGTTCCTGAGCGATCGCCATTTTCGAATGGAAACGATCCGATCCGTGGCTGCCACTTTAAAGGGCGGAAAATTCATGGCGCCCATAGATATCAAGGACGCACATTTACACATACCCATCCTCCCCGCTCACCAAAGATTCCTAAGGTTTGCGGTAGAAGATCGCCACTTTCAATTTGTGGCTCTGTCGTTTGGTGTAGCCACCGCGCCCATAGTATTCACAAAGGTGCTAGCTCCTCTGTTAGCAAACCTAAGAACACGGGGCATTGCGGTAACAGCCTATCTGGACGATCTACTAGTAATAGATCAGTCAAAGGACGGATTGGGTCACGCTGTACACACTACAGTAGGATACCTGGAGCATTTAGGATGGATTATAAATTTACAAAAATCCTCTCTCCAGGCCCAAAGAAGGATAGGGTACCTGGGCATGATCATAGATACAGCCCAAAACGGGGTATACCTGCCAGAACCGAAGATACAGTCTCTGAAAGACCTGATCCACAAGGTCAAAGCAAACAAGAGGCCGTCTATTCGCCTTTGCATGAGACTATTGGGAAAGATGGTAGCCTCCTTCGAGGCGGTCCCTTACGCCCAGTTTCATTCGAGACTACTTCAAGGCAATATTTTAGCTTCCTGGAACAGGAAGAGCCAAGCTCTGGATATACCCATGCGCCTGTCCTCACAAGTACGCCACAGCTTCGATTGGTGGCTAGAAGCCAGGAATTTACGGAAGGGAAAGTCCTTCCTCCCAGTGGCCTGAAAGGTGGTATCTAGGGATGCCAGCCTATCGGACTGGGGTGCAGTATTCGAGGAGGCTTCTACCCAGGGAACCTGGGCCAAGACTCAGGGGATCCTGCCCATCAATGTGCTAGAGATCCGGGCGGTATATCTAGCCCTCAAAACCTGGACATACAGGTTACAGGGCTACCCAGTTCGGGTTCAATCCGACAATGCTACTGCAGTAGCTTACATCAATCACCAAGGAGGCACCCGCAGTCGGGCAGCCCAAAGAGAGGTGAACCGGATCCTGGCATGGGCAGAAGAGCATGTACCTTGCCTTTCTGCAATCTTCATTCCAGGGATGGAAAATTGGCAAGCAGACTACCTGAGTCGTCAGCAGCTGCTACCAGGGAGTGGTCTCTTCACCCCGAGATCTTTCAGGCCATATGTCTGAGATGGGGAAACCCAGATGTAGACCTGCTAGCTGCCAGGTTCAACAAGAAATTGGACAACTTTGTGTCCAGAACGAGAGATCCTCTAGCCTACGGGACAGACGCTCTAATAATACAGACGCTCTAATAACTCCATGGAATCAGTTCTCACTGATCTAGGCATTCCCTCCGATCCCTCTTCTACAAAGACTGCTTCGCAGGATCAAGGAGGAGGGAATACCAGTAATCCTAGTGGCCCCAAACTGGCCCAGGAGGCCTTGGTACGCCGAGATTGTAAAAACGGCGATAGGAAGGCCCTGGAAGTTTCCACTCCGACACGACCTGCTGTCACAGGGTCCAGTATTCCACCCTTCCTTACAAAGGCTAAAGTTGACGGCCTGGCTGCTGAGACCCACATTTTTAAAAAGAGAGGGGTCTCTGGTCCGGCTCTTTCTACGCTCATTAATGCTAGAAAGCCAGCCTCCAGACTCATCTATCAGAGAGTCTGGAGAGCATACGTTTCCTGGTGTGAATCCAGATGTTGGAATCCTCAGAAGTATGAAATAAGTAGGATTCTTGCTTTTTGCCAGTTAGGAGTGGATATGAATTTAGCCCTTAGCACCATCAAAGGGCAAATATCGGCTCTATCAGTCTTCTTTCAGAGACCATTGGCATCTCACTCCCTAGTTCGGACATTCATTAAGGGGGTACTGAGGATAAATCCTCCAGTTAGGACTCCCTTGTGTCCATGGGATTTGAATTTGGTATTGTCAGTGTTGCAAAAGCAACCTTTTGAACCTATTCGCCATATTCCTTTAATTATATTAAGTAGGAAGTTGGCCTTTCTGATTGCTATAGCTTCTGCTAGGAGAGTATCAGAGCTAGCAGCTCTTTCTTGTAAAGAGCCTTATCTAATTTGTCACAAGGACAAAATCGTACTACGACCCCATCCGGCTTTTCTACCTAAGGTGGTGTCGGCTTTTCACTTGAATCAAGACATTGTTCTGCCTTCCTTTTTTCCAAACCCGCGGACGGCGGGGGAAAAATTATTACACTCTCTAGATCCAGTGAGAGCGGTAAAGGTGTATCTGCAAGCAACCGCTCAGATACGTAAAACAGATGTTTTGTTTATTTTACCAGATGGGCCCAAGAAGGGCCAAGCGGTATCAAAATCCACCATTTCCAGGTGGATTAGACAAGTAATTATTCAAGCTTATGGTTTAAAAAACAGGACTCCTCCTTTTCCTGTTAAGGCGCACTCTACCAGGGCGATAGGTGCTTCATGGGCAGTGCACCACCAGGCTTCGATGGCTCAGATCTGTAAAGCTGCAACTTGGTCTTCAGTCCATACATTTTCCAAATTCTATCAAATAGATGTGAAAGGACATGAGGATTCCGCCTTCGGGCGAAGTGTGCTGCAGGCAGCAGTATAGGGCTTCTGGTCCGCAAGCGGCCTGTTTTGATCTGTGTCTCCCCCCCTTCATATGAGCATTGCTCTGGGACGTCCCATTATGTAATGACTAGCTCTGTGTCCCGTGGTGTACGATAAAGAAAATAGGATTTTTATAACAGCTTACCTGTAAAATCCTTTTCTTGGAGTACACCACGGGACACAGAGGTCCCACCCTTCTTATGGGAACCTTACTGCTTTGCTACAAAACTGAGGTACTTCCCTGATGGGAGGGGTTATATGGAGGGGAACTGTCTTCCATTGGTTGTGCCAGTGTCCAATCACCGCTGGTGACCCTTAACCCATTATGTAATGACTAGCTCTGTGTCCCGTGGTGTACTCCAAGAAAAGGATTTTACAGGTAAGCTGTTATAAAAATCCTATTTTTCAGGCTTTTGGTAATATTTTGGGGAGGGTCTTTTTCTGTTTCAGCATGACTGTACCCCTTTGCACAAAGCCAGCTCCTTAAAGATATGGGATGATGAGTTTTGGTGTTGAGGAAGTTGTGGCCTGCACAGAGCCTTGAGCTCAACCCACTTGAGCACCCTTGGGATAAATTGGTGTGGCAATTGCAGGTCAGGGCTTATGGCCTGTACGCACAATCCAAAAATCGGACGAAAAATACAGCTTTCGACGCGATCGTAGGATAATCGGATCGTTGGTACAGAGCTTTCAAGAGCCGATCCCGACAAATCATCCATTATTATTCGATCTGATAAACATGACAATTTCCTTGTACGATACCATATCGTACGATTTTCGTTTAGTCAGTACAGTTGTTGTCCAAAAATACAATACAAATACATCACAACACATGACATCACTTTTTTTTCCTGTCATACGAGAATTTTCGTGACTTTAGTAACCTATTCAATTTCTACTTGCGACTATTAAGCGTAAAAAGTCGGACAATCTGTCGTCCGATTTTTGGATCGTATGTACGGGCCATTAGGCTTCATTCACACCAGTGGTTTAGGCCGGTGCGAATAATATTGGCAGAAATCTGAGACTCCTGCTGCGGCTCTGAGGAGCTAGGTGCGGCCGTTGGCCCCGCACACTATATTGACAGGTCGCCGTTGGCCACAGCTATTCGTGGCTGTTTGCTTAGCCAGTGATTTAACTGCGGTGATCGCTGCTGGACTCACTTTGTGTGCGTCCAGCAGCGATCATCCCAGGTAACCTCTGGCTGTGCGAACAACAATAAATGACTGCACCCTGCCGCTCAAAGCCGCGGCAGGAATTTGATTCCTGCTGCTACCATTTGCACCTGTGTGAAGTAGCAATCGTGTCCAACATCAGTACCTGACTTCACAAATGCTCTTTTTGGCTGAATGGACGCTAATTCCAACCGATTCAGTCCTCGGATGGGGAGGACTCCATATTAATGGCCATGGTCTTGAAAATGGAATGTCCATCAAGATGTGATGGGCAATAGTCCACAAACTTTTGACCATATGGTGTATGTTAAATCAAAGTTTTTTGTTGCTGAAGTGGTGCACCCCTGTGATTAAACGCTGTAGGTGACACAGATATCTTTATTTTCTTTAGGTTGTTGCTGTCATGTTTCAACTTGTCATATCACAGTATTTGATTATTTTTATATTATGTGTAACATAACTTTTTCTGTTTTTAGTTATCATCGTTGTGACTTTCGGATTCCTCTAACTGTGAAGAGAGGTGAGGTTAATAGATTTCACTGCATGTTTCACAGCATTGTTTCCTATGACTGTTCTCTATCCATGTGGTCATGCTGTAGAAGATGACTCAATTTTCAGTTTTTTCCTCTTTTTTGTACAGACAGCTCAGAAACACAAACAGAAATCTGCACCACGTACAGTAAGGTGAGATATCATTCCTTACAGTTTGTCCGCCCAAACTTGTTTTTTCCGTACTAGTTTGATGCTGGCTGAATTACATCCTGGCTTCTTATAATTCTTGTATATGTATGGAGGAGGGCCTGGTACAAAAATTCATCTCACTTGAAAGACTTTTTGAAAAATTAAATGGTACTGAGCTTCAAAGAAATCCAAACATATTTCAAGGGAAAACAGTAAAAAGTAAGCCATACTGTAATTATCTGATGTAAACGATATAGTAATACAAGTCCATTAAAACCTATATATCAATAAAGTATCCTTAAAACGCCTATGTCAATAAAATGGTAGTCAATCTAAACAATCTGATAATGAAGAGGATTCAATATTTGCATGAAATATATTACATAATGGATAAAGACTCCCTTATAGACTTCATCATTTCTTGACAAAAAAAAAGCAAATACTTTAAGAGTGATCTCCCTGCAGTGGTAATAGGCGACTGAGAGGGAATAATTACAGCCACACTATACCCAAAACTAAAGGAATGAGCTTCTGTTATATCGGTTGGGACTAGAAAACTGACAACCACAGATTGACAGTGATTTGTAAGTAAACGGTACTCGCCTGTCTTTTACATGCGGTGTCTCTTCGATTCTCATGAGTAATGTGTTCTTTGTTTAAAAAAAAAAGCTAATTTGCAATACAGGCAGTCCTTATGTTACAAACAAGACAGGGTCTGTAGATTTGTTCTTAAGTTGAATTTGTATATAAGTCGGAACAGGTAAATTTTTTTAAGTGTAGCTCCAGCCAAAAAAAACATTTTTACGTTTTTTGGATAGCATAAGGATGGGTTAATACCCCATGTAACATTTGTTTTGCTGTCTGTGCCCCTGTTAAGATTTGACCTCACTTTCTGCCCTAATGACAATTGGATTTTGAAAATTTTGGGTTGTTGTGGAAACAAGGATTGGTGATAAAGCTTCAGTGGAGACCCCTTTTTCCCATGATGACTCTTACAAGAGTGACTTTCCCTTGCTGGGGGTGGGTTTTCCCACTTCCTGTTGCCTCCCTCCGTTTGTAATGGCCCGTACACACAATCCGAAAATCGGACGACAGATCGTCCGACTTTTTTCGCTTAATAGTCGCAAGTAGAAATTTAATGGGTTACTAAAGTCACGAAAATTCTCGTACGACAGAAAAAAAAAATCGGAAGTGATGTCGTGTTGTAATGTATTTTTGGACGACAACTATACTGACTAAATGAAAATCATCCGATCTGGTGTGGTACGGGGAAAATTTTCGTGCTTGTCCGATCAAATAATATCAGATGAATTGTCGGGATCGTCTCTCGAAAAGCTCTGTACTAATGATCAAATTATCGTACGATCGCGTCAAAAGCGGTATTTTTCGTCTGATTTTCGGATCGTGTGTACGGGCCAAAAGTAGGAGTCCTTTGTAAGTCGGATGTTTGTAACTCAGGGACCGCCTGTACACACCCTCAACAACCAGAAGGGTTTTATATTCTGTTACTAGTATAAATGTTTATTACTGAGTTTGTGCAGGAGGAGCGCACTTGTGCTCAGTATATGGTTATTCTTAGAGTAGCATAAAATAATAACCATGACTATTATGTACATACATAATAAGTATAATAAAAGCATTTGTACCTTTTTATATGACAAGATAATGCACGTACGTAAAGTGGTTTGTGAAGGCTGAATTTTTTTTACCTTTATGCATGAAGGTAAAAAATCTTCAGTGTGCAGCTCCCCCCTCAGCCGCCCCAATACTTACCTGAACCTGATCACGATCCAGCGATGTGCATGAGACCTGAGGCTCTCCCGGGTCTCTCCCTCCTGATTGACTGAGATGCCATTGGCTCCCACTGCTGTCAATCACAGGCAGTGGGGTGGAGGCGGGGGGCAGGGCTGAGCCAGTTGAGGTGTCTTATGGAAGCAGAGAGCTGGCTCTGGAGTGAGCACCCACGAGTGCCCCCACAGCAAGCAGCATGCTATGGGGGCACTCGGCAAGGGGTGGGGCCCAGAGCGCTGGCAGGGGACCCGAGAAGAGGAGGATCAGGGCTGCTCTGTGCAAAACCGCTGCACAGAGCAGTTAAGTATGACATGTTTTTTTTGTTTTTTTAAATTGAACATTTTGCTTTTACAATCACTTTAATTCTGGTTCTCTTTAGATTTCTAAAGTTTTTAGACTTGATTAGAAAATGTACAGTGAACTAGTACATTAAAGCATTTTACATATTCTGAACTAACTGTAAAAAACACTCAAAGTTTAAAATACAGGCATTGAAATCTTTTTTTTTCTATGTTATGAGATATTAGCAGGCTGCCAGCCCTCTGATGTAAACAACCATCAGGTGTTCCAACACTCATAAGCCTCATACACACGATCGGAATTCCATCGTACAAATCCGTGGATTTTTTTGTCCGAAGGGCGTTGGCCGTGGACTTGTTCTGCATACAGTCAGCAGAACTTTTTCAGCCAACATTCACAAATCTGCGTGGTTTTTCTGCTCTTTAGCGTCACCCTTTGGGCAACTTCTGCTAATGTTGTCTTATGGTTAGCTTTGGTTCGGAGCATGCGTGTTTGTACTTTGGATTTTAGTCCGACGGACTTGTGTACACACGATCTGATAATCCGACGGAACACATTTGTTGTCGGACAATTTGAAAGCATGCACAGCCAACATTTGTTGTTGGAAATTCCGACAACAATTGTCCGATGGAGCACACAGACAGTCGGATTTTCTTTCTCGTACATCACGGGACACAGAGCGACATAGTCATTACTAATGGGTTATATAGATACCGTCAGGTGCTGGCACTGGCAACTTCCAAAACCGGAAGTACCCTCCCCTATATAAGCCCCTCCCATCCGGGAGCACCTCCGTTTTTTGCCAGTGTCTAAGGTGTTGGCCAAGAAGAAACATGTGTTTTTCACTGAGCTTGCGTACAGGTTCTTTTGGGCCTCAGTAAGCTATTCCGGATCCGACCAAAAAAGCTTCATAGCTAAACGGTCGGTACCCGGGCCTTGCAGAGAAGAGCAAGGTTTTGCCTGTAATGCTTCTCTTAGGAGAGCTGGACCCTGGGATCCAGAGCTCTGGTCATACCCACAACCAAGATGTTTTCTGTGCAGGGTGCTATACAGGTCCAGGGGAGTGGAATCCTTGGGAACCCGGTCCCTGAAGGTTTGATTACAATGCCTGCCGTGATAGGTGAAGTTTGGGCTTCTGTGGACCAAACAGAGTCCTGCGGCGAGGAAAAGGTAAGTGGGGGGCCCTCGGGAACTTGGTTCTATTGAGGGACCCCCAAGCCTATTTTGTCTTTCTGCCTGTTACCTAAGGTATTCCCGCTAATATTCTGTGTATGCCTGTTACTACTGAGAAAATGTAAAAATTTTAATAGTAGGCAAGAAAAAAAAAAATGTAAGACCGCGGTACCTGTGTTAGACACTAGAGGCCGCTATGGTTCTTTTTCTTGTAATGTGGATTTTTTTCTTCCAGAATCAAATCCAGGCAGTTGGTATGTTCTCTCCTGGGAAGCTGTCTCCTCTGCCCTGTTGCTGCGCTCATCCATCCCCGGGCCCTGCGGCAAAGGGACCCTGGCTCCCATCTAGCTCCTTGTTGTTTTCAAAAAAGGCGCCGAAGGCGCACGTGCCCGCGCGCGTGCGCGTGCACGCGCCTCTATTCATAGAGGCGATCTGGAAAAAGGGGCGGAGCGGGGTGGATGACGCTCAGGTGTGCGCCGCGGCGCTACTGCGCATGTGCGGGCGTCCAGCGTGTTTTAAAGCACATTATAGCTGGCTGTTGAAGTGCACAGACAGAGCTAGCAACAATATAAAGGCACACAGAGGCGGTTGATGCAGGCATCCCCTAGAAAGGCACTTTAGTAGACACCAACTGTGATATAGCAGCAATTGTGCTAGACTATTCTCAGTAAAAGTGGTGTATTACGGCTGGAATACCTCAGCTTTAGGCTTAGGAATATGCCGTCCAGAAGCTCCGGAACTGAATCTTCCAGGAAGCGAAGGGGGTCTCATCGGGCTCTGAGGATCTTGGGCATACTTCTGCTGCACCAGTCTCCCCTGAAGTTCAGAGGTAAGTGACCGTAGAGACCCCGCAGGGGTACTTGGTACTGTGGCTGTCCTCAGTTCACCTGCTCCTGTGTATGTAACAGAGGAGGTTTTTTCCTCAGCTCTGGGAGGATTAGAGAGAGATTGTCAACATTGATCGCTGCCTCCCTGTCAGGGAAAGCACGCCCGATCTCCGTCTCCTCCTTCAGAGTGCCTGTTAGCAGAGCAACAGTCCCATACAGGGATCGACCTGCCTGAAGGGGATCAGGATGAGGTTGATTCTGTTATAGAGGAATCAACAGTGGGGGAAACTTTTCTCAGCATCTCAAGCTGAAAGATTATGGGTTCAGTCTCTGACTAACATGGTCCGATCAGCATTTAAAAATGCACCTTGCGGAACCATCAACCACTACTGTATCCTCGTTGGGGTCGCTAGAAGCCCCCAGACTGTCTGTTCTTTTCCACTTCACCCTTTACTGAAAGGGCTTATTTACCAGGATTGGGAACGTCCTGAGAAAATATTTATTCCCCCAAGAGATTTCCGGTGGTCTATCCCATGGAGGATAAGTTCATCAAAAAAAAATGGAAGGTCCCTACAGTGGACGCAGCCATCTCTTGTATGTATAAATCACTCACATGTCCAGTGGATAATGTCCAAATGTTCAAGAACCCAATAGATAAAAGATTGGAGTCCTTATGAAAATCTGCTTCTTTCTACAGCAAGCTTGGTGACACAACCAGCAGTAGCAGCTATTGGGGTCTGCTAAGCAGTGAAGGATCAGTTGAAACAGGTCTTGAGGGACTTGACAGATCAGCAGGCTTTGCCCTAGCTGATCTACCTAGAGCCTTAGGCTTTGCGGTTGACGCCATAAAGGATTCAGTCCATCAGGCCTCCCGCCTTACGCTGTCTATAGTACATATGCGTAGGCTCCTATGGCTCAAAAACTGGTCTGCTGAAGCTCCCTGTAAAGAATGGCTGGTTAGCGTCCCATTTCATGGTGAACGCTTATTCAGGGAAAACCTGGACAAATATATCCAGAAAATTTCCAGCGGTAAAAATACGCTCTTGCCGGTTAAAAACAGAGTTAGAGGTCCCTCTTTAAGAGGCCTGCTTCTCCAGTCCCTGGGGCATCGGCTGTGTAACAGTTCCGACGGCCTCCTCGGTCAATTCCCGGGGGTAAAATTCATTGAAGCCCCCACTCAGTCGGGTGGGGGGAGGACTCCAGTTGTTCGCAAGAGACCTGGCGGGACACGATCAAGACAGATAGGTGCTCTCCGCAGTATGTTTGGGATACAGTTTGGAGTTAAAAGACTCTCCTCCTTCCCATTTTTGAGGTCAAACGTGCCAAGGGATCCCCTGAAGAGAGAGTCCCTCCTGTTGGCACTAGAACAACTATTGCTCCAAGGAGTAATTATGGAGGTTCCCCTGGAAGAATGAGGGTTCGGGTTTTACTCAAACCTCTTTACAGTCCCGAAGCAAACGCGGACGGGAGGCCCATATTAATTCTAAAAGGGCTATACAAATTCCTGTATATCAGGACTTTCCGATGGAGTCGATCCGATCGGTGGCCACTGCCCTACAAGGGGAGGATTGGTTAGCCGCGATCGACATCAAAGATGCTTATTTGCACATTCCCATCTTTCCAGTCCACCAAAAATTTCTACGCTTTGCAGTAGAAGGGCGCCATTTTCAGTTCAGAGCCTTACCCTTTGGTTTGGCCACAGCACCACGAGTGTTTACAAAAATTCTGGCCCTTTATTGGCCAATCTAAGAACACAAGGTGTAATGATAATGGCATATCTAGATGACTTGTTGCTGATAGACCACTCAGTGAAAAAACTAGACGTGGTCGTTCACAAGACAATCAAGTATCTGGAATCTCACGGTTGGATTATCAACCGAGACAAGTTAGCCCTAAAAACCAGTCAAAAGTCTGGAATACTTGGGGCTAAGGTTGGATTCAGGCCAGAGAAAAATATTCTTGCCTCGAGGAAAGGTGTTGTCTTTGAAAGATTTGATCCACTTAGTGGGTACAAAAAAGACAGCCGTCCATACGCCTGTATATGAGGCTGCTGGGAAAAATGGTGGCATCATTCGAAGCAGTACCCTACGGTCAATTCCATTCAAGGAATTTGCAAGGGGCCATACTGTCAGCCTGGAACAAAAAAGTTCAGGCCCTAGACTTACAATGTCCTTGTCCCCTTCCGTTCGCAAGAGCCTCCGTTGGTGGTTGGTTCCCCAGAATCTGGAAAAAGGGAAATCCTTCAGTCCGATTTCTTGGAAGGTGGTCACTACAGATGCCAGCCTTATAGGCTGGGGAGCTGTACTGGAGCAATAGTCTCTCCAGGACAGATGGTCGGATGCAGAAAAGGCCCTGCCCATCAATCTCTTAGAGATACGAGCAGCCCGGTATGCCCTAGTAGCATTGACATCCAAACTCCAAGGGTCCCCTGTCAGAATTCAATCAGACAATGCCACAGCAGTGGCATATATCAATCATCAGGGGGGCACCAGGAGTCGTGCAGCCCAGAGGGAAGTAAATTACATCCTGAAATGGGCAGAAAGATATGTCCCAGCCATATCTGCGGTATTCATTCCAGGAGTGGAGAATTGGAAGGCGGACTTTCTAAGTCGCCAGCAATTATGGGATCAGTTCAAGCTGATATATGCATTCACACCGCCACAATGGTTTCCTCGATTACTCCGCAGAATCAGGGTAGAAAAGAAACCAGTGATTCTGGTGGCTCCAGCGTGGCCCCGAAGAGCGTGGTACGCGGAGATTGTAAAATGTCAGTGGGGAGTCCTTGGACTCTCCCACGTCGTCCGGACCTGCTTTCGCAAGGACCGATATACCACCCTTCCTTACCAGCCCTAGGTTTGACGGCCTGGCTATTGAAGCCCACATTCTAAAAAAGAGAGGGCTCTCTAATGCTGTGGTATCTACCATGATCAATGCCAGGAAGCCGGTATCCAGGCAGATCTACTATGGAATCTGGAAGGCGTACATCGCCTGGTGTGAGGCCAAGAAATGGCATCCACGTAAATACGTAATAGGTAGGATTCTGGACTTCCTACAATGGGCTGTAGATAGGAAGCTTGCCTTGAGTACTATCAAGGGTCAGATTTCGGCCTTGTCAATATTTTTTCAAAGGCCCTTGGCTTCGCATTCACTAGTCAAAGCCTTTATACAAGGAGTGATGCGTATTAGTCCTCCGGTTAATATTCCCATATGTCCATGGGATCTAAACTTGGTTCTGTCGGTTCTACAGAAACAACCATTTGAACCATTACATCATATTTCTTTGGTGCTTCTCACCAGGAAATTGATTTTTCTAGTAGCCATTTGTTCGGCTAAAAGAGTGTCGGAATTAGCAGCTATGTCCTGTAAGGAGCCATATCTGGTTATCCATAAGGATAGAGTAGTGTTACGTCCTCATCCAGCCTTTCTTCCTAAGGTGGTATCGAGGTTTCATTTGAACCAAGATGTGGTTCTTCCTTCTTTTTTCCCCAAACCTACTTCGGTAGAGGAAAAGTTATTGCATTCTTTGGATGTAGTAAGAGCAGTTAAAGCTTATCTAAAAGCCACTGCTCAGATTCGCAGAACGGATACCTTGTTTATTCTGCCGGAAGGCCCCAGAAAGGGTCAGGCAGCGTCAAAATCTACTTTAGCCAAGTGGATTCGACAGGTCATAATACAAGCCTATGGCTTGAGAAGGAGACCGCCTCCGTTCAAAGTTAGAGCGCACTCCACGAGAGCAGTTGGAACTTCATGGGCAGTGCATCACCAGGCCTCCCTGGCTCAAATCTGTAAGGCCGCAACATGGTCTTCAGTTCACACATTTACTAGGTTCTACCAGGTGGACGTTAGAAGTCAGGAGGATGTCGCCTTTGGGCGCAGTGTGTTGCAGGCCGCAAAAGATCCTCATGTCTGATAGCGCTCAGCTTATATATGGTGTATCCCCCCCCTCATTGGGCATTGCTTTAGGACATCCCATTAGTAATGACTATGTCGCTCTGTGTCCCGTGATGTACGAGAAAGAAAATAGGATTTTTATAACAGCTTACCTGTAAAATCCTTTTCTTGGAGTACATCACGGGACACAGAGCTCCCGCCCCTCTTTGGGGACACTTATTGCTTTGCTACAAAACTGAGGTGCTCCCGGATGGGAGGGGCTTATATAGGGGAGGGTACTTCCGGTTTTGGAAGTTGCCAGTGCCAGCACCTGACGGTATCTATATAACCCATTAGTAATGACTATGTCGCTCTGTGTCCCGTGATGTACTCCAAGAAAAGGATTTTACAGGTAAGCTTTTATAAAAATCCTATTATCCGACAAAACACGTCCATCACACAATTGTTGTCGGAATATCTGATCGTGTGTACGGACCTTTAGAAACTGAATTAACCCAACTTTAAAGTCTTTGTTGTGATCTTTGAGAATAGAAAACTTAAAATGACCTAGTTAGGCGAGCAAGAGCTCATTTTAAAGCTTTTACTGCTTGTGAGGAATATGAAATATAGTTTAATGTTCATAGCCTGGGCACATGTGGACTTTAAGAGTAGTATTTGTCTAATTCCCTATGTGTGTGTTGCAGTGGGAAAGTATTCAAGAACATCTAGGGCACCCAGTGGAGAAGCCAGTCGTCCTTCACAGGTAAATGTCTGAATATACAGTATAATCACCCACTTTTTACTTTATGTATTGAGCCGAGTTCATGCCATCTGATTGTGGTAACACGCATTTTCTGCTCTGCCGTGCCCTTCATTTTGTTTGTCACCACAATAGACTAAGGTGCCTGTGCTGCAGTACACCACAACACCCTGCCATATAATGCATTACCACCCTGCTGGGGTGCATTGGCAGCCCATTAAAAATGAATGCATGACAAAACGCGGATTAATGCATTGGACCTTTGCCTTAGTTTAAATGCAGACTTTCTGCCTCGAGAGTGCCTTTTAACGTGGTAGTCCCTTTTTTTGAGGCATTGTATTATATTTGATGCGTGTGGAAAAGGGTTTGTTTTTGGCAGCGTTCTATTTATTTTTTTATGGATTTTGAGTTTTGCAGGTTGGAAATTGGGCTGGATTTTATTCATAAGACCCCTGCAGGTCTCTAGCTGAAGAAGCCCCTGTAGCCACAAACCTTGCAGCTACAAATTGCTGATTTAATATGCATGAGCAGATACAATACACTGGACCGTGTTAAGTATAATAGACCTTGGCAAACTGGAATTGCTTAGCAACAGTGCTGGAAAGTTACTATAAAGTGGCAGTTCTATTGATTGCAATTTGTTTTCAACAAACAACAAAAATGCTCATCTTGAGATTTGTGTTACTGCTATAAATCCTTTTTTTCTTAAATGGATCTTAATTATATTCAAAGTCATTAGGATGCCAGTTTTTTTTTTTCTTTTTAAAAAGCTGAACACAGCTGGCTTCATGTAGTCACTCTTGAGCAAATATCCAGCTGAAATTGACACCTTTTTTGTGAAACCTCATGTCGTGTGTCTTTTCCCTCTTTACAGATCATCATCGCCAAACAATACAAACCCGTTTGGATCAACTTTTTGTTTTGGTCTGCAGAGAATGATTTTCGAGGTAAAACTCAATAAAACTTGTTCTTGTTCACCATTGAAATATATGTAGGCTGACTGCTAAAAAAAAGTTCTGCAAAATAGAAGTGTTAAAGTGCCTACGATATGAGACGACTTAAAGCTGACAGATCAGTCAAGGAGCATGTGTCTATATAGCAGCTGCAGACAATTCCACCTGACAGATCTCAAGAAGATATTAAACAGAAATATATAAAAAAAAAATTGTCTAACCCTGGGTTTGACAAATTTGCTTGGAATCTAGGAGCCAGCTAAAAAAGTTAGGAGACAGAAACGCACCCCGTCCCGCCGAGCTCGCGCGCAGAAGTAAACGCATACGTGAGTAGCGCCCGCATATGAAAGCGATGTTCAATCCACACATGTGAGTTATCGCCGCGATTCGTAGAGCGAGAGAAATAATTCTAGCCCTAGACCTCCGCTGTAACTCAAAACATGCAACCTGTAGAATTTTTTAAACGTTGCCTATGGAGATTTTAAAGGGTAAAAGTTTGTCGCCATTCCACGAGCGGACGCAATTTTGAAGCGTGACATGTTGGGTATCAATTTACTCAGCTAAACATTATCTTTCACAATATAAAAAAAAAGTGGGCTAACTTTACTGTTGTCTTATTTTTTAATTAAAGTGTATTTTTTTCCCAAAAAAGTGCGCTTGTAAGACCGCTGCGCAAATACGGTGTGACAGAAAGTATTGCAACGACGGCCATTTTATTCTCTAGTTAGAATAAAAAATATATATAATGTTTGGGGGTTCTAATTAGAGGGAAGGAGATGGCAATGAAAACGCAGGGGAAGCTCTATTAGCATTGCTGGTTGTATGTCATACAAACGGCCACCACAAGATGGCGCCAGATCACAGAAGGAAGCATAGGCCTGCAGAAGGCCGTGGCCCGACGCGATCGCGCGGTGGGGGCGCACGGAGACGCAGGATGGAGTATCCTGTGTCTCCGTGCGCCCCCACCTCCCCCGCCGCGCGATCGCGTTGGGCCGCGCCGGCAATTGAGGCTGCGGTTTTGCGGCCTTCTGCAGGCCTATGCTTCCTTCCCCAGACGCCAGGTCGCTAATTCTAGTCGCAATTGCGACCTGGCGCCCAGATTTCGTCGAACCCTGGTCTAACCTATATTATTTATTTTGACACAGACCAGTGGTGGGATAGTCTGCAGTGTGTTCAGCAGCACCTCCATCTCCAATTTTTTATAGAATAGTGATAGGAACTGAGCATTCCTGTTTACAGCTCTAGCTGTGCCAGAAGACACATGGCCATCTTTACTCGTAGCAACCAACTATGATTTCTTCTATTTTTAAGCTGTACTAGGAACGTGATCGCTATATGTTGGTTGCCATAGGTAACACCACCTACTCTCCTTTCTTTCTAAATTAATAAGACCTATTTTGCTTGATTTTTAAAAATATTAAACAATAGTGTAAAAAATAAGTAATGCCAAATCCAGTGCCAGGGTGAGGTCCTCCTAGATGCCAAATTGTGCCCCCCACCAAGCTCCTTAGTTTGGCACTACAACTGTAAACAAAACTTAGGGAAGAAGGAAGTTAATAAAAATAATGGCTGCAGCGCTGATCAGTGGGGGAGTCCATGCTTTCAGAATACAATAGAGTAGTGGGGAGGATTACCTCATCCACCTCAAATGTGTGATGGGTAAAACGTGGTTTCTTTTTCGTACATCACGGGACACAGAGCGACATAGTCATTACTAATGGGTTATATAGTTACCGTCAGGTGCTGGCACTGGCAACTTCCAAAACCGGAAGTACCCTCCCCTATATAAGCCCCTCCCATCCGGGAGCACCTCAGTTTTTTGCCAGTGTCTAAGGTGTTGGCCAAGAAGAAACATGTGTTTTTCACTGAGCTTGCGTACAGGTTCTTTTGGGCCTCAGTAAGCTATTCCGGATCCGACCAAAAAAGCTTCATAGCTAAACGGTCGGTACCCGGGCCTTGCAGAGAAGAGCAAGGTTCTGCCTGTAATGCTTCTCTTAGGAGAGCTGGACCCTGGGATCCAGAGCTCTGGTCATACCCACGACCAAGATGTTTTCTGTGCAGGGTGCTATACAGGTCCAGGGGAGTGGAATCCTTGGGAACCCGGTCCCTGAAGGTTTGATTACAATGCCTGCCGTGATAGGTGAAGTTTGGGCTTTTGTGGACCAAACAAAGTCCTGCGGCGGGGAACAGGTAAGTGGGGGCTCCCAGGAACTTGGTTCTATTGGGGGACCCCCAAGCCTAATTTGTCTTTCTGTCTGTTACCTAACGGTATTCCCGCTAATATCTGTGCATGCCTGTAACTACAAAAAAAATGTAATAATTTTTAATGGTGGTCAAGAAAAAAAAAAAAAAAAAGGAATGTTTTTTTTTATATATGTTTAGTATATTAAACTGCGGTACCTGTGTTTGTCCACTAGAGGCCGCTGTGGAATGTTTTTCTTGTCATATGGACTAGTTTCTTCTCAGAGAACAAAGTCCAGGCAGCTGGTGAGTTCTCCTACAGGAAACTGTTTCCTCTGCCATGTTGCAGTGTTCGTCTATCCCCCGGCCTGCGGCAAAGGGGGCCCTGGCTCCTGTCCCTGGTTTCCATGTTTGAAAATTAGCGCCGAGGCGCACGTGGCCGCGCGCGTGCGCGTGCACGCGCCTCTATATATAGAGGTGGCCGGAAAAAGGGGCGGGGCCTGGGGGATGACGCTCTGTGCGCGCCGCAGCGCTTCTGCGCATGTGCGGGCTTCCCAGCAGGTTTTTAAAAAAAGCCACATTATTGCAGTAAGCTGGCTATGAAGTACAGAGACAGAGCTGGCAACATTTAAAGGCATACAGCAAGCGGTTGATACAGGCATCCCCTAGAAAGGCACATTAGTAGACACCAACTGTGATATAGCAGCAATTGTGCTAGACTATTCTCAGTAAAAGTGGTGTATTACGGCTGGAATACCTCAGCTTTAGGCTTAGGAATATGCCGTCCAGTAGCTCCGGAACTGAATCTTCCAGGAAGCGAAGGGGGTCTCATCGGGCTCTGAGGATCTTGGGCATACTCCTGCTGCACCAGTCTCCCCTGAAGTTCAGAGGTAAGTGACCGTAGAGACCCCGCAGGGGTACTTGGTACTGTGGCTGTCCTCAGTCACCTGCTCCTGTGTATGTAACAGAGGAGGTTTTTTCCTCAGCTCTGGGAGGATTAGAGAGAGATTGTCAGAATTTATCGCTGCCTCCCTGTCAGGGAAAGCACGCCCGATCTCCGTCTCCTCCTTCAGAGTGCCTGTTAGCAGAGCAACAGTCCCATACAGGGATCGACCTGCCTGAAGGGGATCAGGATAAGGTTGATTCTGTTATAGAGGAATCAACAGTGGGGGAACCTTTTCTCAGCATCTCAAGCTGAAAGATTATGGGTTCAGTCTCTGACTAACATGGTCCGATCAGCATTTAAAAATGCACCTTGCGGAACCATCAACCACTACTGTATCCTCGTTGGGGTCGCTAGAAGCCCCCAGACTGTTTGTTCTTTTCCACTTTACCCTTTACTGAAAGGGCTCATTTACCAGGATTGGGAACGTCCTGAGAAAATATTTATTCCCCCAAGAGATTTCCGGTGGTCTATCCCATGGAGGATAAGTTCATCAAAAAAAAAAAAAAAAAAAAAAATGGAAGGTCCCTACAGTGGACGCAGCCATCTCTTGTATGTATAAATCACTGACATGTCCAGTGGATAATGTCCAAATGTTCAAGAACCCAATAGATAAAAGATTGGAGTCCTTATGAAAATCTGCTTGGTGATACAACCAGCAGTAGCAGCTATTGGGGTCTGCTAAGCAGTGAAGGATCAGTTGAAACAGGTCTTGAGGGACTTGACAGATCAGCAGGCTTTGCCCTAGCTGATCTACCTAGAGCCTTAGGCTTTGCGGTTGACGCCATAGAGGATTCAGTCCATCAGGCCTCCCGCCTTACGCTGTCTATAGTACATATGCGTAGGCTCCTATGGCTCAGAAACTGGTCTGCTGAAGCTCCCTGTAAAGAATGGCTGGTTAGCGTCCCATTTCAGGGTGAACGCTTATTCAGGGAAAACCTGGACAAATATATCCAGAAAATTTCCAGCGGTAAAAATACGCTCTTGCCGGTTAAAAGCAGAGTTAGAGGTCCCTCTTTAAGAGGCCTGCTTCTCCAGTCCCTGGGGCATCGGCTGTGTAACAGTTCCGACGGCCTCCTCGGTCAAATCCCGGGGGTAAAAAACAGGGACAGTAGCAGGGTAATGAGAAACCCTGGGTCAAGGGAGGTGCAAAACCTCCCCCAAAGTTAAATTCATTGAAGCCCCCACTCAGTCGGGTGGGGGGAGGACTCCAGTTGTTCGCAAAGAGACCTGGCGGGACACGATCAAGACAGATAGGTGCTCTCCGCAGTAGGTTTGGGATACAGTTTGGAGTTAAAAGACTCTCCTCCTTCCCATTTTGAGGTCAAACGTGCCAAGGGATCCCCGGAAGAGAGAGTCCCTCCTGTTGGCACTAGAACAACTATTGCTCCAAGGAGTAATTATGGAGGTTCCCCTGGAAGAATGAGGGTTCGGGTTTTACTCAAACCTCTTTACAGTCCCGAAGCAAACGCGGACGGGAGGCCCATATTAATTCTAAAAAGGGCTATACAAATTCCTGTATATCAGGACTTTCCGATGGAGTCGATCCGATCGGTGGCCACTGCCCTACAAGGGGAGGATTGGTTAGCCACGATCGACATCAAAAATGCTTATTTGCACATTCCCATCTTTCCAGTCCACCAAAAATTTCTACGCTTTGCAGTAGAAGGGCGCCATTTTCAGTTCAGAGCCTTACCCTTCGGTTTGGCCACAGCACCAAGAGTGTTCACAAAAATTCTGGCCCTTTATTGGCCAATCTAAGAACACAAGGTGTAATGATAATGGCATATCTGGATGACTTGTTGCTGATAGACCACTCAGTGAAAAAACTAGACGTGGTCGTTCACAAGACGATCAAGTATCTGGAATCTCACGGTTGGATTATCAACCGAGACAAGTCAGCCCTAAAAACCAGTCAAAAGTCTGGAATACTTGGGGCTAAGGTTGGATTCAGGCCAGAGAAAAATATTCTTGCCTCGAGGAAAGGTGTTGTCTTTGAAAGATTTGATCCACTTAGTGGGTACAAAAAAGACAGCCGTCCATACGCCTGTATATGAGGCTGCTGGGAAAAATGGTGGCATCATTCGAAGCAGTACCCTACGGTCAATTCCATTCAAGGAATTTGCAAGGGGCCATACTGTCAGCCTGGAACAAAAAAGTTCAGGCCCTAGACTTACAATGTCCTTGTCCCCTTCCGTTCGCAAGAGCCTCCGTTGGTGGTTGGTTCCCCAGAATCTGGAAAAAAGGAAATCCTTCAGTCCGATTTCTTGGAAGGTGGTCACTACAGATGCCAGCCTTATAGGCTGGGGAGCAGTACTGGAGCAATAGTCTCTCCAGGGCAGATGGTCGGATGCAGAAAAGGCCCTGCCCATCAATCTCTTAGAGATACGAGCAGCCCGGTATGCCCTAGTAGCATGGACATCCAAACTCCAAGGGTCCCCTGTCAGAATTCAATCAGACAATGCCACAGCAGTGGCATATATCAATCATCAGGGGGGCACCAGGAGTCGTGCAGCCCAGAGGGAAGTAAATTACATCCTGAAATGGGCAGAAAAATATGTCCCAGCCATATCTGCGGTATTCATTCCAGGAGTGGAGAATTGGAAGGCGGACTTTCTAAGTCGCCAGCAATTAGGCCCAGAGGAAGGGTCCCTTCACCCCGAGGTTTTCTGGACAATATGTCAGCGGTGGGGAACATCGGATGTAGATCTTCTAGCATCCAGATTCAACGCAAAGGGGGACAGGGTTGTCTCTCGGACAAGGGATCCCCTAGCTTGCGGCTCGGATGCCCTAGTGTTCCCTTGGGATCAGTTCAAGCTGATATATGCATTCACACCGCCAATGGTTACCTCGATTACTCCGCAGAATCAGGGTAGAAAAGAAACCAGTGATTCCGGTGGCTCCAGCGTGGCCCCGAAGAGCGTGGTACGCGGAGATTGTAAAATTTCAGTGGGGAGTCCTTGGACTCTCCCACGTCGTCCGGCTTTCGCAAGGACCGATATGCCACCCTTCCTTACCAGCCCTAGGTTTGACGGCCTGGCTATTGAAGCCCACATTCTAAAAAAGAGAGGGCTCTCTAATGCTGTGGTATCTACCATGATCAATGCCAGGAAGCCGGTATCCAGGCAGATCTACTATAGAATCTGGAAGGCGTACATCGCGTGGTGTGAGGCCAAGAAATGGCATCCACATAAGTACGTAATAGGTAGGATTCTGGACTTCCTACAGTGGGCTGTAGATAGGAAGCTTGCCTTGAGTACTATCAAGGGTCAGATTTCGGCCTTGTCAATATTTTTTCAAAGGCCTTTGGCTTCGCATTCACTAGTCAAAGCCTTTATACAAGGAGTGATGCGTATTAGTCCTCCGGTTAATATTCCCATATGTCCATGGGATCTAAACTTGGTTCTGTCGGTTCTACAGAAACAACCATTTGAACCATTACAGCATATTTCCTTGGTGCTTCTCACCAGGAAATTGATTTTTCTAGTAGCCATTTGTTCGGCTAAAAGAGTATCGGAATTAGCAGCTATGTCCTGTAAGGAGCCATATCTGGTTATCCATAAGGACAGAGTAGTGTTACGTCCTCATCCAGGCTTTCTTCCTAAGGTGGTATCGAGGTTTCATTTGAACCAAGATGTGGTTCTTCCTTCTTTTTTCCCCAAACCTACTTCGGTAGAGGAAAAGTTATTGCATTCTTTGGATGTAGTAAGAGCAGTTAAAGCTTATCTAAAAGCCACTGCTCAGATTCGCAGAACGGATACTTTGTTTATTCTGCCGGAAGGCCCCAGAAAGGGTCAGGCAGCGTCAAAATCTACTTTAGCCAAGTGGATTCGACAGGTCATTATGCAAGCTTATGGCTTGAGAAGGAGACCGCCTCCGTTCAAAGTTAGAGCGCACTCCACGAGAGCAGTTGGAACTTCATGGGCAGTGCATCACCAGGCCTCCCTGGCTCAAATCTGTAAGGCCGCAACGTGGTCTTCAGTTCACACGTTTACTAGGTTCTACCAGGTGGACGTTAGAAGTCAGGAGGATGTCGCCTTTGGGCGCAGTGTGTTGCAGGCCGCAAAAGATCCTCATGTCTGATAGCGCTCAGCTTATATATGGTGTATCCCCCCCCTCATTTGGCATTGCTTTAGGACATCCCATTAGTAATGACTATGTCGCTCTGTGTCCCGTGATGTACGAAAAAGAAAATAGGATTTTTATAACAGCTTACCTGTAAAATCCTTTTCTTGGAGTACATCACGGGACACAGAGCTCCCACCCCTCTTTTGGGGACACTTATTGCTTTGCTACAAAACTGAGGTGCTCCCGGATGGGAGGGGCTTATATAGGGGAGGGTACTTCCGGTTTTGGAAGTTGCCAGTGCCAGCACCTGACGGTAACTATATAACCCATTAGTAATGACTATGTCGCTCTGTGTCCCGTGATGTACTCCAAGAAAAGGATTTTACAGGTAAGCTGTTATAAAAATCCTATTGTTGTGTTGTTGTTTTTTAATTAAGCCGACTGGCTGATAACAAATAAATGGAAAATAAAGGATCCCTCTAAAGCCAGTTTAAGACAGGTTCTGCCTCTGCTTCATCTAGGCCCTGGCCAAATCCTTGGTTGAATAGTAACATAATTAACTGCTAAAAAGATAACTGCAGTGTCATTTTAGATCATTTAGGCTAGGTATCCATTGTAGCATTTGCATTTTGCAGAGAAGAATAGGACTGGCCAGAGAGGGATTACTTTGACGCAGTTGGCCAGCTTAAACATGTATTGCAATGTATGTGAACTAAAAATCCCCATTTTATTTATTGCAAAGTTTGCTAGAGATGGTGCGTTGCGGTGTGCAGAGGGTTCATCCAGAACTTTCCACGCATTCTGGAACGCATCAGTGTGAACCAGATCTTAGCTGGTGCACGCAAAAAAAAAGGAGAAGAAAGCAGAGAGAAGTTATTGCGATACCACTACATTCAACAAAGACAACACAAGAGCACAATGACACAAAAAAATTACCAATAACAGCAATTTTAAACAAATTCAAATAATACTGTAATAAAACATCCATACTAATAAAATATGACATAGAATATTTAACACAAATTGAAAGCAGAAAATCAAACTACCAAAATGCAAATACCGTACCACTTTCTCTAACATTACCCCACATAATAAATAACATAATGCCAAAATACTGTAAAAACTACATAAAAAATCCTGATCATAAACCAGATTAAAAGAAAAGTATGAGAATCATTTTTATTTTATTTTTTTTCATCATGCTTACCTAGGTTGATGTAGCATCTGCCCGAATCGAGGGATCAAACACCGCTGATCACTCTGATCACTTGGTTCTGTCAGTCACCGGCTCTCTGCTCAGCCCCCTCATGCTCATAAGAGCTTCAGCCCGCTGTCTGCTGTAAACGGATCACAGGAATGCAGAATGAACTGCACTCCTGTGATTCACAGGAGAAGTACAGCCAGACGAGCTTTGGCTGTACTTCTCCTCTAAATCTTCACATCAGCCCTCACAGAGAAGTATTATAGAATTTGATGGCCAGAGGCAAAAACGATTTCCTGTGTCACTCTGTGGTGCATTGTGGGGTGTAACAATCTGTCCCTGATGGTACTCCGCAGACTGACTAGCATATTGTGGAGTGGGTGGGAGGAGTTGTCCAGAATTGAACGTACCTTGAACAACATTCTCCTCTCCAACACTGTTGACTCCAACTCTAATCCAACAACATCACTGGCCTTGCGAATCAGTTTGTTGAGTCTGTTGGTGTCAGCCACCCTTTGCCTGCTTCTACAGCATGCCACTGCATACAGGAGAGCGCTGGCCACCACAGACTCCTAAAACATCTTTAGCATTGTCCGGCAAATGTTAAGAGCTCTGGCCCTTCCTATAGAGCACCTCAGTGTTCTTGCTCCAGTCCTGCTTATTATCTATGTGCACCCCCTGATACTTGTACCTCTTTACTACATCCACATTCACTCCTCAAAAGGATACGAGGGGTCAACGGTGCCTTCCTCTGTCTCATGTCCACAAACCGCTCCTTTGTCGTTGTCACATTTTAGATACAGATGATTATTCTCAGAACATGTGACAAAGTTCTCCACCACAGTCCTATACTCCGTCTCTTTCCCATCCCTGATACATCCCATTACCGCAGAGTCATCTGAAAATGCTGAAGATAACAAGACTCTGTAACGCGAAGAATCCACTATTTACTCATCACATACTGCATTCTTCCTGTCCGGTAGCCTACAATCCATGAAAAAAGGGAGACCTCAACCTGTATCGCTCCTAGCTTCTTGCCCAAGATCTAGCCTAATAGTATCAAAAGCACCGGAGAAGTCAAAAAACATGACCCTCACAGTGCTGGCTGGCTTATCCAGGTGTGCATACATGCGATTTTAGCATGACGCTGATGGCATCCCTAACTCCCAGTCTCGGCTGGTAGGAAAAATGCAAAGCATCTAAGGCCTGATTCACACCTATGCAGGTTGCAGTTTGTATATTGCAGGTGCATTTTGCGTTTTTTAATGCACGCTTTTGATCCATTAAAGTCTATGGAACCCAAAACCAGAAAAAGTCCCTGGCCCTTTCTATAAAATGAACTTCATCCATAGGAAACCATGTTAACCATGTTTTTGTATAGCAAAATGACAGCGGCAAAGTGGTTGTGTTATCCTGATCGGACGTCACATGATGTGATCAGGATAACAGAGCCAGCATGTTCTGTGGGGGTGCGCGGCGAGGCGATCGGAGGTGCTGTGTGTCAGTCTGACACACCGAAACCTTGATCGTGGTATGAAGCCTCTGACAGAGGCTTCTTACCACGTTATCAGCTGCGACCAATCACAGCTGATCATCGCGTGAACCAGGAAGTGCCGGAATATGGCTTTCCTCACTTCATGCTGACAGGGAGAGCCGATCAGTGGCTCTCCCTGTCAGAGGGGGGGGGGGGGTCTGTGCTGATAATCAGCAAATTGATTATCAGCACAGCCCCCATCAAAAGGTGCCCATCACCTGCCAGCCTGTCCCCCTCTTATAAACGCTGCTCAGTAACCACAACAGTGCCACTCAGTAATGCCTGTCAGTAGCTCCTCATCACGTGCCCATGTTTGTTTTTTTTTTCAAAATTGATGGTCTTTTTTCGTTTATAGCACAAAAATTTTAAACCGCAGGGGTGATCAAATACCACCAAAATAAAGCTCTACTTGTGGGAAGAAAATGATAAAACTTTAGTTTGGGCACAGGGTTGCATGACCGCGCAATTGTCATTCACAGTGCGACAGCGCTGAAAGCTAAAAATTGTCTTGGGCAGGAAGGGGGGAAAGTGCCTGGTATTGAAGTGGTTAAATGGACTGTAGTGTGTTTCTGCAAACCTGAAAATGCACTAAAAAATGCATAGGTGTGAACCACGCCTAAATATTTACTAACCACATACATTTCCTGGTGTTCCTTTATTATCCAGTAAGGGGACAGGGGGAGAGCTGGCAGTGTTTGACTACAGCTGAAAAGCATGAGATCACCATCCTGGCTGTGCTGTGTAGCGTAGCTGTGTAAATCTTAGTACTAGATCAACAGAAATAGAAATCTTTTGGTAAGTAAAACCGGTCTCATGTATGTACTTTAACTACTTCCCGCAAACCGCCATCATTGTACGTCGGTACTTTGACATAGAATACCGGGGTTATGACCCCAGATCTCACATTAAAATGGTCCTATCATGCTTTTTTTATATTACAAGGGATGTTTACATTCCTTGTAATGGGAATTAAAGTGACCCCCAAATTTTTTTGGGAAAAGGACAGTGTAAAATAAAAAAAAGTAGAATAAATAACAAAAAAAAAAAGTAAAGCGCCCCGTTCCGACGAAGTGAACGCATACGTAAGTCGTGCCCGCATATGAAAACTGTGTTCAAACCACACATGTGAGGTATCGTTCGAGCGAGAGCAATAATTCTAGAAAAAGACCCCCTCTGTAACGCAAAACTGATAACCTGTAGATATTTTTAAAAGTCGCCTTTGGAGATTTTTAAGGGTCAAAATTTGTTGCCATTCTATGAGTGGGCGCAATTTTGAAGCATGACAGGTTGGGTATCAATTTACTTGGCGTAACATTATCTTTCACAATATAAAAAAAAATTGGGCTAACTTTACTGTTGTCTTATTTTTCAATTAAAAAAAGTGTATTTTTTTGCAAAAAGAATGCGCTTGTGGAATTCCGTCCGGATGTGATCGAGGCAGCACATGTTCCTCTGCAGCTCTGTTACTCCTGATCATTCTCCGTGATATTGGAGTAGTTGTTTCAGCTTGAAATTTTACCACCGGACAGGGGAGTGTGTCCTGAAGGTAGCGTTGTCCTCGTCTGCCTCTAAGAAGTCCGCTAAGGTGCACACGGACCAGCGACAGACCCGCTCCATTAAGGACGTGGCTAATTGCCCCGCCCCCGCCATCTTGTCTTCCCTGCCGAGGGAACAGCGCGCCAAGTCAGCAGCTGCAAAGATGGCGCAGGCTGAGGGGATTGATTCAGCGCCTGATCAGGCTCCTGCAGTGGACACTGAGGCAAAGACACGGACAATCTTGGAGGCGATTAGTGCTAGCAAGGCAGAGCTCATGGGGCGCATAGATTACCTTTCTTCTGAATGCAACCTGATCAGACAAGATCTGGATAAGATCCGGGGCCGCCTGACAACAGTGGAGACGCGGGTGTCAGACATAGAAGACACGTCTCACGATCACGGTGCCCAGCTAGCTGAACTCAGAGACCAGGTCAGGGCTTTACAACACAGAGCCATAGATGCGGAGGACTGCCAAATAACATCCGGGTGGTGGGGCTCCCGGAGAGGGCTGAAGGTGACAGGACTGCTCAATTTGCGGAGCACCTCTTCAAACAACTACTGTCCTTGCAGGATATGCCTCCTACATACGTGGTTGAATAAGCTCACAGGGTCCCTACTGGCAGCAGACCCCCGGGTGCTTTTCCTCTGCCTTTCCTGGTTCTCTTTTTGAACTACCGCGATCAAGACATGATCCTGACTCAGGCCAGGAAACTTCAAGAGCTGCGTCATGAGAATACACGGGTAATGCTCTTCCCAGATTTCTCGGCGGCTACACAGCAAAAACAACAATTGTTCAACGAGGTCAGAAGGCACCTGAGGGAGAAGGAGGTCAAATATAGCATGCTGTACCCTAGCAAGCTCAGGGTTCAATACAAAGGGTCAGTGAAGTTCTTTGAGCACCCAGAGGAAGCCTGTGAGTGGATGGACAAGGAATTCTTATGTCCTGCTCTCTACCTGCAAACCTGCAAGTGGAGCTGGTATGGTTTCTCCTGTACACTGACTTTGCTCTCCAAGCTTCAGGGCTCTCACTTCTGATAGTTCTCTGTCATATATGTGTTGGGGAGGCTTTTTCTCCTAATCCCGGAAAGACCGTGACCTGTGGATCATTATTTTTTGTGTCACATTCTCTGTTGTACTTTAAAGGGCGGTGGGGGGGCCATGGAGGTGGCAAGGGACGTGGAGTAGCACTCATGTTCAAGATCTCTCATTATACTTACCTTGGACTGTTGGTGACCTCTTTTTTTTTTTTTTTTCTGCGTTACACATATTGCTCCACTATTCCCTGTTGTAGCATGCGGAGGTGGTTTGGAACTATCTATGGAACTGCCGAACTTTCGATTGCTACGGCGGGATTTCACTGCATTTTTTTTGTTTAGGGATTAAGCTATATGCCGGACTGGGTGTGTTTTGTTTCTGGTATAAAAGCAAGGGAGGGTTTTTCTAGAGTCACAGCTCGTCATAGGGGTTCGTGTATTGATTTTGTTTTCCTAGCAGGTATGGTTTCTGTTGTAACTGGGAATAAGTCCCTCCTACGGATGGTAATCCGGTTTATGTTTGACAGTAACAACTGTAATGGCGGATGATATTAAGATTGTGTCTTGGAATGTTCGGGGCCTTAATCACAAACTTAAGAGGGCCTGCATATTCCAATACCTTAGACAGTACCGACCGCATATCATATTCCTACAGGAGACACACCTAGATGGCAACAGAGTCCTTTCTTTGCGTAAACCGTGGATTCAAAGGGCCGTGCATTCAACCTACTCCATGTTTGCTAGAGGGGTTTCTATAGAACTATACCCTGCACGATTCATCAGGTGCTCTCTGACCCAAGAGGAAGATATGTGGCGGTAGTTATGGATGTATGTCATAAAAAAAATCATAGTGGTTAATACAGGGCTTGACAAATTTGCTTGGAATCTAGGAGCCAGCTAAAAAAGTTGGGAGCCAGGAACGCGCCCTGTCCCGCCGAGCTCGCGCACAGAAGCGAACGCATACGTGAGTAGTGCCCGCATATGAAAGCGGTGTTCAAACCACACGTGAGGTATCGCCGCGATCGGTAGAGCGAGAGCAATAATTCTAGCCCTAGACCTCCTCTGTAACTCAAAACATGCAACCTGTAGAATTTTTTAAACGTCGCCTATGGAGATTTTAAAGGGTAAAAGTTAGTCGCCATTCCACGAGCAGACGCAATTTTGAAGCGTGACATGTTGGGTATCAATTTACTCAGCGTAACATTATCTTTCACAATATAAAAAAAAATTGGGCTAACTTTACTGTTGTCTTATTTTTTTATAAAAAAAAAAGTGTATTTTTTCCCAAAAAAGTGCGCTTGTAAGACCGCTGCGCAAATACGGTGTGACAGAAAGTATTGCAACGACCGCCATTTTATTCTCTAGGGTGTTAGAATAAAAAATATATATAATGTTTGGGGGTTCTAATTAGAGGGAAGGAGATGGCAGGGAAAACAGACAGTGAAACTCCATTAGCATTGCTGGTTGTCATACCAACTGCCACCACAAGATGGCGCTAGTTCACAGAAGGAAGCATAGGCCTGCAAAAGCCGCGGCCTCAATTACCGGCCGGCGCGGCCCAACGCGATCTTGCGGCGCGGAGGGGGGGGGGCACGGAGACGCAGGATACCCCAGCTGTGCTGCCCCAGGCGCCAGGTCGCTAATTCTAGTCGCAATGGCGACCTGGCGCCCGGGTTTTGTCGAGCCCTTGGTTAATATATATGTGCCCCCCCCCCTTTCAGATTAAGGTATTATATGACCTACTGACTAAGATTGCACAATATTGCTCATCTCCCTAGGGATCTGGTGGGGGATTTCAATGCTGTTCTTGATGCAGTGTTGGACTCTTCCAAACCAGGTAGGGGGGGATACACTGATCTGAATGGCTGGATGTCTGTGGCGGGTCTTACAGAGCTGTGGCCCTGGAAACATCCAGCTGACAGATGTTTCTCACATGTGTCGGCGGCCCACAGGTCCTCTGCCTGGATTGATCTAGCCTTTGGGAACAATCTCTTGCTACCTTATGTGAAAGACATAGTATATCTGACTGGAGGCCTGACCGACCACAACCCACTTTCTGTTACTCTGACATTTGTGTCGGGAGCAAGGGGGGGCGGGGGTTGGCGACTTTCACCCAGATGGTTGCAAAATGAGCAAGTCTCTGCCCAACTGGAGGAGGCCATGCGATCATATTGGTCTTCCAATGCTGACACAGCGGACCCTCAAATTGTATGGGATGCCTTTAAGGCAGTGACACGGGGGGGAATTTATTTCGGCCATCAAAGTAGTGCGGGTACAGGATGGTGAGGAGACTTTTTGGTGAGGAGAGTTTTTGCAACAGTGGGAACGGGAGAGTGAGAAGGCTCATGCGGACTCCCCTACGGGCGCCTCGTATGAGGCTTTGATAAAGGCGAGACGTTCTATATCCATACACTTCACGAGTCAAACTCGTGCAGAGTTGACGAAAAGAGCCCAGACAGTCTTTGCAGAGGGAGATAAAAATGGAAAACTCTTGGCAATGTTGATTGCTGACTATCACCCGTTTTACCAGCATTAAGGTTGTTAGAGAGCGGGGGGGGGGGAAGTTTGGTTAGTGAATCCGGGCTTATCATGCAGAAGTTTGTCAGGTTTTACTCCTCTCTCTACTCCCCCATCCCTTCTTATGATCCGTCAGCCTTGGACTCCCTTTTAGGTGATCTACCTATACCGAGACTATCGGAAGACGACATGAATATCTTAGATGCTAAAATTTAAAATTACGACTAATTAAATTCAGTTGGCGATATTTGCATTCCCCCCGAATAAAGCCCCTGGCCCGGATGGTCTCCCTGCCGATTTCTATAAGGCTAATGTTGAAGTCTTGGCCCCTAGAATTAATCTGCTTTTGGAGTATTGCCATGAACATGACACCCTGCCAGAGTCTATGCTGGACGCCTATATGGTTCTTTTGTTGAAACCAGGGAAGGACCCGACGGACTGTGCATCATACCGGCCAATAGCTTTGTTAAACATGGACTTAAAAAATTTGATAAAGATATTGGCTCTTAGACTAGCTACTGTACTCCCCTCTATTGTCAACATCGATCAAACGGGTTTTATGCTGGGCAGGTCGACCGACACAAATTTAAGGAGACTATTCACCCATTTACAAATTCAACCGAGGACTGGCAGCACTAGAATAGTGGTCTCCATAGATTTTGAGAAGGCCTTTGACTCTGTGGATTGGCTGTATCTGTTCAGGGTCTTGGAGATCATGGGGTTTGGTCCACAGTTCAGGAAATGGGTATCCATGCTATATAGACGCCCGAGAGCAGCAGTTCGGTTGGGATCCTCGACCTCTGCCTTCTTTGAGGTGGGTAGGGGAACTCGGCAGGGATGTCCATTATCCCCTTTTTTGTTTGCTCTTGCCCTAGAGCCCCTGGCAGTTGCACTTAGGTCCTCCAAAGAAATAAGATCCATCCGGGTGGGTACAATAGAGGAGTCCCTGGCATTGTACGCAGATGATATGCTGCTATTCCTTGATGACCCGGAGGACTCCTTGAGAGCGGCCTTAGGGATCATTGATCATTTCGCCACTTTCTCAGGGTTAAGAGTAAATTGGGGTAAATCCTCTATTTTGCCAATAGATGCTGAGGCTAGGGAAAGGGCAGATCCGAACCTACCGCTGCAATAGGTTCCGTCCATCAAATACCTGGGAGCAGGGGAGGGCTGGCAGCTTTAGGCCATTGGGGCAAGTCCAGTCAAGTGGCCCATTAACACCTTGGTGATCAGCCATCGTCGTTATACGGCAGCAGGTTGGCTCCCCGGCGCACACGGCGTGCCGCTGGAGCCGATGCGTGTGGCCAGCGGCCGCGATATCTGCCGGTGACCCGCGATTGCTCCTGAGAGAGACAGAAGGGGGATCTGTCAATGTAAACAGACATCCCTGTTCTGACAGGGGAGTTAGAGAGTGATCTGCTGTTCCAAGTGATCAGGAACATCGATCTCTCTACTCCCAGTCACTACACCCCCCCCAGTTAGAAACACCTCCCTATGGAACACCTAACCGCTTGATCGCCCCCTAGTGTTAAAGTGGTTGTAAACTCACTTACACAACATGCACCTACAGGTAAGCCTAGATTAGAGCTTACCTGTAGGTGCATGAAATATCTCCTTAACCTACACGGTTAAGGAGATATTTGCATTTAAAACCAGTACCGCTGACGTCACGCGCATGCGCACTAGCGGGCCGGCTTAGTAGCCGGATTTCTGAATGGAGTTAGCCGGCCCGAGCGCACATGCGTGTGACGTCATCGCCGCTCCTGGGCCAATAATAGCGCCGGAGCGGCGATACACGGAAGGCAGAGGGGAGCAAGATGGCATCGGCGACGGAGGTGTCCGAGCACCGCTGCAGGGGCTTCGATCTCAGGTGAGTGATTCATAATGAGCTAGTATGCTATGCATACTAGCTCATTATGTCTTTGTTTTGCAGGTTGTTTAAAAAAAAAAAACGGGGTTTACAACCACTTTAACCTCTTCCCTGCCAGTGACATTTATACAAAAATCAGTGGGTATTTTTAGCTCTGATCGCTGTATAAATGTCAATGGTCCCAAAAAAGTGTCAAGTTTCCAATCTGTCCGCCGCAATGTCGCAGTCCTGCTAAAAATTGCTGATCACTGCCATTACTAGAAAAAAATAAAAATGTCATAAATCTATTCCCTATTTTGTAGACACTAACTTTTGCGCAGACCAATCCATGCACAATTATTGCGATTTTTTTATTTATTTTTTTTATTTTATTTTTTTTACCAAAAATAAGTAAAAAAATACATATTGGTCTAGACTGATGAAGAAATATATTTTTTGGGGGGATATTTATTATAGCAAAAATTTAAAAATATATATATTTTTTTTCAAAATTTCACTCTTTTTTTGTTTATAGCGCAAAAAATAAAAACCGTGACCAAATACCAATAAAAGAGAGCTCCATGTGTGGGAAAAAATGGACGTCAATTATGTTTGGGTACAACATCTTACATCAATTGTCAATTAAAGAAATGCAGTGCAGTATCACAAAAAATGGCCTGGTCAGGAAGCGGGTAAATCCTTACGTGGCTGAAGTGGTTAAACTTCCCATCATTGGTGCCCATCAATGTAGCCTGATCAGTGCCCATCAGTGCAGCCTCACCAGTGCAGAGAGTGCCCATCAGTGCAGCCTCACCAGTGCAGAGAGTGCCCATCAGTGCAGCCTCACCAGTGCAGAGAGTGCCCATCAGTGCAGCCTCACCAGTGCAGAGAGTGCCCATAATCTGTGCAGCCTGGTCAGTGCCACCTCACCCATGCAGACAGTGCCATCATCAGTACAGCCTGATCAGTGCCCATGGGATGCGAGGGGTCAGCTGGGGGCGTGTCAGGGTCTGGGTATGTGTTACAGCTAGGTACTTTGCTTGCACAGCCTCTTCGGAGGAGGTGGGGGGGGGGTGATGAATCTCAGTCATGTCTTCTCTGCCTCTCCGGAGAATCTGACGAGTTGGAGAATATGACAGAACACCTGGTCCCAGCCCACAACTGCTCAGGTCATGTGTGACGTGCTGGTTGCCTCTGAGACTCCTGGGAGGTGGGAGTTGTAGTTTGCTCCCACTGCCAGGAACTTCAGTGCGGTAATATTACAACTCCTAGAGTGCAGCGCAGGCCAGCCAGTCAGCGACCGCCTTTTAGTACTGTTTAACCCAGACCTGCTAGGGTTTCCATCTTTTCTTCAAGCAAAACCCGACACTTTAGCAGCGGCATTTGTTTTGGGGGGGGGGTATACCCTATAAGATTGTAAAAGACCTGGGACACTTTTGGTGGCCTGAAAGAGAGTAGTAATGTGGCGCATAGCTCGCCGCAGCAAACAGTTCACGTGGCTGAATTGCGAGTGTTCTGCATGGAATGCAGGGGTCAGATATGTCCTGGGGAGAGGGCTAGTGCTAGCAGGGGGGTGGGGAGAGATAGATATGTGCTGAGGGGCAGTGGCGGTCGGTGATCAAATTTGTTTGGGGGGGCGCAAACAAACTGATTCTGAAAAAAAAGAAACATCAAATGCAGCCACTGTGCCCCATCAAATGCAGCCACTGTGCCCCATCAAATGCAGCCACTGTGCCCCATCAAATGCAGCCACTGTCCCCCATCGAATGCAGCCACTGTCCCCCATCGAATGCAGCCACTGTCCCCCATCGAATGCAGCCACTGTCCCCCATCGAATGCAGCCACTGTCCCCCATCGAATGCAGCCACTGTCCCCCATCGAATGCAGCCACTGTCCCCCATCGAATGCAGCCACTGTCCCCCATCGAATGCAGCCACTGTCCCCCATCGAATGCAGCCACTGTCCCCCATCGAATGCAGCCACTGTCCCCCATCGAATGCAGCCACTGTCCCCCATCGAATGCAGCCACTGTCCCCCATCGAATGCAGCCACTGTCCCCCATCGAATGCAGCCACTGTCCCCCATCGAATGCAGCCACTGTCCCCCATCGAATGCAGCCACTGTCCCCCATCGAATGCAGCCACTGTCCCCCATCGAATGCAGCCACTGTCCCCCATCGAATGCAGCCACTGTCCCCCATCGAATGCAGCCACTGTCCCCCATCGAATGCAGCCACTGTCCCCCATCGAATGCAGCCACTGTCCCCCATCGAATGCAGCCACTGTCCCCCATCGAATGCAGCCACTGTCCCCCATCGAATGCAGCCACTGTGCCCCATCGAATGCAGCCACTGTGCCCCATCGAATGCAGCCACTGTGCCCCATCGAATGCAGCCACTGTGCCCCATCAAATGCAGCCACTGTGCCCCATCAAATGCAGCCACTGTGCCCCATCAAATGCAGCCACTGTGCCCCATCAAATGCAGCCACTGTGCCCCATCAAATGCAGCCACTGTGCCCCATCAAATGCAGCCACTGTGCCCCATCAAATGCAGCCACTGTGCCCCATCAAATGCAGCCACTGTGCCCCATCAAATGCAGCCACTGTGCCCCATCAAATGCAGCCACTGTGCCCCATCAAATGCAGCCACTGTGCCCCATCAAATGCAGCCACTGTGCCCCATCAAATGCAGCCACTGTGCCCCATCAAATGCAGCCACTGTGCCCCATCAAATGCAGCCACCGTGCCCCATCAAATGCAGCCACTGTGCCCATATGTGCTTGGGGGGTCAGATATGTTCTGGGGGGGAGGGCGCTTTGTGAGAGAAAAGAGCCAGTAAAAGGGGGATGGGTAGGGGGTAGGATATGTGCTGGAGGGGTGTTTTGGGAAGGAAGAGAGGGGTTGCCAGATTTCAAATGTAATCCACACTGAAGTTCTAGCATTGCCTTCCCCCTCCCAGCACATCCTCCTAACCCCTCAATCACTCATATGACATCTACCTTGTCCTCCTTTCCAGACACTCTCCCCCTCCGTCCTCCATCTACAGTACAGAGCATAATAAAAACTTTAGTGCAGAGTGCAGACCTGAGATTCAGAGCGTCCCTTCTCCCGCCTCCTCCTCCTCCTCGTGTGTGTACAGAACGGACTGAGAAGGAGGGGAGGAGCTTTGATACACTGCTCTGCTCTGCTCATCCAGCTGCTGTCAGGCAGAGAGGAGACTCGTCACTGGCGAGAAAAAAAAAAGTTAAAGTAACAGACAGCGCTGCGGCCGTTCTAATGATAAGGTAGGCGGCCTGGGGGGAAATCTCCCCCCTTGCCAGCCCGCGCCTGCCTGGGAGTCCAGATTACAGCAAATGTTCAGGACTACACACCCCTTAATTTGCTGCCATTGATACAGTTATTGAAACAGAAGGTTCAGACGTGGACTTAACTCCCGCTGTCCCTAATAGGTAGAATCAGTTTGCTAAAAATGAAGTTTCTCTCTGTCATTCTGTACTTCCTGAGGCATGCGCCTGTCTGGGTTCCGAAATCATACTTTCGGAAAATCTACAGCATCATTTCATCTTTTATTTGGGCTCCCAAGTCCCCAAGAATAGGGCTCAAGGTTCTGCAGGAACCTGGGGATCAGGGGGGCCTGGCACTGCCTAACTGGCAAAAATATTATCTGGCGGGGCAAATGGTCTTTGCCTGTAGGTGGTTAATAGCTGGGGATGCGGCTATGGTGTTGGAGGCGGCCCACTTGGGCTCATATGACAGTCTTAGGTTTGCTTTTTTAGGGGTCCCGGAACTGATCTGCCTTTGACGTTAACAATGAAAGCCACTATTAAGGCATGGGGGACAGCGATAAAATTGGCATGCCCTAGTTATGGGGGGGGGGGTGACACCTTCGACCCCTATATGGATGAACCCGGCCTTACCCCAGTTCTACAACCTACCGGGTCCTATGATTTGGGCGGTTAAAGGAATCAAGACGTTAAGGGATATAACATCCTATGGTAAGCTGTTAATCTTTTCCCAATTCGTATCTGTTTAGATTTTTGCAGGTTCGACATGCCTTCCAGGTACAGTTTCGGGAGATGAGGGTGGAGTCCCTGCCCTCGTCTCTTGAAATGTTGTTGTCAAACGAGGACTTGGCCAAGCCTCTTTCGGTAACATATAAAGAGTTTTTTAAGGTAACTCCATCGGCAATCGCTAGGTGCAGGGAGAGATGGGAAGAGGAGGTCTGGGATGTGCAAGGGGAGGACTGGGATGATTTATAGACACAACCATTTAAACATCTGGTGTCAGCAAGGGACAGGTTGATCCAGTTCAAATTCTTGCACAGGAGTTATTATACCCCGGCTAGGCTGGGCAAGATCTTCCCTACGGCCTTGGCAAAGTGTTGGAGATGTTCTCATTCACCTGCGGATGCTGACCACATTTTTTGGCACTGCCCCCTTATTCAAAGATTTTGGACTGATATCACCTCCTGTATTACTGAATTATTATCAGTGCCGATACCAATGACTATCAGGGTTTGTTTGCTGGGTCTAGTAGAAGATGTAGTGCCAACATGTGCTATGCGAACTATGCTGAATGTGCTGCTCTTCTACGGAAGGAAGGCTATTTTGCTGGCTTGGAAAAAGCCAGGGGCGCCAAGTATCTCCTTCTGGAAGGGCCTGGTAAATTCCATGCTACCCTACTACAAAGCTACGTATGAGGCGAGAGGGTGTATGAAAAAATTTGATAAAGTGTGGCACTCGTGGTTTAAATCTAGTACCACAGTGGGATAATGAAAGGTGTATACTGACTGCTGGTTTTAAAATTGGATAACTATGTTTCTTTCTCGTACATCACGGGACACAGAGCGACTTGGTCATTACTAATGGGTTATATAGATACCATCAGGTGCTGGCACTGGCAACTTCCAAAACCGGAAGTACCCTCCCCTATATAAGCCCCTCCCATCCGGGAGCACCTCAGTTTTTTGCCAGTGTCTAAGGTGTTGGCCAAGAAGAAACATGTGTTTTTCACTGAGCTTGCGTACAGGTTCTTTTGGGCCTCAGTAAGCTATTCCGGATCCGACCAAAAAAGCTTCATAGCTAAACGGTCGGTACCCGGGCCTTGCAGAGAAGAGCAAGGTTCTGCCTGTAATGCTTCTCTTAGGAGAGCTGGACCCTGGGATCCAGAGCTCTGGTCATACCCACGACCAAGATGTTTTCTGTGCAGGGTGCTATACAGGTCCAGGGGAGTGGAATCCTTGGGAACCCGGTCCCTGAAGGTTTGATTACAATGCCTGCCGTGATAGGTGAAGTTTGGGCTTTTGTGGACCAAACAAAGTCCTGCGGCGGGGAACAGGTAAGTGGGGGCCCCCAGGAACTTGGTTCTATTGGGGGACCCCCAAGCCTAATTTGTCTTTCTGTCTGTTACCTAATGGTATTCCCGCAAAATTCTGTGCATGCCTGTAACTACTAAAAAAATGTAATAATTTTTAATGGTGGTCAAGAAAAAAAAAAAATAATTTTTTTTATATATATATATTTTATATATTAGACTGCGGTACCTGTGTTTGTCCACTAGAGGCCGCTGTGGAACGTTTCTTGTCATGTGGACTAGTTTCTTCTCATCAGAGCGAGTCCAGGCAGATGGTGAGTTCTCTTATGGGAAACTGCTTCCTCTGCCATGTTGCAATGCTCGTCCATCCCCCGGCCTGCGGCAAAGGGGCCCTGGCTCTTGTCCCTGGTTTCCATTTTCGAAATTAGCGCCGAAGGCACACGTGGCCGCGCGCGTGCACGCGCCTCTATATATAGAGGTGAGCCGGGAAAGGGGGCGGAGCCTGGGGGATGACGCTCTGTGCGCGCCGCAGCGCTTCTGCGCATGTGCGGGCGTCCCAGCATGTTAAAAACCACAATTTTGTGTGGTGAGCTGGCTATGAAGTACAGAGACAGAGCTGGCAACATTTAAAGAAGGCATACAGCAAGCGGTTGATACAGGCATCCCCTAGAAAGGCACATTAGTAGACACCAACTGTTTCTTATAGCAGCATTTATGCTAGACTATTGTCAGTAACTGGTGTATTTCAGCTGGAATACCTCAGCTTTGTGGCTTAGGAATATGCCGTCTAAAAACTCCGGGACTAGAAATTCCAGGAGGAATAGGGGGTCTCCATCGGGCTCTGAGGATCTTGGGCATGCTTCGGCTGCACCAGTCTCCCCTGAAGAATCAGAGGTTAGTGACCGTGGAGCACCCTCAGGAGTACCTGGTACTGTGGCTGTCCTCAGTTCACCTGCTCCTGTGTATGTAACAGAGGAGGTTTTTTCCTCAGCTCTGGGAGGGCTGGAAGAGAGATTGTCAGCATTGATCGCGGCTTCCCTGTCACAGGAGAAAAGCGCCCGATCTCCGTCTCCTCCCTCAGAGTGCCTGTTAACAGAGCAACAGTCCCATACAGGGATCGACCTACCTGAAGGGGATCAGGATGAGGTCGATTCGGTTGTAGAGGAATCAACAGTGGAAGAGCCATTCTCAGCATCACATGCTGAAAGGTTATGGGTTCAGTCCCTGACTAATATGGTCCGATCAGCATTTAAAATGCCACTTGCGGAGCCATCATCCACTTCTGTCTCCTCGTTGGGGTCGCTAAAAGCTCCCCAGACTGTTTGTTCCTTTCCGATCCATCCTTTACTGGAAGGGCTCATTTACCAGGATTGGGAGCATCCTGACAAAATATTTACTCCCCCCAAGAGATTTCCGGTGGTCTATCCTATGGAGGATAAGTTCATCAGAAAATGGAGGGTCCCTACAGTGGACGCAGCCATCTCTTGTGTGAATAAATCACTGACATGTCCGGTGGATAATGTCCAAATGTTCAAGGACCCAATAGATAAAAAATTGGAGTCCTTATTAAAATCTGCTTTCTCTACAGCAGGATTGGTGACACAACCAGCAGTGGCAGCTATTGGGGTCTGCCAAGCAGTGAAGGATCAGTTGAAACAGGTCTTAAGGGACGTGCCAGATCAGCAGGCTCTTGCCCTAGCTGATCTACCTAGAGCCTTATGCTTTGGGGTGGACGCTATAAAGGATTCAATCCATCAGGCCTCCCGCCTTACGCTGTCTGTAGTACATATGCGCAGGCTTCTATGGCTCAAAAACTGGTCTGCTGAAGCTCCCTGTAAAAAATTGCTGGTCAGCTTCCCATTTCATGGTGAACGCTTATTCGGGGAAGACCTGGACAAATATATCCAGAGAATTTCCAGCAGTAAAAGTACACTTTTGCCGGTTAAAAATAGAGTTAGAGGTCCCTCTTTTAAGAGGCCTGCTTCTCCAGTCCCTAGGACATCGGCTGTGAAACAGTTCCGACGGCCTCCTCGGTCAAATCCCGGAAGTAAAAATCAGGGACAGTTGCAGGGTAACAAGAAGCCCTGGAGCAGGAGAGGTACAAAACCTCCCCCAAAGTCAAATGCATGAAGGGTTGCCCCCACTCAATCGGGTGGGGGGAAGACTTCAGTTGTTCACAGAGACCTGGCGGGACACGATCCGAGACAGATGGGTGCTCTCCGCAGTAAATCTGGGATACAAATTGGAGTTAAAAAAACTCCCCTCCTTCCTGCTTTATAAGGTCAAACGTGCCAAGGGATCCCCAGAAGAGAGGATCCCTCCTGTTGGCACTAGAACAATTATTGCTCCAAGCAGTAATTATAGAGGTTCCCCTGGAAGAATGGGGGTTCGGGTTTTACTCAAACCTCTTTACAGTCCCGAAGCCAAACGGGGACGTGAGGCCCATATTAAATCTAAAAGGGCTAAACAAATTCCTACATATCAGGACTTTCCGGATGGAGTCGATCCGATCGGTAGCCACTGCCCTACAAGGGGAGGAATGGTTAGCCTCGATCGACATCAAAGATGCTTATTTGCACATTCCCATCTTTCCAGCCCACAAAAAATTTCTACGCTTTGCGGTAGAAGGGCGCCATTTTCAGTTCAGAGCCTTACCCTTCGGTCTGGCCACAGCACCAAGAGTGTTCACAAAAATTCTGGCCCCATTATTGGCCAATCTAAGAACACGAGGTGTAACGATAATGGCATATCTAGACGACTTGTTGCTGATAGACCACTCAGTGGAAAAACTAGAAGTGGTTGTTCACGAGACAATCGAGTATCTGGAATATCACGGTTGGATTATCAACCGAGACAAGTCAGCCCTAAAACCAGTCAAAAGTCTAAGAATACTTGGGGCTAAGGCTGGATTCAGACCAGAGAAAAATATTCTTGCCTCAAGAAAAGGGGTCGTCTTTGAGAGATTTGATCCACTTAGTGGGTACAAAAAGACAGCCATCCATACGCCTGTGCATGAGGCTGCTGGGAAAAATGGTGGCATCATTCGAAGCAGTACCCTACGGTCAATTCCATTCAAGGAAGTTGCAAAAGGCCATACTGTCAGCCTGGAACAAAAAAGTTCAGGCTCTGGACTTACCAATGTCCTTGTCCCCTTCCGTTCGCAAGAGCCTCCGCTGGTGGTTGGTTCCCCAGAATCTGGAAAGAGGGAAATCCTTCAGTCCGATTTCCTGGAAGGTGGTCACTACAGATGCCAGCCTTATAGGCTGGGGAGCAGTACTGGAGCAATGGTCTCTCCAGGGCAGATGGTCGGATGCGGAAAAGGCCCTGCCCATCGATCTCTTAGAGATACGAGCAGCCCGGTATGCCCTAGTAGCATGGACATCCAAACTCCAAGGGTCCCCTGTCAGAATTCAATCAGACAATGCCACAGCAGTGGCATATATCAATCATCAGGGGGGCACCAGGAGTCGTGCAGCCCAAAGGGAAGTAAATTACATCCTGAGATGGGCAGAAAGATATGTCCCAGCCATATCTGCGGTATTCATTCCAGGAGTGGAGAATTGGAAGGCGGACTTTCTAAGTCGCCAACAATTATGCCCAGGGGAATGGTCCCTTCATCCCGAGGTTTTCCGGACAATATGTCAGCGGTGGGGAACACCGGATGTAGATCTGCTAGCACCCAGATTCAATGCAAAAGTGGACAGGTTTGTCTCTTGGACAAGGGATCCCCTAGCTTGCGGCTCGGATGCCCTAGTGTTCCCTTGGGATCAGTTCAAGCTGATATATGCATTCCCACCGCCACAATTGTTACCTCGATTACTCGGCAGAATCAGGGTAGAAAAGAAACCAGTGATTCTGGTGGCTCCAGCGTGGCCCCGAAGAGCATGGTACGCGGAGATTGTAAAAATGTCTGTGGGGAGTCCTTGGACCCTCCCACATCGTCCGGACCTGCTTTCGCAAGGACCGATATACCACCCTTCCTTACCAGCCCTAGGTTTGACGGCCTGGCTATTGAAGCCCACATTCTAAAAAAGAGAGGGCTCTCTAATGCTGTGGTATCTACCATGATCAATGCCAGGAAGCCGGTATCCAGGCAGATCTACTATAGAATCTGGAAGGCGTACATCGCCTGGTGTGAGGCCAAGAAATGGCATCCACGTAAATACGTAATAGGTAGGATTCTGGACTTCCTACAATGGGCTGTAGATAGGAAGCTTGCCTTGAGTACTATCAAGGGTCAGATTTCGGCCTTGTCAATATTTTTTCAAAGGCCCTTGGCTTCGCATTCACTAGTCAAAGCCTTTATACAAGGAGTGATGCGTATTAGTCCTCCGGTTAATATTCCCATATGTCCTTGGGACATAAACCTGGTTCTGTCGGTTTTACAGAAACAACCATTTGAACCATTACAGCATATTTCTTTGGTTCTTCTCACCAGGAAATTGATTTTTCTAGTAGCCATTTGTTCGGCTAAAGGAGTGTCGGAATTAGCCGCTATGTCCTGTAAGGAGCCATATCTGGTTATCCATAAGGACAGAGTAGTGTTACGTCCTCATCCAGCCTTTCTTCCTAAGGTGGTATCGAGGTTTCATTTGAACCAAGATGTGGTTCTTCCTTCTTTTTTCCCCAAGCCTACTTCGGTAGAGGAAAAGTTATTGCATTCTTTGGATGTAGTAAGAGCAGTTAAAGCTTATCTAAAAGCCACTGCTCAGATTCGCAGAACGGATACTTTGTTTATTCTGCCGGAAGGCCCCAGAAAGGGTCAGGCAGCGTCAAAATCTGCTTTAGCCAGGTGGATTCGACAGGTCATAATACAAGCCTATGGCTTGAGAAGGAGACCGCCTCCGTTCAAAGTTAGAGCGCACTCCACGAGAGCAGTTGGAACTTCATGGGCAGTGCATCACCAGGCCTCCCTGGCTCAAATCTGTAAGGCCGCAACATGGTCTTCAGTACACACGTTTACTAGGTTCTACCAGGTGGACGTTGGAAGTCAGGAGGATGTCGCCTTTGGGCGCAGTGTGTTGCAGGCCGCAAAAGATCCTCATGTCTGATAGCGCTCAGCTTATATATGGTGTATCCCCCCCCTCATTTGGCATTGCTTTAGGACATCCCATTAGTAATGACCAAGTCGCTCTGTGTCCCGTGATGTACGAGAAAGAAAATAGGATTTTTATAACAGCTTACCTGTAAAATCCTTTTCTTGGAGTACATCACGGGACACAGAGCTCCCGCCCCTCTTTAGGGACACTTATTGCTTTGCTACAAAACTGAGGTGCTCCCGGATGGGAGGGGCTTATATAGGGGAGGGTACTTCCGGTTTTGGAAGTTGCCAGTGCCAGCACCTGATGGTATCTATATAACCCATTAGTAATGACCAAGTCGCTCTGTGTCCCGTGATGTACTCCAAGAAAAGGATTTTACAGGTAAGCTGTTATAAAAATCCTATTTTTCTAGGAGTTCCATGCATTACAATGTCATCTTGATTATCTGTAGATATGCATAAGCACTTCCTATAGATTATTATAGGAAAACTGACGGATCCTGTCATCCTGTCGAGCTGTGACTCGTGGGTGGAGGGAGCGGGGGTTTCGGGGGGGGGCGTTAGATGGCTGGCCTTTGTTAGTTGGGTTATTGGGCCATATTGGCCATGTATGGAATGGTGTCCTGTTGACACGTCCAAAGGTTGTATGATATGCTTGAAAAAAACAATAAATAGATTTTTCAAAAAAATTAAAAAAAGAATGCGCTTGTAGGACCGCTGTGCAAATACGGTGTGTCATAATTTATTGCAATAACCACCATTTTATTCTCTAGGGTGTCTAAAAAGTGTGTGTGTGTGTGTGTGTGTGTGTGGGGTTCTATAGGCCTGGTCCATAAGTGGTTGTAAACCCACTTTTTTTTTTTTGGCCCACCTGCAAGAGAAAGGCATAATGAGCTATTATGACTAGCATAATAGCTCATTATGTTCCACTTACCTTAGATCGGGGCCCCCGAAGCCGTCCTCGTCCCTCTGTCCAGCCGCAGACATCACTGCGGCGATAGCCGGAATGTTGCTTCCGGGTATCGCTGCACCAGCCAATCACAGCGCCGCTCCGGCGCTGTGATTGGCCGGAGCGGCGGAGACGTCACTCTGCGCATGCGCGCGGGAGGCGTCCCACTCGGCTACGCCCAGCGATTGCTGGGAAGTAGCCGAGTATGTGAATGGGATTAACCCCATAAATGCGCCGTTGTCTACGGCGCACATGCGCCGTAGATAGCGGCGCTTGACATTTTAGTAAATATCTCCTAAACCGTGTAGGTTTAGGAGATATTTCTTGCACCTACAGGTAAGCCTTAATCTAGGCTTACCTGTAGGTGCAAGTTGAAAAAGTGGGTTTACAACCACTTTAAGTGTTTGTTTTTGCCTGGAGTTCGGATTTAGGAAAGGTGATTGTAATGCAGAAAACTTTTCCTTGGCATATAGTTCATTTAACCACTTAACGACCGCACACTGTATATATACGTCGGCAGAATGGCACGGACAGGCACAATCACGTACCTGTACGTGCCTGCCTTCGTATGGGTGGGGGATCCGATCGCACCCCCCTCCGGTACAGTGAGCGGCCGGGATCGCTTCGGGAGCGATCCGTGATGAGGGGGCCGCCATTCGATTCTGGCCACCCCCTCGCGATCGCTCCCGGCGAATGAAAAGCTTCCTCTGCCTGTGTAGTGTTTTACACAGGCAGGAGGAAGTGATGTCATCTCTCATGCGGCGCTCACATATACCGAGCGCCGCATGAGAGAAGACATCAGGTTAGTGCACTAAACAGCACACTGACCCCAGGACACATAGGCACATGATCACACCCCCAGATCACCCCCCAGCTCCCAGTCACAGTGTCACCGATTGCAGTGACCATTTATTTACTGATCACTGCAATCAGTGACATTTGTGACTGTAAAAGTGTCAGGGCAGAGTGTTTTAGGTCCAGTGTAGCCCCCTAATCCCCCCTAATAAATGTTTAACCCCTTGATCACCCCCCAGGTAACCCTTTAACCGCTGTCACTAAGCGATCGTTTTTCTGATCGCTGTCTTAGTGTCGGTGATGCCGATAGGTAGCCAGTTATTTTTTTTAGGTTCGCCGCAGGATTTTATAGCGTTGGGTACCCCCATATATTACCTAATAAAGGTTTAACCCCTTGATCGCGCCCCCCAGGTAACCCTTTCACCCCCTTTTGCCAGTGTCACTAAGCGATCATTTTTCTGATCGCTGTCTTAGTGTCGGTGATGCCGATAGGTAGCCAGTTATTTTTTTTTAGGTTCGCCGCAGGTTTTTATAGCGTCAGGTACCCCCATATATTATCTAATAAAGGTTTTAACCCCCTAATTGCCCCTAGTTAACCCTTTCACCAGTGATCACAGTATAAGTGTTACTGGTGACACTGGTTAGCCAGTTAGTTATTTTGTTATTTAGGTTCCCCGTCAGGTTTTTATATAGCGTCAGGTACCCCCATATATTATCTAATAAAGGTTTTAACCCCCTGATTGCCCCTAGTTAACCCTTTCACCAGTGATCACCATATAAGTGTTACGGGTGACGCTGGTTAGTTAGTTTGCTTTTTATAGTGTCAGGGCATCCGCCGTATATAACCCAATAATCAATTAGGATTTAGTGTCAGAGAGGGTCTGCGTCGCCCCAGGCAGCGTCAGGTTAGTGCCAGTAACGCTAACACCCACGCGCAAAGCATACACCTCCCTTAGTAGTATAGTATCTGAACAGATCAAGATCTGATCAGATCTATACTAGCGTCCCCAGCAGTTTAGGGTTCCCAAAAACGCAGTGTTAGCGGGATCAGCCCAGATACCTGCTAGCACCTGCGTTTTGCCCCTCCGTCCAGCCCAGGCCACCCAAGTGCAGTATCGATCGATCACTGTCACTTACAAAACACAACACACATAACTGCAGCGTTCGCAGAGACAGGCCTGATCCCTGCGACTCCAGTGCTGTAGGAGGTGATTTCACCACCACAGTTAAAAAAAAAAGAGCATATATGCCGAAGCATGGGGCAGCAGGGGCGGAGGAGCGATTTTGCTCCTAATGCCGCGTACATACGGTCAAAATTCCGACGGAGGCATGCCCGTGGAAAAGTCCGACCGTGTGTGTGCGGCATAACTTTTGCGGGAGGATGCCCCCATGCTTCGGCATATATAAATGGTGCATGTATGCCCATCATTAGAAGTGGGTGAATGAAGGGCGGTATTCTAATGGTGGGCATACCCACCGATCAATCTCTTTTTTTCGTTCAGCCAACAGGCTGAATGAAAAAAAAGATTACAATACATGTCCAACAAGGACCAGCAACGTACTGGTATGTTGCTGGACTTTGGTTATACCAGATTGATGCCTGTGGGTTTAGGTATCATCTTGGTATCATTCTTTTCAGCCAGCGGCCGACTTTCATGTAAAAGCAATCCTACTGGCTAATTAGCCTCTGGACTGCTTTTACAAGCAGTGGGAGGGAATGTCCCCCCCCCCCCGGATATAAAAAGCACCATTGGGAAATTGGGAAAGCATTTTATCACACCGATCTTGGTGTGGTCAGATGCTTTGAGGGCAGAGGAAAGATCTAGGGTCTAGAAGACCCCAGTTTTTTCAAAAAAAGAGTACCTGTCACTACCTATTGCTATCATAAGGGATATTTACATTCCCTGAGATAACAATAAAAATTATAAAAAAAAAAAAAAAAAAATATGGAAAGAACAGTTTAAAAATAAAATAAAAAAGCAAAATTAATAATAAAAAAAAAAAAGCACCCCTGTCCCGCCCTGCTCTTGCGCAATGGTCGGTCTGGCGTCATATGTAAACAGCAATTGCATCATGCATGTGAGGTATCACCGCGAAGGTCAGATTGAGGGCAGTCATTTTAGCAGTAGACCTCCTCTGTAAATCTAACGGGGTAACCTGTAAAGGCTTTTAAAGGCTTTTAAAAATGTATGTAGTTTGTCGCCACTGCGCGTTTGTGCGAAATTTTAAAGCATGTCGTGTTTGGTATCTATGTACTCGGCCTAAGATCATCTTTTTTATTTCATCAAACATTTGGGCAATATAGTGTGTTTTAGTGCATTTAAATTAAAAAAAGTGTATTTTTTTCCCCAAAAAATGCGTTTGAAAAATCGCTGCGCAAATACTGTGTGGGAAAAAAAAATGGAACACCCACCATTTAATCTGTAGGGCCTTTGCTTTAAAAAAATATATAATGTTTGGGGGTTCAACATAATTTTCTTGCAAAAAAATAAATATGTTTTCATGTAAACAAAAAGTGTCAGAAAGGGCTTTGTCTTGAAGTGGTTAGAAGAGTGGATGTAAACTTCCTAATGTTGTGTATAAAATGCCAGGACAGTTCAAAACCCCCCCAAATGACCCCATTTTGGAAAGCAGACACCCCAAGCTATATACTGAGAGGCATGTCGAGTCCATGGAATATTTTATATGTTGACACAAGTTGCGGAAAAAAGAATTTATTTTTATTTTTTTTTGCACAAAGTTGTCACTAAATGATATATTGCTCAAACATGCCATGGGCATATGTGGAATTACACCCCAAAATACATTCTGTTGCTTCTCCAGAGTACGGGGATACCACATGTGTGAGACTTTTTGGGAGCCTAGCCGCGTACGGGACCCCAAATCCAAGCACCGCCTTCAGGCTTTCTAAGGGTATACATTTTTGATTTCACTCCTCACTGCCATGGAATGCCCAGATGGCAAAAACCCCCCCAAATGACCCCATTTTGAAAAGTAGACACCCCAAGCTATTTGCTGAGAGGTATTGTGAGTATTTTGCAGATCTCGCTTTTTGTCACAAAGTTTTGAAAATTGAAAAAAAAAATAGTAGTTCTTCAATTTCAAAAACAAATGAGAGCTGTAAAATACTCACCATGCCTCTCAGCAAATAGCTTGGGGTGTCTACTTTCCAAAATGGGGTCATTTGGGGAGGTTTTGTGCTATTTTGGCATTTTATGGCCTTCGAAACTGAGATAGGCAGTGAGGAGTGAAATCAAAAATTTGTGCCCTTAGAAATCCTGAAGGCGGTGCTTGGTTTTCGGGGTCCTGTGCGCGGCTAGGCTCCCAAAAAGTCCTACACATGTGGTATCCCCGTACTCAGGAGAAGCAGCAAAATGTATTTTGGGGTGTAATTCCACATATAACCATGGCATGTGTGAGCAATATATCATTTAGTGACAACTTTTTGTAGTTTTTATTTTTTTTTGTCATTATTCAATCACTTGGGACAAAAAAAAAATATTCAATGGGCTCAACATGCCTCTCAGCAATTTCCTTGGGGTTTCTACTTTTTAAAATGGGGTCATTTGGGGGGGTTTTGTGCTATTTTGGCATTTTATGGCCTTCAAAACTGTGATAGGTAGTGAGGAGTGAAATCAAAAATTTGCGCCCTTAGAAATCATGAAGGCGGTGCTTGGTTTTCGGGGGCCTGTACGCGGCTAGGCTCCCAAAAAGTCCTACACATGTGGTATCCCCGTACTCGCGAGAAGCAGCAAAATGTATTTTGGGGTGCAATTTCACATATAACCATGGCATGTGTGAGCAATATATCATTTAGTGACAACTTTTTGTAATTTTTTCTTTTTTTGTCATTATTCAATCACTTGGGACAAAAAAAAAATATTCAATGGGCTCAACATGCCTCTCAGCAATTTCCTTGGGGTGTCTACTTTCCAAAATGGGGTCATTTGGGGGGGGGGGGGGGGTTTGTACTGCCCTGCCATTTTAGCACCTCAAGGAATGAGATAGGCAGCCATAAATTAAAAGCTGTGTAAATTCCAGAAAATGTACCCTAGTTTGTAAACGCTATAACTTTTGCGCAAACCAATAAATATACGCTTATTGACATTTTTTTTACTAAAGACATGTGGCTGAATACATTTTGGCCCAAATGTATGACTATAATTGAGTTTATTCGATTTGTCTTATAACAAAAAGTAGAAAATATATATATTTTTTAAATTTTCAGTCTTTTTCCGTTTATATTGAAAAAAAAAAAATCGCAGAGGCAATCAAATACCATTAAAAGAAACCTCTATTTGTGGGAAGAAAAGGACGCAAATTTCGTTTGGGTACAACAATGCATGTCCGCACAATTTACAGTTAAAGCAGCGCAGTGCCAAATTGTGAAATCACCTCTGGTCATTAAGCTGCGTAATGGTCCGGGGCTTAAGTGGTTAAAGTATAATTAAAGGCACAACTTTTTTTTTTTCCATCTAGAGTAGTGGCGGGCATAAACCTGGCAGGTTTTTATTGCAGTCTGTATCCCCATTTGGGAGATTCACCCTCTCTTACGGTCCTGATCACTACTGTCACCAGAAATGAGGGTAAATCCAAAATTTTGAGGGAAAATCTTCCAAGGGGAACACTTTGTACCCGTGACATCTGTCTAAGAAGGGATCTCCCTCGCATTGAAAATGATATCCTTTACCTTCCTGCTGAGTCTAAAGGATGGGATGTGAAGGGAAATCTCTCTATTGAGCCACACATGGAAAAATAAAAACTGACAGCAGTTCTAACCCTTTCCTACTCCAAAACGCACACAGAAACAAGTTTTGGCTTCATAAATACTTTAAACGTAGATCTTAGCCTTGCTAAAGCTTATATGAAATAAGTATTCTTTGGTGATGTATATACTTTTAACTTTCTTTTCCTTTCTTTGCATTTAAGGTGATGCAGAACAACCACATAGCATCAGTCACCCTTTACGGCGCCCCAAGAGCCAGCGGGCAGCAGAAATCCTCCGGGCTCAGCCAGTAAGCATGGAACAGCGGGTGGGGTGGTACAGCCCAGTGTGCCTTCACTTGCTGACGGATACTCACACAAGACTTAGCTGTGTGTGCTGTTGGCAGAGAGGCAAGGAGCTGCATGGATTTTTGGTGACTGCAGCTGCTGCCTCATTTCCAGTTCCTGCCGGGCATCATCCTCATTGCAGCCAGCGTGCCCTCCATATCCCCGTGACCTCCTCCATAGAATGTCAGGGTCACCAGGGAGCTCTCTGCTGCGCATAAAGCACAAACATGCACGAGCCATGTGCAGGAACAGGGTGTAAGAAGCCTTTGTGTTGGTGTTCCTAAATTCACTTTGTATTCACATCTGTATATAATAATATACGTGGATATGTAAACACATTGCAATGTTTGTGGTTAAGGACAGTCTAACGTAAACGGTGTGTGTATATATAAATAGATTTATATATATGCAGTGTGTATATATATATGTGTGTGTGTGTGTGTGTGTGTGTGTATGTATGTATGTATGTATGTATATATATATATATATATATATATATATATATATATATATATATATATATATATATATAATATATATTACAGCCACACATTCAGGTACTACATCATGTGACTTTAAAAATGGACTACACACAACCTACCGTCAGAATCTGTGTGTTTGTGCACAAAAGAAAATCTGTTGCCCCATCCCCAAGTCACAGGCTTCTGTTCCTGATGATACTGATTCATAATGGATCCTTAGTATTCTTTTCCTGAGTAACTGCCATGGTTAAGACCATTCGAAGGGGAAGTATTTATCTTAAATCATTGTTTTCTAAGTTGTACATATTATGGGGGGCATGCTGATCTCAGCTTTTGAAAAGATCATGATTATCCGAAGAGGCTGTCTAACATTGTAAGCCTGGAAAGATAGAATACTTCCCATTTAGGCGATTCTACAGACTCTTTAGAATCCGAGCTCAGGTTAGATTGCTGGAGTCATGTAGCTTTATCAATTTGCTGCCAAAAAAGCACTACAGATAATGCAGATACATGGCACCCTGCAGGGTTAATCATACACGTGCTTCGTGCATCTAAGAGTTCCCACAGCTAAAATGTAAATGTGGCAGCCGTTTTGTTGGTAGACTCAGTAGTCAGTGAAAATCTCAGTTCTCTGGGGGACGCTGGCATCACCGAGGCATGAAACACAAATGACAAACTTGAGAAACTGCTCTAAGCACTGTGTCAAAAGCGGCCACATAGGGGGAGATTTATTAAAACTGGAGCACTCAGAATTTGGTGCAGCTGTGCATGGTAGCCAATCGGCTTCTAACTTGAGCTTGTTCAATTAAGCTTTGGCAATAAAGCATGGAAGCTATGCAGAGCTGCACAAGATTTCGCACACTCTAGTTTTAGGAAATCCTCCAATAGTGCAATATTGCTGTATGATACCCAGTGTGCATGTTGTGGATAAGTATACATTAGCCTTCATCAGTCAGCCTTCACATGAGCTGTGCTGACAGTATGATCAGAGTTTGGGAGGTCCCAAGTGCACATTTTGCACAACTCCTTTCCTAGGTAGAACCCCCACCCTTTGAGCAACTTAGGCTGGGTGGAGAAGTGCTGTAACAATAAGATCCCCCATGGCAGAACCACTAATAGCCAGAATAGAAATGGTTGAGGAAACATTCGCTGTGCTTGGTCATATAATATCTCCGATCAGACTGCAGTCACCAGCAGCTCTGCCTTGGGATAATCTTGTTACAGCACATCTGCCCAGTACGCTTTACCGTGAGTGATACTAAAGTCACAAGGAACAATTTTCCGACTGGTTCCAGGCCAAATTTGAGCCGTGAGTGACTTGTTTGGATTCTCCCACCTGACCTAATTTATTCTGAAAATCAAAGAAGCCGGATGGTCAGATTGTCACCTGAACAGCAGCTGCATCCAATCCAATGCATCCACTGTTTGGGTTTTTTGACAGCCATGTCGGCTGTCATAATACAGAAGTAGGCAAATGAGATTCATCCACCCACACTATCTAGTATAGACAGGGAATAGATTGACATCTCTTGTTCAGCCCATGACACTGAACAAGCAAAATCTTAAAGCGGAGTTCCACCAATAAAAAAGTCAGCAGCTACAAAAAGTGTAGCTGCTGACTTTTATTAATCGGACATTCACCTGTTCCAGCGATGCGGGCGTATGAAGCCCCGCTCCTCTCCCCCTTCCCTCTGCGCCACCGGCATCGTGACTGTGGGCGCTCGGCTGTGGTATCACAGCCGGGCACGCGCTGCGCATGCTCAAACCACGCTGCAGCCGTGATTGGCCGGGCAATCATCTGGGAACTGTGATGTGTCCCAGATGATTGCCGAGAGGGAGGGGGGATAGGTGAACTTCCTTCCGGAGCCCTGGGGGAAGTGGGAGCTGGAACCCTCTAAAAAGAGGGTTTCCGCTCCCCCCCCCAAAAAAGTGCCCCCATAGCAAGCCAGCTGCTATAGGTACACCCGTGACCATAGGCTCTGCCCCACCACCCGCTCCCTCCTCACAGAATTCGACTGACAGCAGCAGGCGCCAATGGCTCCCATTTGCCATCAGCGTCTCCTTTGAATACAGGAAGAGTGGAGAAGAGTTACTGCACACGGGCACAGTGCTGGATCTAGAAAAGATTCAGATAAGTGTTGAGGGGAAGATCTGCTATTTAAAGGTGTTTTACCTTAATGCAAAGAATGCATTAGGGTAAAACAACTTTTGCCTTTAGAACCACTTTAACAGGCAGCAAAGACTTGGAGGGTCATAGTGCCTCTTTCTACAAACCTGAATATGATGTAGTGGATGGGGTGGTCACAAACACATGGTGTTGGATACAGCAGAACCGCTGGTTTGCATCTTTATATGCACCCTAGTTTCAACAAAAGGGGGTAAAAATCATGATTGGTTATATTTAAAGCTGCTTAAATTATGACACATTGATGTCTTTTAATCAGACGGGCATCTCTGCTAATACAAAGAGTATTAGCACAATAACCCATGGCGGCCAATCAGAGTTGAGCATTTGGCAGAGGAATGAGTATAGATTACTGATTTTTGCTAGCACACATTCCCTCTATGCTATAGCTTAGTAAATAATCCCTTGCATTAGTCAGTAACAGGACATTATACCTCGTGCCTCTGTTGTTGCCTGTTCCTAGTAAACTGATGGCCCTGAAACTTGGTCCTCTCACACATTCACTGCCTCCTCAGTGTATGCAACAGGTACTCTTTACAAAGGGTATCATGAGTTACTCCTCATTTGAGCCGTAACCTGAGAATCTCGCAGCCTTTCCAATAAATGTGTATTGTTTGCAGCCTGCCCCATCAGTGAGGATGAGCATGCAAAAATAAAATGCTTGGCTTTTTTTATTTTATTTTTTTCTAGCCATTTGCACTACATACACTTTACTTGATCAGTCAATGTGTTCACTGAACATCATCTGAGGGATCTTATGGACATTCGGATGTTGAGCGTAAGGCTTATTTATATGGTGGGAAATTAACCTTCTCCCTGCTTTCCTGCACTAATGATTACTTGACAAGCTTTTTTTTCTTATTATATTACACCCCTTCATCTCTGTTTAATGATTTTGTTTTCATACCCATTTAATTGTGACTTGTAACTTTTATTTTATTTTATTTAATAACTATAGTAATTACTCCACTTGAATCTTTTTAGTTGTGGTATTTTTAAGTTAATCCTCCAAACTAATTTTTATTTTTTTTTGCTTTTCTAATGTAATAAAGTGCTCAGAAAGTCTTATAGTTATTAGTACAGTGTTCCAAATTGAGGCCAAACAAGCCCCATTTGCACCTTTTTGTCAGAACACCTTTCCCCTCTTACAGACAATAGCCAAAGACTGGATCTGCACGTGCGTTGGCAATTCTCTTTACTTAAAAAATGCAGAATTCCGCCACGGTTCATGTCGCTTGACATTGTCACAGTCACTCTAGATGGAAAATTTGGAGTAAATTCCTGGAATATTGAAGTCCATTTCCAACAAAGCATCTATACAAATCCTGTAATTTTTGTTTAGGCGGAGGGTGACACTTGAAGCCTCTGCAGCCCTGTTAAAAAAATTAAAATAAAAAATTTGCTGCCTTATTCTTTAAATGCTAGTTGCCTGCCTCCCATGTTGAAACCTTAGCTAACTGTTGTAGTTGTAGGCACTGTGGAACAATTCATCCCCAAATTCAAAACCGAAGCACTGAATTTGTTAAAGTAGCTCTCAGTAGCTCAGCTCACCCTTCTCTTCCTCCCTGCAGTGACCCAGCAGCCCTCCAATCTCTTAAAGCAGAAAACCAGAGCTCTTGGAGGGGGAGCAGGGTGAACTGAGCTGCTGAGAGAAAGTACTTGAAGTGGCACTTCAACGAAATGGCGAAGTTCCGCTTTTCCTTCTCCAACCCCCCCGCTCTCCTCTCCCATATTTGAAATGTATTTTTTTTGGGGGGGGGGGGCGGGGAGCATGATACATGATTTTGACAAGTACCCGCTCCCACTTTCTGTCGTATCGTCGCAGCCATCCAAGTGGAAGATCACCACCTTCCTCCACAACCTCTTGGGACAAGTCACAAGTCCCAGGAGACTGCGGTACTATTCACGATGCACAGCACGGCTCGCAGCTGGCTGTGAATCCTCAAGGATTCAGTCGGCTGCCCACAGTTAAGATGCCAGCGCCTGGACCCGAAGACTGGCAAAGAGTCGGGTCGGTGAGGATGTCACTGAATCCTGGGACAGGCAAGTGTGCATTTTTTAAACATCAGCAGCTACAGTATTTGTAGCTGCTGACTTTTAAATTTTTGTTGACAGGGTGAAGATCCTATTTTAGTGCTTCTGTTCTGAACATTGAGATGAATTTCTCCACAGTGCCCGCAGCTACACAGATAAGTGTGGGCCTTATTTTAAAGTTGATTTAATGCTAGTTAAGAATATAGAAAATACTAAATGTCTACAGCCTGAACAGTTTCAGTTCAGCACTGAATTTAAACAGCAGAGCTGCAGAGATCTCTGTGTTGTTACACAAGGCTTCCCACATCCACCCAGCTTCACCAGAAACAGGATTTGGTGGAGGCCTACTGTAAAACTTTCTTGATATGTCCTTTATGATCTTCAATAAGATATCTCCTGAACTGTGGCCAAGCTACTCCCAGTTTGCCACAGGCAGAGTGACCTGTAGCGTTCTATGTCAAGGTTTGTAAACTGTTTATAGCAAAAGACATTTTCAGCAAGAACCTGTTCCCTATTACTACTAGAGCAGTGGGGGGGGTACTGGAGGGGAGAGACTGTCTGTGGTATAATTCCCATTTGTAATATTTTGCTGTAAACTTGTGATACATGGACACATTTTTTGTGTGTTTTCCACAGAAACAAAATTGTACAGATTTTGTATATAATATTTTTTTGTAAGACTAACTTGTGTGTAGGTTATATTGACACACAGGTGGAGAGCCAGAATGAAAAAGAGCAGGGCACCCCAGGATCAGAGAGCAGTGCAGGAATTGTCTTCCTGGTTCAGTCATCGTGTGGCCTGCATCTCTGTCAGAGGTTCAGGTCTTGTCACCGATTCAAATGTTCACTTTTCTAAACCAGTTTTCCACAACGAGTTTATTTCAGTTCACAGGCTTGATTTTATGTCCTCTTGTATGGTAAAAGCGTGTGAAAAGCCTCAATGTTCTTCACTAACAAAGTTGTGGAAGTAGTGCTCTTTCCTGCAGGTCAGGGAAAGGCAGCTTCTCTCTGAGGTTTCTCCTGTGGTCAATTTGTTTCATGATCTAATCCTCTAAAAATAACAACATACAACGTACATTAAAAACCGGCCAACGGTACAGAAATCAGTTAATTGAATATTACACTGTACTGCTGCTACTTGACTGCACTGAGTATAGCAAGGCTTAGGTGTACAAGGGTGGTCAGATATGCAGGCATGATCCATCCACCCTAAGGATAAGTCTCTTGGCAGGCTGTCCCATTAAACATGTACGTTTCAATTTGCTAATTACTGAATTGTACCCATGAGTGAAGATTTGTAGCTGGATTCACCTCGGTGTCTGCTGATCTAGAGAAAGAATTGTGATTAAAAAAAAAAAAAAGTATCCAAACCTGGCTTAACTATTCTTTCCTTCTGAAATCGGTTGGCAAAAGTGTGTCTAGTAGTGTCCGTTGATGAGAGAGACTGTTATTTGATCTGGTTAAAAAGCAATGGATGGGGTAGCTGATTTTCCTTGTAAGGTAGGGCAACTACAAGTCCCATGATGCATTGCAAGGCTGTCAGTTACAGGCATGACTCCCAAAGGCAGAGGCATGATGGGACTTGTCATTCTTGCAACCACTGGAGAGCCACAGGTTGAGCACCCATGCTGTAGGGCAACCCCAAACACACTTCACTGTTGTGTGCACAGTTCCCCATATGAATACACCAACTATATTTCACAGCTTTGTGTACACTTTCCCTATCTGGACATCTACATTTTACTCTTCTGTGCACACTTTCCCTGTATGGATACCACAACTACATTTCACTACTCTGTTCACTCTTTCCCTGTATGGATACCCCAACTAAAGTTTGATGTTCTGTGCATGCTTTTCTTGTATGGATACCCCAACTACATTTCACTGCTCCATGCACACTTTCAATGTATGGATACCCCAAATACATTTCATTGTTCCATGCACATTCCCTCTATATCTATACCCTAAATACATTTTAGTGCCCCATATAAACTTTCTCTGTATGAATACCCCAACAACATTTCACTGCTTTGTACACAGAGCAGTGTATTTCGGATTGTCTGCACACTTTTCCTGCTTGGATACCCTATCTACATTGTATTGCTCTCTATACGTATAGCCCAATTACTCTTCCCCAGTACAGAGACCTTAATTACATTTCACTGCTTTGTGCACACATCTGTATGGAAACCTAAAATACATTTCACATCTGTTCATACATCCTCTGTATCAATGCCTAACTTTTACTGCTCTACGCACATCTTCCCAGTATGAAAAACTAACTACAAATCTCTGCTCTGTGTGCAGTCAACCTTAAGGGCTGGTTTACACCAGATGTAGTCCAGTGCGTTTTTTTAATCTGTATCAAAAATGCATGCACAGTTTTCCATATATTCCAATGGCCCTAGTTCACACCAGTGCAGTTCGTTCCAGTGCAGTCAACAAAAGTAAATTTTTTTATTTTTTTTTGTAGGGAACGCAGCAAAATGCATGTAAATGCACTGGGATGCATATTGTCCTGATTTTTCAAGTGTCAAAAAAAAAAGAAGGAAATAACGTACTGGAACGCTTTAAAAAAAACCATTATAAACATGTGCAAAAATGCATTCGGAACGCAGAAATTGTGGTATGAACCAGCCCCAAGTCTGAAAGGAAAACTTAGTGTTGCTCGTAGAAATAAGTTTGGAGGAGCACATTATGGTACAAGATTTCCATAAATTCCCCAATTGCACAGTAAGATATGCATATAATGATGTTACAATGCATATTCAATTCTAAATTCTATGTGGTGGAAAAACAAAAATTCAAGTAAAGTTTTTTTTTTATGATTATTTTTAACCTTATCTAAAATATCGTATTGGTGGTTATAACCAGCATTTCATTTTTTTTATTTTTTTATTCAGAATCTATAAACACAAGGGCATTTTTTAATTATGAGGCTGTGGGAACCATCTTATAACTTCCTCTCGTTTCACAACACAACATAAGTCCTCCTTATACCTAGAAACAAGAAACCAAAATAGAGTTGTTTCTCTTAGTAGCCAAGAAAGTTCAATCTACTCTTCCTGAAAATGAAATGGGCAACCTGTTTTCTCTTCCCCATTTTTTTTTTCTTAATAATAGGTCTCATCATGTTTGTGGTTAAAAAAATAAAAGAACAATTGGAATGTTATTGAAATTTTTTTGGGGAAAACTTTATTTAAGTTTTTTGCTATTTATATTGGCAGTAAATTTTTTGTTAAAAGTTGTAGGCTATAATATCTAAGTTAAAGTGTATTAATAATTAATATGTATAGCTGAGTTTTTCTAAATTTTTGTGGCTAGAAAGGAAGAAATTATTAAATGTAAAATATTATAGCCAGTATATCATTTAAAAGGGGACTTTTAGGACCACTACTGGAAGAGTGGTTTAGAGTTCGAACTATAGCCAATTGAAAAATGTATCGTTGTTTTCTGAAGCTAGGAGTGCTGCGGATGTGCAGTTAAGCTCATGTACACCAGACTTCCAAATAATTCAGGAAGAAGTGTTATTTTTGCCCATAGCAACCAATCATCTGTTTTTACTGCTCAGGGTGAATTTGGTAGATTTGAAGTGAACCAGTAATATATAGGTCCCATTTTAGGATTTTTTTTTTTTTTTTTTTAAAGTTCTAATTTCTGAAGATTTCAAGTTAGGCACGTAGAGCTGTCTTTTGTTTGTCTTCATTTATTTTCCACAGCACCAGGAGCCCTCAAACGAAGTGTGCTCAGTGCTTGCTTTCCCCAACTTCAGCTTTTGGTCTTTCCAACTAATGGAGAGCTGTGCATTGCAGAGGTGGGTGCAAGAGTTGGAAGTATTTGCATAGTGAACACCCCTTCATCTACTGCTCTTTATCTTTGGAAATAAAGGATAATACATGAAGGCAACCACAACCAGTGACAAGTTTAGGACCCTTTAAAAAAAGTAAGACCCTCTCCTCCAATCCTAATCCTGAAAGCCCACCAAAGTGATGCAAAACACAGATGAAATAATTAATGTGCTTTTATTTAACCAGTAAACACATTTGTGCTTCTATTGGTATGTGTGGCAAACTATACCTGCTGGTTCTCACTGAGAAGGGAGTTGGAGAAAAAACACCGCTCTGTCTCCTGCCACGGACCCTGCTGCAGAATGCAGTCTGCACTTGTTTCCAGTCCTGGGTCAGCCTTCTCTTGTAGCAAATTGCTGCTTGTATTTATATTTTGTTTACATTGCTCATCCCTTATAGTATTATGTCCTGTAGGCCATGGTGACATCACCAGTCCATGTGACTGAACATAAAGAGACTGATGTATATGGGGTGAGGGGGTTGCCTGGGCCAAGAATTAGAAACAGTTTTTGGAATTACCATACGTTTAGGGTCTCTTGTGGGTTTCAGAGCCAAGGTATCTTGTGGGGTGCTTTTTTTCTGTACAGGGTCAGTTCGAAAATTTGTTGTTTTAATAAAATTCAAAATAAGGGTGTTTGTGGTCATGCTTATTTTTCCTGTTTTATCTTTACTATTATTTTATAATAAAAAAATACTCTGGAATATGTAGCCCCAATCAGCATGTAAACCCACAGGTCAATAAAGGGAGAACATTGGTCACAATCTTGTACTGTTGATTATTCTTCCTTTTTTTTTTTTTTTTAAAGAGGCAGCAAATTTTGCTTTACACTTACACAGAGCTGCATATGATAATGGAGATAGTAGCTACTGTGATCATATTCATACACCTAACTATCCTCCTGTGTAATGATCACATTTCAGGACAAAGGTAGAGCAGTGGTCTCCAAACTATGGTTCAGGGGCCAGATGCAACCATTTTATATTGCCCTTGGAGCACTATTTTCATCCACTGATGCAAACAATGGGGCATATTTCCCCACACTGACACAGTGAAGAGGCAGAATTCCTTCCAGTGACACCAACAATGGGGTACAAACCCTCCCACTGACATCAACGATGGAGCACCATTCCTCCCTCTGACACCAATGATGGGGCATTGTTTATTGCCACTGACGTCGGGATCTTTTCTACCCCCACTGGCCACAGTCCGCCCCCCCCCCCCCCCCCAAGTCTGACAGTAAACTGCTCCTTTGTTTAGAACATTTGGAGCCCTCAGTTCTAGAGAGATTTAAACGGCCTTAGCTGTACTGTTTGTCTTGCTCATCTGACCACTGACCACCAAAAGATCTTGCAATTCCAGCTTGTTGGGAAATCTCTTCTTAAAGAGGAGCTTTGTGAATGGGTCAGCTGCGGGGGAAGGATGAGGGGGGCCAAACTTCCAGATGAGTTTACTGCGGTGAACTAAGCCGGCAGTGTGTACCTGTCAAAACCAGGTAACCCTTCCCCCCCCCTCAAAAGGGTGGCAAATGTCAGTGGAGGGGGGGGGAGGAGGAGGCAGACAAGCAGAGCTTCCCCTTTTGGGTGATGCTCCACTTTAAGCAGTCAAACCGCACAATTATTGCTACATTTACTTATTTAATCATGGAGAATATTACGATAGGTCCATGGCTCTGTGATAAGTTCAAGGACAGGGAGACTTCTGCCTGACGATGATGAACTTAAACCTAAAATTTCAGAAAACGTAAGACAAGTTTCCCTTAACTACACAGTAAATGAAAATGAAAGTTTTTTTTAAAGCTACAGAAGCTTTCACACCTTTATTTTTATATTCTGTATTAAACTAGTTGTCTTTCTGCTAAAGGATGGAAATTACCCATTTATTAAAGGAAATGTAAATCTTTTTGGGGGTTTATTATACAGGGGGTCCCCGGGTTACGAACCGGTTAGGGACTTTCCTCCTGTTTGTATATCGGAAATGTTCGTAAGTCGGCCGCGCATGCGCAGACCGGCAATTACGGACATTTCCGATGTTCCATCGAATGCCGTTCTGCGCATGCGCGGCCAATTATAGACATTTCCGACATTTCCTGAGGCTCCGTCTGGCCGCGCATGCGCAGAACAGCAGACGGTCCGCCCAAAATGGCAGAGGGTCCCCGCAGCGTCCGGTTCGTAAGTAGGAGAGGTTCGTAAGTTGGGGACCCCCTGTACTGGCTATACACTGATCGATTCAGCAGGGACCAGACAAATTTCAATCAGTGCGTGGCTGTCCCCGCTAGACAAAAGCTGATCATTTGATCAACTTCTGTCGAAGGGATAATTTTCCTTGATCAGCTGCTGATCAGTGTATTCTGACAGTGGCGGGTCTTGCTATCAGAATACAATGTCTCGGAAGGGAGGGACTTCCTCAACCCACCTTTTTTGTAGGTGTTGACCACAAATCTCCCGCTCCACTGTTTAATGTGAAGGGCTGACAATGGTGCTGAATTCATAGTTGTGCTAGTTGTCAAAATGGGAGAGATTTCCTTCCCACCAGCTACAACAGGAGTGAGAGATCAGAACTTTGCTGTCACATGACGGTGTAGAAAAAACTGCAAATAAATTTTGATTTATCTGTAATTTTTTTATCTTGGAGTATAGTACAGGACATGTATTCTGAGCTTAAGGGTTATATGCGACTAGTTTCATGGGATTGGGCACTGACAAAAAAAATACTTGCTAGGGCCACCATTCTAAGATGAGGATTTTTTTTTTTACAGTTAAGTTAAAAATTGCTATCATTTTAAATGTACAGGACTTGTATTCATAGACCATTGGATGTACCAAAGCTATAAACTAAAAGGTTGGCAAGAACGTACCAAACAGAACTGCCTTAAAAGACCTTGTAGCCAGAACTTGCTTGCAAATCTTGGAAGCAGGTGCATGATACTAAAAAGTCCAGGAGACCCCTACAGCCCTGGTGGAATGGGATTTGATAGGGAAAGGAGGAACTCTGTCTCTAAGGGGGTATGCCCTGAAAATTCACTGCTTGATCTGATCTATCTAGCAATAGTAAACAGGAAGCAGCATGGGTTCACAGGCAGAACAAAGAGGGACTCATGCCCCGTACACACGACCAGGTTTTGCGATGGGAAAAAGTCAGTCGGGAATCCCAACGGGAAAAAAGAGAGCCAGTTCTCTTTTTTTTTGCCGGCGGGTTTGGTAGTTTTCCCCTCAGGATTCCCGGTCAAAAGCTCTCCTCGCAGTTTTCCCATCGGAAAACCCGGTCGTGTGTACAAGGCATCCGTCTTGTGAAAAAAGGTTGTGGCTTTCAGGTAGACCATGACAGTCCTGACCACATATAGGCAATATGGGGCAAGGCAAATTCCTTGTCATGCCTTAAAGGCATGACAGCGGGAAGGCAACCTTACAAATAAGATCTTCAAATGGAATATCTTTAATTGGTTCAGAGGGAGGTCTTTGAGGTACAGAGACTGGCAGGTTGAGATTTCAAGGTGACACAGGAGGTTGAATTGGAGGATACAGTGCCGTGAAAAAGTATTTGCCCCCTTCCTAATTTTTTTTGCATATTTTTCACACTTAAATAATTCTGATCATCAAATAAATTTTTATATTACACAAAGATAACCCCAGTAAATCCAAGATGCTGTTTTTTAATTATTATTTCATTTATTAAGGGAAAAAAGCTGTTCAAACCTGCCTGACCGTATGTGAAAAGTAATTGCCCCCTCCCATGCTGAATCATGAATTAACTGTGATTAATCAAACATTTTTGGAAATAGAAGTTAAATTTCACTTGCCACACCCAGGCCCGATTACTGCCAGACCTGTTGAATCAAAACATCACATAAATAGAATCTGTCTGACAAAGTGAAGCATGCTAACAGATCACAAAAAGCCACACATCATGCCACAATCTAAACAAATTTAAGAACAGCTTAAACAAACATGTATTGGTCTAGGAAGGGTTTCAAAGCCATTTCTAAGGCTTTGGAACTCCAGTGAACCACGGGGACAGCCATTATCCACAAATGGAGATAACTTGGAACAGTGGTAAACCTTCCCAGGAGTGGCCGGCCTACAAAAATTACTTCGAGCATGACGACGACTCATCCAGGAGGTCATAAAAGAACCCAAAACAACATCTAAAGAACTGCAAGCCTCACTTGCCTCAGGTAAGATCAGTGTTCATGATTCAACAATAGGAAAGAGACTGGGCAAAAATGGCATCCATGGGAGAGTTACAAAGCCACTGCTGACCAAAAAGAACTGAAAGACTCAGCTCACATTTACCCAAAAACATCTTGATTATCCCCAAGACTTTTAGGCAAATATGTGGACTGATGAGATAAAAAATTTACTTTTTAGAAGGTGTGCATCCCATTACATCTGGCATAAAACTAATACAGCATTTCATAACAAGAACATAATACCAAAAGTCAGACATGGTGGTGGTAGTGTGATGGTCTGGGGCTGCTTTGCAGCTTCAGGACCTGGACGACTTACCATAATTGATGGAACCATGAATTCTGAGCTCTACCAGTAAATCCTAAAGGAGAATGCCCGGCCATCAGTTCGTTACCTCAAGCTCAAGTGCACTTGGGTTATGCAGAAGGACAATGATCCGAAACACAACAGCAAGACAACCTCTGCAGCAATGCTGACAGCACTCATACATCTATTTCCCAAAGAGAACCTTTGGATATGATGCTGAGCACGTGCACTCAACTTCTTTGGTCGACCAGGGCGAGGCCTGTTCTGAGTGGAACCTGTCCTGTTAAACCGCTGTATGATCTTGGTCACCATGCTGCAGCTCAGTTTCAGGGTCTTGGCAATCTTCGTATAGCCTAGGACATCTTTATGTAGAGCAACAATTCTTTTTTTCAGATCTTCAGAGAGCTCTTTGCCATGAGGTGGCATGTAGAACTTCCAGTGATCAGTATGAGAGAGTGAGAGCGCTAACACCACATTTAACACACCTGCTCCCCATTCACACTTGAGACCTTGTAACACTAACGAGTCACATGACACCGGGAGGGAAAATGGCTAATGGGGACCAATTTGGACATTTTAACTTAGCGGTGTATTCACTTTTGTTGCCAGTGGTTTAGACATTAATAGCTGTGTGTTGAGTTATTTTGAGGGGACAGAAAATTTACACTGTTATACAAGCTGTACGCTCACTACTTTACAATGTAGCAAACTGTCATTTCTTCAGTGTTGTCACATGAAAAGAGCGAGATACTGTATATGAGCAAGTGCCTGAAGAAAAGTGCTGAAGGGGGGATTGCAAGGCAAGAGGTTTTTGAAATAAAATAGTTAAAACAGAAACCTGCCACTCGAGGGAGCTCAGGGCTAGATGCTGGTCATTGGTCAAGACCAGACGAACAAAAGCAGATATATGAGTAATAGAGTAGTCCCTGGGACTTGGCATCCTATTCTCGTTCCAGTAAGCCTTGTACAGTGTTGTGAAAAGGTATTTCCCTCCTTCCTGTTTTTTTCATTTTTTGCATATTTGTGCAAGCACACTTAAATGATTCTGATTATCAAACACATTTTAATATTACACAAAGATAACCCTAGTAAATACAAAATGCTGCTTTTAAAAAGGAAAAAAAAAAACATTTACCCCTCCCCTTGCTAAATCCCCAATGAACTGGGATTAACCACATTTTTTTGGAAAGCGGAGTTCAATTTCACTTGCCATACCCAGGCCGGATTACTTTCAGACCTGTTGCATCAAGAAATAACTTATATAGAAGCTGTCTGACAAAGTGAAGCACTTTAAAAGATCTCAAAAAGCAGCACATCCTGTCGCAAACTAAAGAAATTTAAGAACAGATGAGAAACAAAGTCATTGACATATATCAGTCTCAAAAGTGTTACAAAGCCATTTCTAAAGGCTTTCCAGTGAACCACGGTGAGAATCATTATCCACAAATGGAGAAAAAAACTTGGACTGGTGGTGAACCTTCTCAGGAGTGTCTGGCCTACTAAAATTACTCCAAAAGCCCAACGACGAACTTCAGGCCTCACTTGCCTCAGTTAAGGGTAGTGTTCATGATTCAACAATAAGAGACAGGGCAAATATGGTATCCATGGATGAGTTAAAAGGCGAAAGCCACTGTTGACCAAAAAGCTTTAGGACCTGGACGACTTGCGAGAACGTCCAGCCATCAGCTCATGACCTCAAGTTCAAGCGCACTTGGGTTGTGCAGCAGGACAGTGATCCGAAACACACCAGCAAGTCTACCTTTTAAATGGCTAAAAAAAAATAGGTTTTAGAATGGCCTAGTCAAAGTCTGGACCTAAATTCCTTCTGAGATGCTGTGGCATGACCTTAAACAGGCCATTCATGCTCAAAAGCCCTCCAATATGGCTGAATTAAAACAATTCTGCAAAGAAGAGTAGGCCAAATTTCCTCCATAGCGATGTGAAAGACTCATTGCCAGTTATCGCAAATGCTTGATTGCAGTTGTTGCCGCCAAGGGTGTTACAACTGGTTATTAGGTTTAGGGGGCAATTACCTTTTCACATAGGACCAGACAGCTTTTTTCCATTAATAAATTAAATCATTATTAAAAAAATGCATTTTGTATTTAGTTATGTTTGTGTAGTATAAAAGTTTTTTTGGTCGATCTGAATCATTAAGTGTGACAAATATGCAAAGAGAAATCAGGAAGGAGTCAAATACTTTCACATCACTGTATGTGCGATGGTAAATTTTATAGGAGTTGGATTTTCTTGCTCTGATAAATAAGATAAGGTGCAAATAACTGAGTCAGAAATAACCCTATCCTTTAGGACTTGGGTTTCAATAGCCATGCCACTAAAGCCAGCGGCAGAGAAGCAGTGTGGAATAGGGGACCTTCAGCTGGTAGGTCTGGTTTGTTTGGAAGAGGCCAAGGCTTGTCCCCCAGAAGTTCAAGAATTTCTGTGTACCATGTTTTTCTGAGCCAACAATCTAGGATTGGGGATCCACCATATCGGGGAAAGCTTTGGCTAGACAATAGCATTGGGCACGCCAAGGATTAGATTTGCATGTTCCACATCATGAGTATGCTTGATTGAAGAGGTCTAGAGTAAAGCCAAGCAAAGGGAACTGCCCCAAAGGAGGCTACCATCAAGCCCAGAACCTTCATGCAGAAGTAAACTATGGGTGTCGTTTTAAAGCAACCTTCTCTCCTGGGATGGAAAATTCTGGCTTCGGCTATGTACGAGAATAAACCCAAGTACTTCAGATGGCATGAGGGCTGGGGAGCAAACTTTGAAAAGTTGATTACCCAGCCATAAGTTTCAAGGAACTGAATCTACTCTGAACATTGGTAGCCAAGGTTTTGGTTGAGTGGTCCTTAGGTTGGAAACTGTCCAATTAACCTGTAGCAAGAATGACCTGGATTCGTAGAAGAGCCAGAAGAGGAGCAAGCACTTTTATGAACATTGTGGGTGCAGAAGAGAGCCCAAAAGGTAGTGCTACAAATTGGAAGTGTTTGTCTTTCACAGCAAAATGCAGAAAATGTTGATATGAAAGAAAAATTGAGATGTGTAGATAAGCATTTTGTCTACTGAAATCCCCCTTGTCTTAGAAAGTAATAACAGATTTTGTTGATTCCATCAGGAAGTTTGGCAAATAAAAAAATCTGTTTAGAGATTTTTAAGTCCAGTATTATGTGTATGCCCTTATTTGGTTTTGGGACTGTGAATAGCTTTGAACAGAAACCTTGAAATCATTCTTCTGTAGTAACTGGTATAACTATTACTTGAATGAAGTTGATGCTATAATAGCAAATGTACAAAAAAGCAAGCTATTATAGACATTAAGGTGATTGAGTTCCGTGATATGCCACATCCCTAGAAATTGGACACAAACAATGGGAGTTCCCCTATTTATGGGACTTTTCAGGCACTAGCTTATATACCAAGTGAAAGAAAAGTAGTATATTTTATAAAAGCAAGGTAAACATCGTTCTCCCGCTATCCAAATCTGCTGTGAACCACAGATTTCAAAGACAGCTTTATTATCTTTATATATGGTTACATCTATATATACAATCGCACTTGAGGTGCAGGATGGAGCTTTCCAAGCCTCAGTGTTTCCTATTTCCAGTTCACGGGTGTAGCGCTCTCTGGCGCCCTCCTGTGCTACTACTGACCTCTTAATTATGAATATTATATTGAAGGCTGGGCGGACCAACAGAATTGTAAGACTGTTTTTAATTAAAACATGGAATGTTCATCTTTAGCACCATTTGATTGGGTATGAATTATACATCTTACACTTCTGATTAAGGAGATATCTCAATCTCTGAAACGCGTCGGGTGGAGGAAGCTTTACTGCATCAATATCATTCTCACAGTTGGTGTACCCAATGGCTGGTCATACCATGTTGTCTATGTTTTTTTTTTTATCCAGTAATGTATTAATAAAACCTTTGTTTTTATAAAATGTACTATTTTCTTTCACTTGTTATATAAGCTAGTGCCTGAAAAGTCCCATAAATAGGGGAACCCCATTGTTTGTGTGTCAAAAAGCAAGCTATTGTGCAGCCCTCTGGGTATGTTGATAGTCGACCACCACTATTCTAGTGCCTCACCACAAAATAATACTGAGGACATCAGCTATAATTGTTCTGAGAGAACAGGGCCCTTAAAGGCAGGTTTATGTTCTCTATTCATATGTTCTGTCCAGTTAGCAATGATCTAGCAAAAAGACAATACAGCAACAGCTGGCTGCAGGGCAGGACCTGCAAAGGCAAAAGAAGGGCTTTAAGAGGGCTTCAATGTGCCTTAAAACAGAATCCTTAACCACTTGATGACCGCCGCACGACGATATACGCTGACAGAATGGCACGGCTGGGCATATGGGCGTACAGGTACGTCCCCTTTAAGATGCGAGCCATGGGTCGCGCGCGCCGGCGGCGGCATGCTCGCGACACGGTCGGGAGCTCCGTGACCACGCCCACGGACCCGATTGCCGCCGGTGTCCCGCGATCGGGTCACAGAGCTGAAGAGCGGGAAGAGGTAAGTGTAAACAAACATCTCCCTGTTCTTCCTAGTGACACTGTCAGTGATCGTCTGTTCCCTATTATCGGGAACAGTGATCAGTGACGTGTCACGCCAAGCCACGCCCCCTAACAGTTACAATTACTCCCTAGGTCACACTTAACCCCTTCAGCGCCCCTACAGGTTAACCCCTTGACTGCCAGTGTAATTTTTACAGTAATCAGTGCATCTTTATAGCACTGATCGCTGTAAAAATGACAATGGTCCCAAAATGGTGTCAAAAGTGTCCGATGTGTCCGCCATAATGACGCAGTCACGATAAAAATCGCAGATCGCCGCCATTACTAGTAAAAAAAAAATAATAGAAATGCCATAAAACTATCCCCTATTTTGTAGACGCTATAACTTTTGCGCAAACCAATCAATAAACGCTTATTATTATGATTTTTTTTACCAAAAACATGTAGAAGAATACATATCGGCCTAAACTGAGGAAAAAAAAATTTAGATAATTTTTGGGGTTATTTATTATAGCAAAAAGTTAGTAGCTCTATTTTTGTTTATAGCGCAAAAAATAAAAACCGCAGAGGTGATCAAGTACCACCAAAAGAAAGCTCTATTTGTGGGGGGAAAAAAATCATTTTCACGATTGGACCAGTCCTTCTAAATTGCACAATCTGTACATGTATTGGAAAGAACTTTCTTACTTAGTCAGTACTGTAGTACTCATAGGGGCTTGTTTAGGTTGTGAAGAGTGAGATGCTGTTAGACTGTAAGACTAGTGCACATGACGTCTGTTAGTTTGTCCACAATAAAGAGCACTTTGTATGAAAATTCATAATACTGAACAGAATCATAGGTAATAGAGTATGTTTAACGTTTCTGGTCTCTGAAAACTGGAAGTACCAATGGTTTTCCAAAGAATTCAGACATAGTGCCAGAGAAATCTCCTCTGGGAAAAGGGAACAGCTCTGACCCTGAGTGGTGGTTAGTTTCCTGTAGGCCACCTTCAGAAAGCATGCTATTTGGCCCTTTTGTCCCAGCTCCCTCTGTGCCTGTGATCCCCATTGCTAAGTGAGGGGATTCCCAGTGAGGTACTCATGGAACAGAGGTTGGACTGGATGGGGTTTTACATGTTTGTTTATGGGAGATCACTGACCAAGTTTCTTTGGCTATGTGTACATTTTCAGTGGGGAAGGTATCATCTGAAGGCATCTTCAGACTAAGTCTGGATAGGAGGAAACAAAAAAAAAGTTTAAATTGATTGTGCTGAGATATATTAGAGACAAAATGGTAGGAGTTACCACAATAAAGTGAATAACACTCAAATCCTCTGCCTATAGAACCACATAATGTGCTACGCACTGCAAATTGAGTTCCTAAAAGCCTGGAAGCGATGTAAACACACAGGAAAACCTTGTCTTACTTTATCCACGAAGCTGGGCCTATTAGAAGTCCAGGCTTTGCTTGTGGGTATACCCACAAAGGGGTCTTCAGTTTCTAGGAACCATAGAAATGGACAATGGCTCTGGACCTGTATAGCACCCTGTGGCTAACTTCTAAAGGCCCGTCCGTACACACGGTCTGACTTTTTGCCAACAAACTTCAAAATTAGCAAGTTTACCAAAAAATCCGACCGTGTGTACGCTCCATCGGACAAACTTTTTCGGTTTTCATCGGACATAAGTTCGCTCTGCAAACGGACAAACTTTTCAGCAACAAAAGTCCCATGGTGCAAAGTCCGACCATGTGTACAGAAATCCATCGGACTTTTGTCCGAAATACAAATATGCATGTCCAGACCCAATGTTAAAATCAACCAACAATACCAGAAGTTGACCAAAGGGTGTTGGTAAAGAGCAGAAAAACCACGTGATGTTGGGGAAGTTTTGGGAAAGTTTACAGAAAAGTCCTGCCGTGTGTATGCTATGGTTGTGCCCGGCCAACTCCCTTCGAACAAAAACATTACATTACATTGCACTGCATGCTGTGGTGAATACCTAAGGCAGATTCCAGTGCCTGAAGCAAACATTACAGACCAGCCCCACACAGGAGGGTCTGGGTACAGTCCCCAAGGTACACATTGAGGGTAACAAATCTGGAAACTGCTAGATAGCCTAGGGCAGTAAGAAGTCATATCTTAATAGAAGCTTCAGGGAAAAAAAAGACTGATTTTAAAAGAAAAATAATCCTCCATAGGTAAACAGGTTCATCATGAAGGACACTAGCAAAAAATTGGAGTCTTGCAGAGTGGGTATGATTCCCTCTGGGGGCAATTATTTTTATTTTATTACATTTTTTTAAGGGTTCACTCACCTGAATGTAGATACATATAACCTATGGTCTAATGATATAAGTCCTGTACTATACGATTAAGATAGGGTATTTACATTGTGTTTTGTATGTAGGGCCTTAGGGAGGAAACATTTAAATGTTGATTTATTAGTTGGCCATTCTCTCCACTTAAAGGTTTTAAAAATGTAGTTTCTATGGGAAGATATTTTATTCAGCATCATGTCCCAAAACATAATAAAAAGGAGTTGAAATCTCCCCAGAAAGAGGGGAGTTCCCATTTAGGAAAATTGTCGCTGTAACAGGTGTACTCTTTGGAAGAATTACTCTCAACTCTTGTTCTGGTGACAACCCCAAAATTTTAGATTTCCCCTCACCTTCTTTCTTAGTGACAGCCTGGCAAGAAGAAAGCTATTGTTGAAAGAAAGCCATAAGAAGTCCAGTTTGCAGTTTGCGAGAAGCCATGTGGGGGACACAGCAAACATGTGGAAGAAGGTGCTCTGGTCAGATGAGATCAAAATTTTACTTTTTGGCCTTAAAGCAAAACGCTATGTGTGACAGAAAACTAACACTGCACATCACCCTGAACACACCATCCCCACCGTGAAACATGGTGGTGGCAGCATCATGTTGTGGGGATGCTTTTCTTCAGTAGGGACAGGAAAGCTGGTCAGAGTTGATGAGAAGATGGATGGAGCCAAATACAGGGCAATCTTAGAAAAAAACCTGTTAGAGTCTGCAAAAGACTTCAGATGGGGCAGAGGTTCACCTTCCAGCAGGACAACAACCCTAAACATACAGCCAGAGCTACAATGGAATGGTTTAGATCAAAGCATATCCATGTGTTAGAGTTGCCCAGTCAAAGTCCAGACTTAAACCCAATTGAGAATCTGTGGCAAGACTTGAAAATTGCTGTTCATAGACGCTTCCCATCCAATCTGACAGAGCTTGAGCTACTGTATTTTGAAAAGAAGAATGGGTAAAAATTTCACTCTCTAGATGTGGAAAGCTGGTAGAGACATTCCCCCAAAAAATTGCAGCTGTAATTGCAGTGAAAGGCGGTTCTACAAAGTATTCACTCAGGGGGGCTGAATACAAATGCACGCCACACTTTTCACATATTTATTTGTAAAAAAAAATTGAAAACCATTTATTATTTTCCTTCCACTTCACAATTATGTGCCACTTCGTTTTGGTCTATAACATAAAATCCCAATAAAAAACATTTACGTTTTTGGTTGTAACATGAGAAAATTTGGAAAATTGAAAGGGGTATGAATACTTTGTCAAGGCATTTTATGTGCAGTGGCAAAAGGGTGAACTTCAGTTGGCCACATGTTGCACATATGCATCACTAGGCTGGCACTGCAACCTCTCAGCACAGAGACCGAGCTGTCACAGTCCTCACAAATGATCAGTAGCCAGCGGGACAGGCTCTCAATTGTGACCACTGTGACAGCCAATCACAGTGGTCACATGATCGCTGATCTAAAGGGTCACCAGTTGGAAGGGGTTGATATACATTGTATTTAGTCAGCCTCAGTGGCAGTGCGTCCATAGAGGGCGCAGGAGTGCCGTCCCCTCTCTCCTGGACCCGTCAATCTCCAATAGATAGGTTCATGCATAATTTTTTTTCATCAGTTTAGGCCAATATGTATTCTTCTACATATTTTTGGTAAAAAAAAATGCGGGACTGCGACATTGCAGCGGACAGGTCGGACACTTTTGACACTTTTTTTGGGACCATTACAGTGATCAGAGCTAAAACACCGTCCACTGCTCTACTGACACCGTCCACTGCTCTACTGACACCGTCCACTGCTCTACTGACACCGTCCACTGCTCTACTGACACCGTCCTCTGCTCTACTGACACCGTCCACTGCTCTACTGACACCGTCCACTGCTCTACTGACACAGTCCACTGCTCTACTGACACCGTCCACTGCTCTACTGATGACACCGTCCTCTGCTCTACTGACACCGTCCTCTGCTCTACTGACACCGTCCACTGCTCTACTGACACCGTCCACTGCTCTACTGACACCGTCCACTGCTCTACTGACACAGTCCACTGCTCTACTGACACCATCCACTGCTCTACTGATGACACCGTCCTCTGCTCTACTGACACCGTCCTCTGCTCTACTGACACCGTCCTCTGCTCTACTGACACCGTCCACTGCTCTACTGACACCGTCCACTGCTCTACTGACACCGTCCACTGCCCTACTGACACCGTCCACTGCTCTACTGACACCGTCCACTGCTCTACTGACACCGTCCACTGCTCTACTGACGACACCGTCCACTGCTCTACTGACACCATCCTCTGCTCTACTGACACCGTCCACTGCTCTACTGACACCATCCACTGCTCTACTGACACCGTCCACTGCCCTACTGACACCGTCCACTGCCCTACTGACACCGTCCACTGCCCTACTGACACCGTCCACTGCTCTACTGACACCGTCCTCTGCTCTACTGACACCGTCCACTGCTCTACTGACACCGTCCTCTGCTCTACTGACACCGTCCTCTGCTCTACTGACACCGTCCTCTGCTCTACTGACACCGTCCACTGCTCTACTGACACCGTCCACTGCTCTACTGACACCGTCCTCTGCTCTACTGACACCGTCCTCTGCTCTACTGACACCGTCCACTGCTCTACTGACACCGTCCACTGCTCTACTGACACCGTCCACTGCTCTACTGACACCGTCCTCTGCTCTACTGACACCGTCCACTGCTCTACTGGCACCGTCCTCTGCTCTACTGACACCGTCCACTGCCCTACTGACAGGGCTTCAGATCTCCAGGGCTGCCACCTTGGATTTGAGAACTGTCTGTGACCTACTGATGCCTCACAGCCAGCAACCCAATGAGGAAGTATGACATTATCCCAGGAGGCTGTGGGTAAGGAGAAATGGGTGGGGGGAGCGTCCGGTGAGGCAATATAATACTCTCCTAGATGAGTATGAAAGAAGGAGTGAGTACCATCAAACAAAGGTATTCGCTCCCTGAAAAAAAAAAAAAAGCTGCAGTTGCCTTAGAGACTTTGGGGCGCAACAGAACAATGGCACATTTAGTTTTTGGGTGAAGGTCCACATTAAGAACATTACAAACAAATGCCTTCACCTATAACTGGCCTTTGCAGCAAGGAGCACATGGAAGGGCAACTCATGCAAAACAAAACCAGAGAGATTCCCTGTTCAACTTACTGGCCAGTCTGCAACCAACCAAATTGTCCTTTCAAAACAGGGGTTGAGCTTGCACACATTTACAAATACATGCGTAAGCTGCAGAGCCCTTTCTCTGCACCCCAGTATTATCTGCAGTCCAAGCTCTAAATTTTGAGAGCTTCCACAGTGGAAGTACATGAATTATAATGGATAGGCAGAGGACAGGTGAGCCTGGAGGGAGCTCACATCTCCTTAAAGGCACAGGGGCGCACTGCACACCCAGCATATAGCACAATGGCAGCAAAGGTGTCCTGTGCATCCCCTTACCAGTATTCCAACAGTACAAACCAATGGCCACTGCCCCACCTATAACTGACCTTTGCAGCAAGGAGCACATGGGCACAGAATATCCCAGCTCAACTTATCAACCAGCCTTCAATCAACTGAATTGTCCTGTGTAACAGTATGCGTTAAAAACAGGGGTTAAGTTTGCACACATTTGCAAATACATGCATAAGCTGCATTTTTAACACAGACTGTTAGGTTAATTCGGTTGGTTGCAGGCTGGTCGGTAAGTTGAGCTGGGAATTTTATTGGTTTTGTTTTGCACTGTAAGAACATTCCATTTTGTCCTGATTGCACTACCCTTGTGTTAGGCCTTATAAATCGAGCCTGAGCAGCCAACCCACTCCTTCCAGGGAGATAATTCAAAGGTGGTCAAAATGGGCTAAATTTACACAGGCCCTTGGAACATTTTGTTTCTGAACCTGCAGGAACACAGCAGATCTCCTTCTGAAACCATTAGCTGCTTCTCTGTCATGCTGATCCAATGAACTAACCCAAAACAAGCATGCCAATAAGGTAAGTCAAAATGAAATCAGACCTTCTGGCAGTGGCTCCCAATGGTAATTTCTTTTTTTGGGGGGCAAACAGTATACCCCGTTGGTCGGTTGATCGGCAAGCAGGTCTGGTGCACTTACTCCATCTATGCAGCGTTTCACCAGCAGCTTCCCTTGCTCGGCAGAGGCGACAGCTTTCCCTTCCTCTGCTCTCCACGGGCATCAGCGGCTTCCGTTTCCTCCCTCCTCCTCGGCAGCCAACTGGGAGTCTTCTCTTTTCAGCCAATTGGAAAACGGGGCTCAGACCTCCTTCTGATTGGCCAGATTGAGGATCAGTGTTACAACAGCGAATATTCATTCGCTGTTGTAACACCTGGGTGGGCTCATGGCGCAATGCTCTGTGCTACGAGCCCACCCTATTTTGAAGCCTATGGCTCTAATCAGGTGCTTCAAAAAAAAAACCCCGCCGCTTTAATTCAGGCGCCCGGCGTCCAGAAAGAGGCCGGATTCCCGAATAGGGGGTGGCCGCGGCGGCCGTGGATAGATTCATGCTGAACATGAATCTATCCATTATACATATAGGGGGTGGCTGGAGAGAGGGGGCGGCACCCGGGCACCCCTAATGCAGGGGCGGATCCAGAGTCTTTTCTCGGGAGGGTCACTGCCAAAAAATATATTTTTTTTGTGGGAAATTTATCGGGGAAATGGCTGGTGTCGGCGCTTCAATCATCCCGGCACCATGGTTGTTATGGTGTCAGGATGATTGAAGCGCATTATCTCTATTATTACATTGTAATATAAAATTAAATAGTTCAATGCAGAATCAGTGGGAGCCCCGAGTGTGTCACTTGCCACCGTCGCCTGCAATTAGTGGGAGCCCTGAACGTGTCACTTGCCACACGTTGCGGATTGTCACTTGCCACGTCACCTGCCACATCTTGTGGATTGTCACTTGCCACACCTTGCGGATTGTCACTTGCCACGTCACCTGCCACACCTTGCTGATTGTCACTTGCCTACCACCAGATGCAGATTGTCATTTGCCACGTCACCTGACATAATTTGCGGATTGTCACTTGCCACGTCGCCTGCCACACCTTGCGGATTGTCACTAACTTGCCTGCTAAGGTGTAGTTTTGTTTGTCTCTTGCTGTGTCCCAGAGTCAGGCAGCAGAGAGATAATGTAATCTCTCTGCTGCCTGCACAGTGAGGGCGGAAGTCACTGCAGGAATGGAGGGCAGGCACGGGCGGTGAGAGATGATCTCATCTCTCTGCTCCCCCACTCCTGGCTAGCTGATTGGCCAGCTGCCACACTGAGCCTGCTCTCTCACTCTCACCTGCGCTGCCAACACACTGAGCAGCACGGTCTGCCCACGAAACGCGCTGCCCGCCCACAAACCGCGCCGCAAGCGGAGCCGCCCGCTTTCTTACCCGCCCGTGGACCCGCACGCTATCGCACCTGCCCGCAGAGCGGCCCGACATGACGCACTGACGTCACTCGTTGCTAGACGCCAATCGGCCCAGGCGTTAGCAACGAGTGCAGGGAAGAGGCTCCACCCACCTCCTCCTCCGCTCCTGGTATCGTGTCAGTGCGCCGCGTAACTACATTAGACGAGTCTCTCTCTTGGCGCCGCTGATCGGCTGATGTGAGAAACTGAGAGAGAGACTCAGAGAGGCAGTGGCAGCCGCAGAACAAGTACTGTATATACTCGAGTATAAGCCGACCCGAATATAAGCCGAGGCACCTAATTTTACCCCAAGAAACTGGGAAAACGTATTGACTCGAGTATAAGCCTAGGGTGTCCATCTGCCCATCTGTCCATCTGCATGCCTCACTGTGCCTCACTTTGCCTCACTGTGCCCATGCCTCACTGTGCCCATGACTAGACTGATGTTTAACATGGGAGTCTATAGAAGGAGTGCCCGGCTTTGAAAAATCGGTGCTCCCCGGCCGTAGGTCTTCCAGACACCAAACTTTGCACACTTGTAGAGGAGACATGGGGCTACATGTGTGCTAAGATTGGGGTCCAGCGGACCTACGACCGGCCAGTACCGGGTCCGCAAAGTCACAGAAGAAATGACCGTTTAACATTGGAGTCTATGGAAGGGGTGCCCGGGTTTAAAAAATCAGTGCTCTCCGGCCGTAGGTCCCCCAGACACCAAACTTTGCACACTTATAGAAGAGACATTGGGCTACCTATGTGCCACGTTTGGGGTCCAGGGGACCTATGGCCGGCCGGTACCGGGTCCCCAAATTTCGGGAGATCAGGCGAAAAAAAAAAACAGAGCAAGCAAGTAAGTGTGACAGATGGTCTCGGGGGGGGGGGCAATTGCCCTGTTTCCCCCCCCCCTGGATCCGCCCCTGCCCTAATGGACGGCTGCCACTGCCTTCTTATCATTGTTCTGGTAGCATAGTAGTCAGGCATTTAGCTTTACAAGAAGGAGAGTTTATCCATGGCTGTACAGGTCTTCGCAGTATGCCGTAGCATTTGAAACTGCAACCCTAAGGCCGGGTTCACACATGTGCGGTTTCCCTGCGAAGATGAAAATGATTTATTTGGCAGTTCCCCTCTATTGTAGCTGCAGATCAGCTGACCAGGGAGAGGGGTGAGGTGTACTGAGGAGGGGGGAGAGATTTTGTGTTCAGAACGGAACACATCTGCGAATCAGATACGTTCCCATTGAAGATTATGTGCCTGCAATTCGCACTGCACTGCCTAGAAAACGCACACATTTTTTGTGCAATGTGAACCAGACCCATTAAAAAGAACATATTTTCAAATGTTCTGCGAATTGGATGTGGTGTAAGCCGCATCTAATTTGCATATGTATGAACCCAGCCTAAAGGTGGCACACCAGTTTTTGTCCAGAAGACTCCTTGGAGTTGTGTAAAAACGGAAGAAAATAGATTGAGTTGTGGTTTTCTATTGTAACCAAATGACATCCACTTTTTCTCTTGTGTTTCCTAACTTTCCTATCTCAATCTGAGTGACCGTTTATTTCTACAGAGATAATTCCAAATGTAGTGATGGTGCCAGTGATATCTAAGAGTTATGTAATCAAAAATGCTTCAGCTTCTTGCGTCATCATTTCCTGTCTAGCCCCAAGAGCCAACAGCATAACAGATTATATTAAATGGTGCTTGAGAGTTCTCACCTGCTGTGTATGACATAAAATGTATTTTTCTCTATAATGTTATCTCAGTATCACTTGATCCTAAGTTGATCCAATGAGGATGTACACTATATTGTCAAAAGTATTGGGACACCTGCCTTTACACGCACATGAACCTTAATGGCATCCCAGTCTTAGTCCATAAGGTTCAATATCGAGTTGGCCCACCCTTTGCAGCTATAACAGCTTCAACTCTTCTGGGAAGGCTGTCCACAAGGTTTAGGAGGGTGTCTATGGGAATGTTTGACCATTCTTCCAGAAGTACATTCATAGCTCCCAACTGATTTCGAGGGACTGTCCCTGACTTAGAACAAAGTCCTTCTGTCCCTCTTTCCTCCTCATTTGTCGCTCATTGTGGTCTGATCTATATAGTTGTATATAAAATGTACTATTTATCTTTCAAAAAAGTGTTTCCAGTGCTAAACCTTTCATCCAATTTCTAAATTGCTGCATTTGTAAATTCCAAAAGCCAGTATAAAGAAATAGTAGTGGTTAAAAAAAAACACACTTGTGGGTTTAACTAATCATTTTTAAAAATAATTCTCCTTTAAGGGGGCATGACAGGGGGTGTGTCCTATGCCTACATACTTTTTCTCATAGGTGTCCCTCGTTTCCATCTCAAAAAATTGGGAGGTATGGTACATTTGTGAGGTCAGGTACTGATGTTGGATGGGAAAGTCTGGCTCACAGTCTCGGCTTTAATTCATCCCAAAGGTGTTCTATCAGGTTGAGGTCAGGACTCTGTGCAAGCCAGTCAATTTCCTCCACCCCAAACTCGCTCATTCATGTCTTTATGGACCTTGCTTTGTGCAATGGTGCTCAGTCATGTTGGAACAGGAAGGGGCCATCCCCAAACTCTTCCCACAAAGTTGGGAGCATGAAATTGTCCAAAATGTCTTGGTATGCTGGCACCTTAAGACTGCCCTTCGCTGGAATGAAGGGGCCAAGCCCAACCCCTAAAAAATAACCGCACACCATAATCCACCCTCCACCAAATGATTTGGACCAGTGCACAAAGCAAGATCTATAAAGATATGGATGAGCGAGTTTGGGATGGAAGAACTTGACTGTCTGGCACAGAGTCCTGACCTCAACCCGATAGAACACCTTTGGGATGAACTAGAGCGGAGACTGCAACCCAGGTCTTCTTGTCTAACATCAGTGCCTGACCTCACAAATGCACTTCTGGAAGAATGGTCAAACATTCCCATAGACACACTCCTAAACCTTGTGGACAGCCTTCCCAGAAGAGTTCAAGCTGTTATAGCTGCAAAGGGTGGGCCTACTCAATATTGAACCCTATGGACTAAGACTGGGATGCCATTAAATTTCAGGCAGGCGTCCCAATATTTTGGTAATATAGTGTATCTATCATCCACCAAGGAGTGCCTCGCCTCTACAAGTAAAGAACTACTACCTTCCTTCCCAATACTGCACCGGTGGCTGAGCAGAGCCTGACTGCATTGATGGCAAGGTGGCCCCCCTTTCTAACATCATCAAACTGTGTATTGCTGCAAGACCATGTAACAGACTAAAATTAAGCAAATAGGAGAAATGAATTGTTAAAATTTAAATACACTTTTAGAACACTTATGCAATTGGTAAAGAAAGCACATTTAAAACACCATAGTGTTGCAAACTTTGTACCTTATTTATTTTATAAGCAGAGTAAAACTACTCCTTAGACAGTGTAGGTAAACAAACTACCATTCTGCTTGCTAAGGTGGATGTGATGTTTCACTGCTCCGCCCTACGCGTGTTTCTTCCTAAAAGATGTCTATGCCACTGGAAGATGTTACTAATTATTAAGTCACCTGTTGGACTTTATTTACATCTGTTGAATTTTCTGTTTTAACATTTAAAATATTTATTTTACATATGAAATATGATTGTTTTTCCTGAGAAATATTTATAGTATGATAATTTGATCTTAAAGTAATAGGATAATTTTTTTTTAACACAGCGCAGCACAGTTTGTTTTTCTGTTAATTTTTTTTTTGTATTGTTCTGTATCATCTGTTGCTGTGCATTGCAACACAGGTGCACTGGGGTGCAACTCAAATGAATGGCACCACAGCAAACCAATACACTTAGGTCAATGTGAATGGGACATAATCTTCATCCTGGCATTCTGCAGTGTTTCCTAGAAGTCATTAGAAGTGAATTCATTGATTTTTAAATAGAGTTGCAGCCTAAAGTGGAAATTACAGAAAAAAAAAAATCTAAAACCCAAACACACACATACAATTCATGAGACAAGGTACTGCTCCAGTGGAGGCGAGCTGCATACACTTTCTAGGGGCTGTCCATACATAATTTCCTTTCCACCTTAAGGCCGGGTTCACACTGGTATGACAAACGCTCCGACATTGGGAGCTCATGTTGCATGACATGTGAAAATCAATGTTTCTCTATGGCAGCCGTCCTAACTGGTCCGACCCAAGTCGGTCCGACTTTAAAAATTCTCCCTGTACTACTTTGGTCTGACTTTGATCCTACTTCAGCCCATTAAATATCTCTGAAGTCGGATCAAAGTCGGATCGCCTTCTTGCCTGATCCGACTTTGCCATGCGACTTGTGCTCTGATGATCTTGAGGGGGAACTCCACGGATAAGTGTCTGGTATGGAGTTTGGAGGGGACCCCACACCGAAGGGCCTGGTATGCTCTTAGAGGGGGAACCTATGCCGTTTTTTATTTTTTTATTTGGCGTGGAGTTCTTCCTAAAGATTCATACCAGACACAGTGCCTGGGATTGTCGGGGATTGAAGTCGGATCCCTGTTCATTGAAGTCGGACGCATGTTGGTCGCAGGGCAAAGTCGGATCCAAAGTAGTACGACTGTCGTGTCGAACCAGTGTGAACCCAGCCTAATATTGTGATAGCAATTTGTACAACAGGTAGTGTTATTCATCATAGCTTGCCTTTAGATCACATTTTTATTTAGAAAAATAATCCATTCGACCGCACTACAATATTTTCTTTTTTTTTTTGTATATTTACCTAAATTATATCCTTTTTTGTGCAATACTAGGCCTCATTCTTATGATGAACTCTAATGCAGCCCACATAGCTGCAGGTGACTTAAAAGCAGCTACATATGAAGGCAGGTATTGTGAAAGCGTTGTAAATACAATTCTTTTGAAACATGTTTTGATACAACTATTGCTATTCTTCACTATGGCAGGTGAGAAGACCTTTTGTATACTCTATAAGATATGCTATTAAAAAGAAGGAAGTGGGTGTGCCTGTATTAACCACTCCGATTCCACCTATCATTTTGCCAAACAGTTTAGAAGACCAATCATTTTTCTTTTCCTCCAGGTTTTGTTACAACTGAATGGTTGCAAACATTCCAGTTCCTCGAACAAATGTGGAAACCACATGGCTAATTCCAACTTTCAATCAAGGTAATGTGAATACCTCCCACTAATGAATGGTACACTGCCAATTTTGTCACCATGACCTAGGAATATCCTGAGTAATCAGGGCCTGTAACTAAATTGTGCTCCAGACCCTGTTACCTTATGCTGCGTACACACGATCAGAAATTCTGACAAGAAAACCGTGGATTTTTTTCCGACGGAATGTTGGCTCAAACTTGTGTTGCATACACACGGTCACACAAAAGTTGTCGGAAATTCCGACCGGCAAGAACGCGGTGACGTAAAACACTACGACGAGCCGAGAAAAATTAAGTACAATGATTCTGAGCATGCGTCGAATTGATTTCGAGCATGCGTAGGATTTTTGTGCGTTGGAATTGCATACAGACGATGGGAATTTCCGACAAGAACATTTCTGGTCGGAAAATTTGAGAACCAGCTCTCAAATTTTTGAGGTCGGAAATTCCGACAGAAAATGTCCGATGGAGCCTACACACGGTCGGAATTTCTGACCAAAAGCTCACATCAAACTTTTCTTGTCGGAATTTCTGATTGTGTGTACGCGGCATTGGTCATTTAATAATATTGTTTTTTTAGTCCCAACATTTCCAAAATTTGATTCTGTGAGCCTGTATCTGGGACCTCTGTGTTAATTTTTTTGTTTGTAACTGCATTTATTGCTTGCTTTGCCTTCTTCTTCCTCCAATGAAAAAGTTTCTTTATCCTCTGTCTCTGAGAACATGGTGGTTGTTGACTGTGAAGCAGATTCCACATAAGCCAGATCTCTGCAGGCTTTAGGCTATGTACCACCATCAAGTCCCGGTAGAAGCAAGGATCAAATGTTTGCAGGTTGGGGGCCGCTGAGGGTTTGGTAATTCCAAAAGTTTTAAACCCTTCATGTAGCACTGGCGTGATGTTAACTCTCTGTAAGCACATGCCAAGAAAGACATCATCTATGGGGAAGAGCTCCACCTCACTGCAGGATTTGGATAGTTTCTTCATGGTCACGCCTGACATTAGGAATCCTCCCCCACCCGCATATGCTGGGTACATGCCTAATCCGTACATTGTCTCTGGTATGTAGTATTTACTCTTCTTTGATCGTATAGGCTTAGCATGATTTATAATATCACCAACAAACAAGTCTTTGGAAGGATCTTGAGTCTGTGAGTAACTAATCAGATTCTCTACATTAACAAAAACATCAGTGTCTCCTTTGAATACAAACTTTACGTTGCCGCAGAATTGTTCTGCCCAGCTAAGGAAGTGAATCTCTTTCAGCGTCAAGTTAAAAAAAGTGTCAAGAAAATCCCAAAGTAGGATGTCCTTGTAGTAATGGCTCTCCTGTTGCATGAGCGACTCCCACATTGACACAGCAGATTTATTCCTGGGGGTTCCCAGAAGGAACACTCTTCGAACCCTTGCCCCATTAATAACCCCTTCTCGACCCCAGGTCTTGCGCACACTCTCTCGCCGGTCAAATTCTTCCACAATAGACTTTACAGCAATGAGGAGGAAGGAATCTCCCGGGGGTTTGGAACATTTATTTGGCTGGTTGATCAGCAAGGTGAAGTTTCGCTGGTCTTTACTCTTGAGATACTGATGAAAGTCAAACACTGGTGGTGTAACTGCAGCCTGGTCAGTAGGCTTTTTCTCCTCAATATCCTCCTCTACATGGTATGCTTCTGAGAGAAGCCTGGCACTACTCGCCCTTTCATTTGTCTCCAAGAACTTCCTCGGCTTTGCAGTTTTGGACACAATCTTTGCCTTTTTTGGTTTAACAGCGGATATTTTTGACGTTGGTCTCATCAGAGTGTAGAATAATGTACATAGAGCGATGAAGAGAAAAAGGGTGCAGAGAATATCCCCTTTAAGACGAACTCTCATTTTTACCTGGGCGTTTTTAGTGGTTACGTACTTGTATCATATAGAAGTTTGTATGATCCCATCTGAAACAAAGAACACGAATTAGAATAATATTTATTGAAAATTCATGAATTATATATACAGTATGTATTGTTTTTAAACTATATGTCATACAAAAGTGACTAAAGGGATTAACCAATGGATGTACTGTATCATAGGTGTGCGCAGCCTATTGCATTAGGGTGTGCACCCCAAAGCTCAAACACGCACTACCGCCAAAAAGCTTTCATAAAATTCGCCACCAGCTTGAACTTGGTCTGGAATACTGGTGGAAGTTCAAGCTGGTGGCGAATTTTATGAAAGATTTTTGGCGGACTGTGTCTATTTGGGGGATATTTCATAAATATGGAACCTTTACATTAGATCCCTCTACATTGGTATATGAGTGGACTCTACCTCCACATTCAACCTGGAGGTCTATATATTTCAAGCTTTATTTTGGATCCCCTCTCTTGCGTTGACGGGTCTGTGTTTGAAATTTGTCCTCATAGAAGTAATATACTCCTATCGCCGCCACATATGAACTTCCTCAGCTTGGTTAAACTGGTTAATAGACAATGGGGAGGTATTTGTATTAAATAATATACTTTTTTTTGCAACCTTAAACCCATCCTCCCTTACGGGATTGTGATCGCTAGAGACGGGATCGGCCGACGATTTTTCTGGCAATCTATGACCGTGGTCTTGACCATTCTTTTGACCAAGTTGATTTGGAGCTTGTTTCAAATCTGTTAAAATTGTATGGGCGTCTATTTCCTGATGAAGTCTAATAGGCGAAACTGTAGAAAATCTATGGACGCTTCACTTCAACTGTATATAGCTGCATGACCATCTTGACTTTGGTATTAGGTGTATACCTGTGATGGCCACAGGCATGTATATGTATTAGTTTTTTATATATATTGTAATAAATATTTTTCTATTTTTATAAAGTTTTTTTGTCTTGCAATCCATTTCTTAATTGTTATAAGCACCTTTAAAGTCCCACACTCTATCCTTCTTTTTGTTGTATACAGGTAATGTTCATAGGGGGTGTCAGCCACAATGGGTTGTAATCATATCTATCAAAACAGAAATGATGCATTGCCTTTTATATACAGTGCCTTGAAAAAGTATTTATACCCCTTGAAATTTTCCACATTTTGTCGTTACAACAAAAAACATAAATGTATTTTATTCATGAATTAAATGTGATAGACACAAAGTGGTACATAATTGTAAAGTGGAAGGAAAATGATAAATGGTTTTCAAAATGTTTTACAAATAAATATCTGAAAAGTGTGGCGTGCATTTATATTCAGACTCTGATACCCCTAACTAAAATCTAGTGGAACCAATTGCCTACAGAAGTCACCTAATTAGTAAATAGAGTCCACCTGTGTGTAATTTAATCTCAGTATAAATACAGCTGTTCTCTGAAGCCCTGATGCTCCATACACACGAGCGGTTTTCCTGTTGGAAAGAGTCCGATTTTGGTCTGGAATCCTGACCGTGTGTATGCTCCATCAGACTTTTTCCAACGGAAAAACTGCTGGAAAAAGATAGAGAGCAGGTTCTCTGTTTTCCCGTCAGGAAAAAATCCGATCGGAATTTCCTATCGTGTGTACAAATTCCAACGCGCAAAATTCCGACGCATGCTCGGAAACAAATCTACGCATTCTCAGAAGCATAGAACTTAATTTCCTCGGCTCATCATAGTCTTTTATGTCACCGCGTTCTTGGCAGTCAAAAGTTCACCGAACTTTTGTGTGACCGTGTGTATGCAAGGCAGGCTTGAGCGGAATTCCATCGGAAAAACCATCCAACTTTTTTCCGACGGGAATTCCGCTCGTGTGTACAGGGCTTTAGAGTTTTTTTTAGAGAACCTTAGTGAAAAAACAGCATCATGAAGGCCAAGGAACACACCAGATAGGTCAGGGATAAAGTTGTGGAAAAGTTAAAAGCAGGGTTAGGATTATAAAAAAAATATCCCAAGCTTTGAAAATATCACAGAGCACTGTTCAATCCATCATCCAAAAATGGAAAGAGTATGGCACAACTGCAAACCTACCAAGACATGACCGTCCACCTAAACTGACAGGCCAGGAGAGCATTAATCAGAGAAGCAGCCAAGAGGCCCATGGTAACTCTGGAGGAGCTGTAGAGATCCACATCTCAGGTGGGAGAATCTGTCCACAGGACAACTATTAGTCGTGCACTCCACATATCTGGCCTTTATGGAAGAGTGGCAAGAAGAAAGCCATTGTTGAAAGAAAGCCATAAGAAGTTTCGTTTGCAGTTTGTGAGAATCCATGTGGGGGAAACAGCAAACATGTGGAAGAAGGTGCTCTGGTCAGATGAGACCAAAATTTTACTTTTTGGCCTAAAAGCAAAACGCTACGTGTGGCAGAAAACTAACACTGCCCATCACCCTGAACACACCATCCCCACCGTGAAACATGGTGGTGGCAGCATCATCTTGTGGGGATGCTTTTCTTCAGCAGGGACAGGGAATCTGGTCAGAGTTGATGGGAAGGTGGATGAAGCCAAATACAGGACAATCTTAGAAGAAAACTTGTTAGAGTCTGCAAAGGACATGAGACTGAGGCGGAGGTTCACCTTCCAGCAGGACAACGACCCTAAACATACAGCCAGAGCTACAATGGAATAGTTTAGATCAGGGATATGCAATTAGCGGACCTCCAGCTGTTGCAGAACTACAAGTCCCATGAGGCATGGCAAGACTCTGACAGCCACAAGCATGAAACCCAGAGGCAGAGGCATGATGGGACTTGTAGTTTGGCAACAGCTGGAGGTCCGCTAATTGCATATCCCTGGTTTAGATCAAAGCATATTCATGTTTTAGAATGGCCCAGTCAAAGTCCAGACCTAAATCCAATTGAGAATCTGTGGCAAGACTTGAAAATTGCTGTTCACAGACGCTCTCCATCCAATCTGACAGAGTTTGAGCTATTTTGCTAAGAAGAATGGGCAAAAATGTCCCTCTCTAGATGTGCAAAGCTGGTAGAGACATCCCCAAAAAGACTTGCAGCTGTAATTGCAGCAAAAGGTGGTTCTACAAAGTATTTCACCCATTTATTTGTAAAAAAAAATTGAAAACCATTTATCAATTTCAATCCACTTCACAATTACATTTATGTTTTTGGTTGTAAGATAACAAAATGTGGGAATTTTCAAGGGGTGTGAATACTTTTTCAAGGCACTGTATGTATTCCAGGACACGTTTTAGGGCTGCTTTCACACCTCTGTGTCTTTGGTGCAGTTTCCAGCAAAATGCACCTTTTACAGAGATTAAAGATAATGTACAGCATGTAAATAACATATAAAACACAACACTACATGAAAAATGTGTTAATGAAGCCTACAAATCATTATCTTACACACACACTCATTCATACACACATACATACTTTCAAATTAAGATGATGATTGATGATTTATGACAACTTTAAAAAGATCTGTAATAAAAGACTTCTCTTGATAAAACAAAATGTTGTTGCCATTCTTACAAATCAATAAAAGGCAATACCTAATAATGCCAATTTCAGACGTTACATAGTTACATAGTTAGTCAGGTTGAAAAACACATCCAGTTCAACCACAAAAAAAACAAAACAATATCGTACAATCCCATATACCCAATTCTATACCCACAGTTGATCCAGAGGAAGGCGAAAACCCCCAGCAGAGCATGATCCAATTTGCTACAGCAGGGAAAAAATTCCTTCCTGATCCCCCGAGAGGCAATCGGATTTTCCCCGGATCAACTTTACCTATAAATGTCAGTACCCAGTTATATTCTGTACATTTAAGAAAGAATCCAGGCCCTTCTTAAAGCAATCTACTGAGCTGGCCAGAACCACCTCTGCAGGGAGTCTATTCCACATTTTCACAGCTCTAATGCCGCGTACACACGATCATTTTTCCCGTCGGGAAAAATGACATTTTTTTTTTTCGCCGAGAAAAACGATCGTCTGTGGGCTTTATGCCGTTTTTCTCGTTGAGAAAAACGGCAGGAAAAACGACGAGAAAAATTAGAACATGTTCTAAATTTTCTCATCGTTTTTTCCATCATTTTTTTCCGCTGCAGTTTTCCCATAGGGAGACACTGCCGCGGAGCCCACAGACGGTCGTTTTTCTCGTCAAAGAAAAAAATGACGGGAAAAACGGTCGTGTGTGGGGGAACATGCCGTTCCCTCGTTTTTCATTTTTTTTCATGCCGTGATTCACGGCGGTGTTTTCACCGCCGTGAATCACGATCGTGTGTACGCGGCATTACTGTGAAGAAACCTTTCCGTATTTGGAGGTGAAATCTCTTTTCCTCTAGATGCAAAGAGTGCCCCCTTGTCCTTTGTGTTGCCCGTAAAGTGAATAACTCAACACCAAGTTCACTATCTGGACCCCTTATATATTTGTACATGTTAATCATATCCCTGTGATATCAGAAGTGATCTGCACAAGAATCCCAAAGGGAGAATTATGTGAATTACAGAATGTGTATTCACCATAGCGGTATAGTGGCCATGTTATGAACATACTAAGGTGTCAACTCCTTGACTGCTTGACTGATTCTATATCCGTGAAAAAACAGGAGGTTCAGTTATATAGGCTCTAAAAGCTCCACCTTTAAAGTGGTTGTAAACCCACTTATGCAACTTGCACCTACGGGTAAGCCTAGATTAAGGGCCAGTTCACACCACATGCAGTCCAGTGCGTTTTTTTTCTGCATCAAAAACGCATGGAAAATAGGTTATATGGTTTTCAATGGCATAGTTCACACCAGTGCTTGCAGTTCCAGTGCGTTCCAGTTACAGAAAAAAAAGTGGAACATGCTGCATTTTACCTGAACTGGACTGTACTGGAATGCTGTAAAACGCATCAAAAACGCACTGGAACGCACCGGAACGCACCTAAATGCACCAAAAACGCACTGGAACACACTTGTCCTTATCTAAGGTTAATAAAAAAGAGGGGTGAAAAAAAGCACTGGACTGCATTAAAAACGTACCAAAAACGCACTGAAACGCATCAAAAACGCGTCAAAAACGCACATGCAAAAAAGCACCTGGAACGCATCCGGATTGCGTTTCTATGGTGTGAACTGGCCCTAATGCCGCGTACACACGATCGTTTTTAATGTCATTTTCAAAAACGACGTTTTTCTCGACGTGATTTTTCTTGTTTCCTCTCAAGCCTGTCTTGCATACACACGTTCATTAAAAAAAAAAAAGCTTGAGCAAAGCGCAGTGACGTACTACACGTACGCCGGCACTATAAAGGGGAAGTTCCATTCGGATGGCGCCACCCTTCATGTTAGTAAAGTTTGTTGAGCGACGATTCGCGCTTTTCAGCCTCGTGCTCTTCAGTCCGTTACAGCGTGACGAATCTCCATTACGAACGCTAGTTTTACCAGAACGAGCGCTCCCATCTCATACTTGATTCTGAGCATGCGCGTTTTTTTTTCCCCTCGTAAAAGCATACACACGGCCGTTTTTCACGTCGTTAAAAAAAACGACGTGAAAAAATAGAGCAGGTTCTCATTTTTTTTTAGACCATTTTTCACGTCGTTAAAAATGCTCTGGAGCCTACACACGATCGTTTTTATTGGCCAATTTAAAAAATTGCATTTTTAACAACGTGAAAAACGATCGTGTGTACGCGGCATAAGGCTTACTTGTAGGTGCAAGAAATATCTCCTAAACCTACACGGTTTAGGAGATTTTTGCAAAAAAAGACACGCACCGATTTCTACGGCGTGACTGGTGCATTCACAGGGTTAATCCCCATTCACAAATCCGGCTTTGCCGGATTTGACGGCTCCCGCGCGCAAGCACAGAGTGACGTCTTCGCCGCTCCGGCCAATCACAGCGCCGTAGCGGCGCTGTGATAAGCTGGAGCGGCGATACGTATCGGTGGAGCGATGGCTGCGGCTGGAGGGGGAGACTAGGACGGCTTCGGGGGCCCGATCTAAGGTAAGTGATGCATAATGAGCTAGTATGCTAGTCATACTAGCTCATTATGGCCAGGGCTGGTGCAAGGATTTTTGACACTGTAGGCAAAACATAATTTTGCCACCCCCATTGACTCCACCCCCTTTGCCCTGCCCATGTGACAGAAGGAGCCGCTATACAGGAAGCATCGGCTCTGCTTCCTCTAGTGCTGGCTCCAGTGCTGCGCCTCTAATTACACTACTGGTCGGACGGAGCAGCTGCCTGAGACTGAGTTAGTTACATGCTGCAGAATGCAGAGCATGCAGAAGTGGAGGGAAACCAGCGGCCAGGCACCCCTAGGCAGCAGTGCGCCCTAGGTGGCTGCCTAGTTTGCCTAGTAGTAGCACCGGCCCTGATTATGGCTTTGTCTCGCAGGTGTTTTTTTTTTTTTCCGGGTTTACAACCACTTTAACCACTTGAGACCCACGCTATAGACAAAAGACGTCTGCAGCGCGGCTCTCAAGTGCTGAGTGGACGTCCATGGACGTCCTCCTGTTTCTCTCCCCCCTGCACGCCGCAGAGGGCGCGCGGCGGGGAACAGCTGTGTCCGCCGTGGTCACGTGATGCCGATGTACGGTCCTGGCGGCCGCGATGTCCGCCAGGTACACGCGATCGGCTGTGACAGAGGCAGGACGTGGATCTCTGTGTGTAAACACAGAGATCCACGTCCTGTCAGGGAGAGAGGAGACCGATGCTGTGTCCCTTGTACATAGGGACACAGATCGGTCTCCTCCCCCAGTCAGTCCCCTCCCCCACACAGTAGTAATCACTAATAGGTGTAGCGCACATACCCTCTCCCCACTCCCCTCTATTAAAGTTTTCCAACTCGCACTGTCTCTGGTCTAGGGGTATGATAGGGGAGGGAGAGGGGTGAGCTACGCCAGGCTTCCACCACAGTTGTGTATGTGGTCTCAGCAATGTCTCTTGTTACCTTCGGGTCTGTGCTGTGCATCGGATCCTCCCTCCAAGAGTCTCCCTAAACCTCGTCCGCCAGAAATTGAGCCACACACCGTCAAAGTCCAACACTCCTTTATTCAGAACATAACATGGACTCCCTTGGCTATAGAACAGAAAAGGAGGTGTGTGTACAAATAGGCCCAGACACAAGTTCTATCATCCACTCTCCTCCCTGAGAGTGATCTATGGTCTCCGCACGAGGGAAATTCTCCTTCCGGACGGTCTCTGACAAGAGACTCACCCGTCACCGGCAGTCTGCTGCACCGGGTCTTCAGATGAGGAGCTCTTCCCGGTCCATTACGCCCACCTCGGATTCAGGCATCCATCCCCGGAGTGCCTTAGGATCCTTCCCTCGCGGAGCTCAGTGTTGGGCACTGAGCTCCGGACCTCCATCCAAGTACCTCACCCCAGGACTAAAGGTGCCTGGGATGGAACACGATCTCCGGGGTCCTCTAGGCCTAGGCCGCCTAGAGGACGGACACGAACCACCGTCCACAAGCTGAAGGTGCCTGGGACGAAGAACCCCGTGACCAAGATGGCCGGCCCCTTTATACCCTCTCCCAGCAAGCACGGCGGGTTCCCCGCCCCACCATACCGCTGCCGGGAAAGGACAAAAAGGAGGCCCACCACACAGCGATATCCGCCCGTCAGCCCATGGGGTCAGCGCCACCCAGTGGACCGCCGGAACACACCACCGGTGTCACCGAAAAGATTCAAATTTACCCCAGGAAAGTAAGTACCCGCTACACTCTCCCCCCTGTCATTTGACACTGGTCCCCAGTGTCTGGAGTGAATCACGCCCTCAACGGCTGACACGACCCAATCCAGAAACCAACTAACAATTAAAAAAACAAAAAATTTTAGGAAACTATCCTAACGGAGAAGTTGTGTCTGAGCCCCTGTAACAAAGAGGAGTGAAAGACAACATTTAACATGAAACCACATTTCAACATTATACCTTTCCCTCCCATCCTAACTAAGAACCACCCCAGGTTCCATAATCTTGACGAGATGCTCTCCTGCAGAGGGAAAAGAAAAAGAAAACAAACACACAAAAACCCTGACACATGTATTCGTGTAAGAAGAAAAGAAACCTCTCCAAGGAGAAATTCCTTTCCTCCAAAGAGTGGGTGCATGAAAAGTGTTAAAAAAAAACGTTGCACAAGACTGCCACCTGGTGACAGCCTCGCGGTACTGCACTCGTGGAGCTTCTTCTTCTTCTTTCTAACCCTATCTAACCCCAGAGTCTGTGATCTCTTTGCAGGAAGATGGGAAAAGAAAAACACAGGAATAGTTCCTCATTCCTTTGGGCATACTCAAACAACTGCCCCAAAAAAGTTCAACAACATGATAAGAGCGGAGTCTCTGTCTCCTATAAGTAAAAGCGGGGATGTGGCAAGATCAGTGGCTTCAAGTGTTGATCTACGGTCTCCAGATGATACTCCACATCTTCACCTTCTTTGCGTCGGATCAACACTTTATCTGCATGGATGTGTCTTCCTAACATCCATTCGGCCTTGCAATCCTTGAAACGTTGTGAAGCCTTGGGAGAGCATGCCAGGTACCTGCTGGCGTGTGGAACTTTCAGGTGGGTCCACACGAAGTCATTGTACCAGCGCTCTCTGTACACCTCCACCTCGTAGAGCAAGTCCTTCGATAAGTAGGGATACTCCCATCCGTACTCCTCTGCAACTTTCTGGCCAAATAGGCGTTGTAGTCTTGCCAAAGGAGGCATGGTAGCTCTGTCTCCCTCACCAGGCATAACTACTGAGTCTGGATGACGAGGCGCTTTGACCACCTCCAATCTGGGCATGGGTGCCCGCAGCAACAGTCTCTTTACCCCAGCATCAGATGCAGGTTGCGCCGGGGATGTAGGGACAAGCTGGGGACAGGACCCCTCTTCAGGCACTGGCGCCTCCACCCGGGGTGTACTTTCCCCTGTTGACATGGGTGAATTCCGAGGTCTGCGGAATGAAGCAAGCGGTACCTTGTCCCAGCCTTTCTCAGCAAACAAATCATCAATGATGGCATCATCCCCCAGATCCGAGAGCGATTCCAAGTCGGAGGTGTCACACTCCTCCGCGGGTATGTAGCTCTTTGTGGAAACGGAGCCTCCACACTCCGCAGATTTGCTAGACCATGCCTTCCCGACACCTCCTCCCACACACCAAGTCTCTTTGCCTGGCTTACCTCGGCCTTTCCTTGAAGCGGGACGTCCGGAACCCTCGTCAACGGATCCATCCGGGCCTGGCGTAAGCGGGCGAGACGGTCCACCACCACCGCTGGTCGGGGCTACCACGCTGGTTCTTTTCTTCGGTGGCGGACGCTGCGAGACAGTGGCGACCGAGTCAGCATCCTCGGATTTCTCCCGCAGAGTTTTAACGACCTCTTCCCTGGTCGCTGCAATGTGCGCTGGGGCGACTCTCACAGCGGTGATTTCTCCTCTCTGAGTGGTGGTACCTGAAGTCTGGCCTGGGTAGATGGTTTTCGGCCTCTCAACTACCGAATCCACCTCGAAGGTGAACTCCCCACAGGCCTCACAGCATCCGAATGGCTTCAACAGGCACACCAGTCCCGAACACCCGGGACAAATCATACCCAGGGCCTCAACGTCCATACATGAGTATAGGGCGAATCGACCCCTTGGCTTCAGTCGAATCCCCGTATCCGTTATTGGAGCAGCAGCAGTCAGTGTCGTGGTGGAAGGATGAACCGGAATCCACGAGGTGTGTCCAAACATGGCGACCTGTTGCTGATCCATCGCACACTGCAGAGTTTTCGCGCCAATGTCCCACGTATAGTCCCTTCACATGTATTGGACTCTTCCCCTTTGCTCCAGTTCGTGGGCTTTCTTCACTTTTCTTGGTTGAGCCACGCCCACAAACTAAGCGGCGGGGGTTGTGTCTGGTGGCGCAGTGCAATTAGAAGCCCCCACGTGTACTACTTCACACGGCTGAGCTTCCCCCCGTTCACCGCTCTTCCTGCGCGGGCCTTTCCCTTCTTGGAGTCATGTCCACGGCTTCAAGCAGGGCTGCACTTTGGCCTATTCGTTTAACTCTTCCAGCAGACACGTTCCATACAGTAATGCACAACACAATCCCGGACGAGCCCCCACGTGTAGCGCACATACCCTCTCCCCACTCCCCTCTATTAAAGTTTTCCAACTCGCACTGTCTCTGGTCTAGGGGTATGATAGGGAGAGGGGTGAGCTACGCCAGGCTTCCACCACAGTTGTGTATGTGGTCTCAGCAATGTCTCTTGTTACCTTCGGGTCTGTGCTGTGCATCGGATCCTCCCTCCAAGAGTCTCCCTAAACCTCGTCCGCCAGAAATTGAGCCACACACCGTCAAAGTCCAACACTCCTTTATTCAGAACATAACATGGACTCCCTTGGATATAGAACAGAAAAGGAGGTGTGTGTACGAATAGGCCCAGACACAAGTTCTATCATCCACTCTCCTCCCTGAGAGTGATCTATGGTCTCCGCACGAGGGAAATTCTCCTTCCGGACGGTCTCTGACAAGAGACTCACCCGTCACCGGCAGTCTGCTGCACTGGGTCTTCAGATGAGGAGCTCTTCCCGGTCCATTACGCCCACCTCGGATTCAGGCATCCATCCCCAGAGTGCCTTAGGATCCTTCCCTCGCGGAACTCAGTGTTGGGCACTGAGCTCCGGACCTCCATCCAAGTACCTCACCCCAGGACTAAAGGTGCCTGGGATGGAACACGATCTCCGGGGTCCTCTAGGCCTAGGCCGCCTAGAGGACGGACACGAACCACCGTCCGCAAGCTGAAGGTGCCTGGGACGAAGAACCCCGTGACCAAGATGGCCGGCCCCTTTATACCCTCTCCCAGCAAGCACGGCGGGTTCCCCGCCCCACCATACCGCTGCCGGGAAAGGACAAAAAGGAGGCCCACCACACAGCGATATCCGCCCGTCAGCCCATGGGGACAGCGCCACCCAGTGGACCGCCAGAACACACCACCGCTGTCACCGAAAAGATTCAAATTTACCCCGGGAAAGTAAGTACCCGCTACACTGGGAACATATTAACCCCTTGATCGCCCCTAGTGTTAACCCCTTCCCTGCCAGTCACATTTATACAGTAATCAGTGCATATTTATAGCACTGTTCGCTGTATAAATGTGAATGGTCCCAAAATAGTGTCAAAAGTGTCCGATATGTCCGCCGCAATATTGCAGGCCTGACAAAAATCGCAGATCGCTGCCATTACTAGTAAAAAAAAAATATATAATAATAATGTCATAATTCTATCCTCTATTTTGTAGGCGCTATAACTTTTTCGCAAACCAATCACTATACGCTTATTGCAATTTTTTTTACCAAAAATATATAGAAGAGTACGTATCGGCCTAAACTGAGAATTTTTTTTTTCTTTTTTTTTAAATTGGGATATTATTATAGCAAAAAGTAAAAAAATATTGTGTTTTTTTTTCAAAATTTTCTGTTTTTTTGTTTATAGCGCAGAAAATAAAAACCACAGCGGTGATCAAATACCACCAAAAGAAAGCTCTATTTGTGGGGAAAAAAATGATAAAAATATCATTTGGGTACAGCATTGTATGACCGCGCAATTGTCATTCAAAGTGCGTCAGCGCTGAAAGCTGAAAATTGGTCCGGGCACGAAGGGGGTTTAGTGCCCAGTTGTCAAGTGGTTAATGCTTACATATTGTCACATGAAATATTGATAATGCTGTATCTTGTACATTTTTGTTTTAAATATGTTACAAGCTGGATAATGGTCAGTGATAAACTTTCATGTTCCCTTTACCAATTCTCTAAAGGTCTCCTGATTACAGTATGAGAAGGTAGACATTTATATGCAAAATCTTTTGGTGGCTCCCAGGCACCCAAAGGGTGTTTTTTTTACAATGAGTCAGCCCTGGAAAGCTGATTTTCAGTCTTGGCTAAAACATCTGGGAAATGTCTTTGTCAAACTGCTGGAAGCGTATGAAAAAGCAGAGTTTGTTAAAATACTGAGACCACAAAGCCAAAAGTGCAGAGCTTGGCACAGAGCGCGATATTTCCCCATGTGTAATCATTCATTTCAGGGCTTAATGTCATTAGCTTTTAGGAAGACCTCTAGATTTTATGTATCATCCATTAAAATAAACATACCCCCTTGTGTCAAGTCTAATTTTTCGGAGTTTGTTTGCATTCATTTTTTAGGTCTGGGATTTAAAACCAAACTGTGAACTTTACGAGCGTCTGAGAAAGCTTAGAGCTCGCCAGCCATGAACCAGTCCAGAAGAGGGATTCCCGCATTACATGGAAGAATGGTGATGAAGATTTCAGACTCCTACCAACTGCCCAATGGACCTATTCCAGTGATATGGAGGAGACGTGGCTATTCTGACTAATCTTACTTACTTTTGATGAAGAGTGGTCATGTGGTTTCAATTAGAGGAAATTTATTGGTTTTATGCCATTCTACATTTTATCAAGATCTGAAAACTTGTAAAGTTAAAGCTCAGCTTCAGTGAGACTTTTTTTTAAATCCATTGCTCAGCACAATGTAAAACAAAACCAAACCAAAAATCAGATTTTAGGACAATACTTTGTTTTACGCCTGCACCGTCCTCAGCAAATTCACTGTTCTCTGGTTCCTTACCACTTCTCCTCTGGGTTAAATGACAACCAGTGTCCTTAAATTTACTACCTGTGAGCCCAAAGTTAAAGGAGAATTATGGCCAACGCATTTTTGGCTCTACTTCTATGGATCACAGAAGTGCAGTTCGTTCTGCACTCCTGTGACTCATTTTTAGAGCCAACCTCACTCAGTCAGTCCAAGCTGGGGAAGGATCCCGACTTTAATGTCGGGATCCACCCAGATGCCTGGACAGGCAGCTGGCTCAACCTCTCAGCGAGCCACTGGGTGACTGAGCCAGGCGCTCCCACCCCTCCACAGCCCAATGTTCCAGTGAGTGCTGGATGGGCAGAGCAGAGCAGAGAGTAATGCCGCGTACACACGATCGGACATTCCGACAACAAAACCGTGGATTTTTTTCCGACGGATGTTCGCTCAAACTTGTCTTGCATACACACGGTAACACAAATGTTGTCAGAAATTCCAATAGCCAAGAACACGGTGGCGTACAACACTACAAGAGCTGAGAAAGTTAAAGGTCAATGATTCCGAGCATGCTTCAAATTGATTCCGAGCATGCATAAGATTTTTGTGCGTCGGAATTGGATACACACGATCGGAATTTCCGACCACAACTTTTGTAGTCTGAAAAATTGAGAACCAGCTCTCAATCATTTGTTGTCGGAAATTCCGACAGCAAATGTCCGATGGAGCCTACACACGGTCGGAATTTCTGTGTCACAGAGGGTGATTAGGGTGTGCCCAGGCACACCTAGCACACCCTGTGCACAAGCCTATGGCTACCTGCATCATTAGGGATGAACTATCACTGGAGAAGAAGTGAGAAGGAAGAGGACCCTTCAAGTTACATGATCAGTGAGAAGACCCCTTGAAAGAAGGTTTGTAGGTGTCTGTGGCCATTATGACAGGGTTCCACTTGAATTTGTGGATTTTATATTTATTTTATGATATGGAAAAGGCAACCGGAGGAGCTAAACCACATAAAGATGGGTGAGAACACCCAAAGCTCCAGAAATTAAGTCAGGGAGATTTCAGTGTAGGAGTATCCAACACATATCAAGTAGGCCCCACTAGTATCTTAATGATCACTTTGGGTGGGCCGACCCTTTAAAGGGGTTGTAAACCCTCATGTTTTTTCACCTTAATGCATCTGTAGCGGGTATGCACTTTCCCGGGTGTAAATTTGAATCTGGCGGTGACACCAGTGATGTGTGATTCCCTGCGGTCCAGCAGGTGGCGTTGTCGCCACGGGCTGGGGGTTGAATCATTGTTGTGTGCCGTACCCTTTTTGTCCTTTCTCGTCAGCGGTATGGTGGGGCGGGGAACCCGCCGTGCTTGCTGGCGGAGGGTATAAAGGGGCTGGCCATCTTTGTCACGGGGTTCGTAGTCCCAGGCACCTTCAGCCTGTGGACGGTGGTTCACGTCGGTCTTCTAGGCGGCCTAGGCCTAGAGGACCACCGGAGATCGTGTTCCATCCCAGGCACCTTCAACCTGGGGTGAGGTACTTGAATGGAGGTCTGGAGCTCAGTGCCCAACACTGAGTTCCGCGAGGGAAGGAGATCCTAGGGAACCCAGGGATTGGGAACCCGAATCCGGAAGGCGCAATGGACCGGGGGGAGCTCCTCATTTGAAGACCCGGTGCAGCATATTGCCGGTGACAGGTGAGCCTCTCGTCGGAGACTGCCTGGAAGGAAATCCCCCCTCGTACGGAGACCGCCGCCCACTTTCAGGGAGGAAAGTGGAGAAAAATTGTGTCTGGGCCTATTCGCATCCACATCTCTTTTCCTGTTCTGTGCTTAAAGGGAGTTCAACTGTTGTGTCCATCAGGGAGAAAATAAAGGAGTGTTGGACTTTATTGGTGTGGGCTCTTTTCCTGGCGGACATTGCTTAAGGATCCTCTCGGAGGGAGAATCCAGGTGCACAACACTGACCCGAAGGTAAATTAAGAACGTTGCCTATACTGCACTGATACATGTGGTGAAGGCCAGGCGTGGTGTCCCCCGCTCGCTCCCCTCTGAGATACCCCTAGACAAGAGACAGACGAGCAAGAACAGAAGAGAGGGGAGTGAGGGTGGCGCTACACATCCTATGCATTAAGGTGAAAAAACACCTGGCAGTCACCGGCCCCATGACGTCCCTGTTTTACTTACCTGAGTCCATTCATCTCCTCCAAGGGGACGTGCTGTCTCTCTCTCCACGGGGTCCCAGCTCACGATTGGCTAGATTGATAGCAGCGCAGCCATTGGCTCCCGCTGCTGTCAATCAAATCCAATGACCCGGGAGCGGGGCCGAGTCCGGCATTCGTGTCTGTGGATGCAAATGCTGGACTCGGGAGCGTGCCCACAAGGTAACCACCTCGGGAGAGCACTTCTCCTAGGGGTTATCTGAAGCGGGGAGGAGCCGCGAGAGCCGCCGAGGGACCCCAGAAGAGAAAGATCGGGGCCACTCTGTGCAAAACGAGCTGCACAGTGGAGGTAAATATGACATGTTTGTTATTTACAAAACAAACAAATGGTCCTTTACAATCAATTTAAAGTCTGGCTGCTGAAAATCCTTCTGACTAAAGATCGTGGTACAAACACAAGCTGGTGCTTAGCAGACAACTGAATGCTGGTTTTCCGCTAATAAAATCAATAGACAGGCTGAGAAAAATACAACATGGCTGAAAATCCAGGACACTTGTGTGTCTACCATGGTCAGTGCCTACTGGGACTGTACCCCCCCAGATCGGGATTGGTACAGTCCCAGTGACAGTACATGTGGGCGGAGCAGGAAGAGAACTTTACACTGCAGCATCGATGATTGGTTCTCGCCCAGCACACAGCAGATCGCTCCTCCAGGGCGGAGTGAAGATGTGTAAAGCATGGATGACAGGCTGGATCCTCTTCTTCTCTGAGACCCCACTGCTCTGCATTCTATACTGTGATGTGTACCTGCCCTGTACTTTTCAGTGCAGATTTATTGAAAGAGAAAGTATAATTCTTTAAAGTGGTTGTAAACCCATATAACTTTTTTTTTCTTTCTAGCCCACCTGCAAGACAAAGCTATAATGAGCTAGTATGACTAGCATACTAGCTCATTATGTACCACTTACCTTAGATCGGGGGCCCCTGAAGCCGTCCGTGCCCCTCTCTCCAGCCGCAGCCATCGCTGTGGCGATAGCCGGAATGTTACTTCCGGGTATCGCCGCTCCAGCCAATCACAGCGGCGCTCCGTCGCTGTGATTGGCCGGAACGGCGAAGACGTCACTCTGTGCATGCGCGCGGGAGCTGTCAAATCCGGCTGAGCCCAAGCATTGCTGGGACTTAGCCGAATTTGTGAATGGGATTAACCCCATGAATGCGCCGTTGTCTACCGTGTATGTTTAGGAGATATTTCTTGCACCTACCTGTAGGTGCAAGTTGCAAAAGTGGGTTTACAACCACTCTAATAGGTCAGGAGTCAGTGTGACATTTCAGGTGCTCCATAGATGTGTTCCACATACACATTAGAGCTTATTAAAAATCATTCTTTTTAGTAAGATATAATGTGTATGTGGATTAAATCTATGGAGCACCTGAAATGTCACACTAATTCCTAACATATTAACAACTTCAGCCCCGAGCCTCTTCTGAGATTTGGTGTTTACAAGTTAAAAACTGTTTTTTTTTTTGCTAGAAAATTACATAGAACCCCCAAACATTATATATTTTTTTCTAACACCCTAGAGAATAAAATGGCGGTCGTTGCAATACTTTTTGTCACACTGTATTTGCGCAGCGGTCTTACAAGCGCACAAGCGCACTTTTTTGGGGAAAAAAATAAAACATTTTATTAAAAAATAGGACAACAGTATAGTTAGCCCAATTTTTTTTTATATTGTGAAAGACAATGTTATGGCGAGTAAATTGATACCCAATATGTCACACTTCAAAGTTGCGCCCGCTCGTAGAATGGCAACAAACGTTTACCCTTAAAAATCTCCATAGGCAATGTTTAAAAAATTCTACAGGTTGCATATTTTGAGTTACAGAGGAGGTTTAGGACTAGAATTATTGCTCTTGCTCTACCGATCGCGGTGATACCTCACATGTGTGGTTTGAACACCGTTTTCATATGCGGGCGCTGCTCACATAGGCGTTCACTTCTGAGCGCAAGCTCGTCGGGATGGAACACTTTAAAAAAAAATGTTTTATTATTATTTATTTTACTTAAAAAAAAAATAATTACACAGTTTTTTTTTAAACATTTTTGGGTCACTTTTATTCCTATTACAAGGAATTGTATTCCTATTTACAATGTAAACATTCCTTGTAATAGAAAAAAAGCATGACAGGACCTCTTAAATGTGAGATCTGGGGTCCAAAAGACTTTAGATCTCATATTTACACTAAAATGCAATAAAAAATAAAGAAAATTATTTATGTAATTTAAAGAAGAAAAAAAAATGTCCCTTTAAAGTGGTTGTAAACCCTCCTTTGCAAGTTACACCTACAGGTAAGCCTAGATTTAGGCTGACCTGTAGGTGTTTGCAATATCTCCTAAACCTACACGGTTTAGGAGATATTTGCCAAAGGGATTACACCGTTGTGTACGGCGCATGCGCGCCGCAGACAACGGCGCAGGCGCACTGTAAATCTTATTCACAAATCCGGCCTTGCCGGATTTGACGACTCCCACGCACATGCGCGGAGTGACGTCTTCGCTGCTCTGGCCAATCACAGCGCTGGAGCGGCGATACCCGGAAGTAACCTTCTGGCGAGATGACTGCGGGAGGAGGGGGAGACGAGGACGGTTTCGGGGGCTTCGATCCAAGGTAAGTAATGCATAATGGGCTTTGTCTTGCAGGGTTTTTTTTTTTTTTCTGGATTTACATCCACTTTAAGAGCAATGGGCAGAAGTGACATTTCGATGTCGCTTCCGCCCTGCAATGATATGGAGACGGGTGGGGGCCATCTTCCCCTCACTCGTCTCCATGTAGCTAGCTGCAACCATAACAACATTATTCCTCTTCAAAGTAGAGACGTATTCCTGCGGCGGGAGGTCCGTAAGTGGTTAAATATATAAGCTCAAATGCATATACGTGAAAATACGCACAAATACTTAAAAAGAATTCCTGAAATTACGTCTGAAAAAGTAGATGCTCAATCAGAAGTATCGTGTGCAAGAGGCCTTAATACTGTTCTAATACTATTCTGTATTGACCTGGGGATCATTTAGCCTTTTCTGCACTGTTGATCTGAAGGGTCCTCGTATCTGAGAGTTCCTGCGCCTGTTGTTACCAGTGCAGCCGTACAGTCATGGCTATGCTTACTTTTAGGGAGAAATCCCCAGATGACCTGGCTTTGTGTGGATCTTCTATTTCCTGTTGTTTTATTGCAGCCCATATTTTACTAATAAAAACCGCATCTGTCTGATTTTCTTGTCCCGAGGGCAGTTCGTGGGATGGGTACGGAGTGTTCTTCACTGCTGGAAACACAGAATCATATATTAAACCCACTGGAATGTTAATTTCAGGTAAGCTTGATATTTTTTATCTGTTTTGATTAGAAATGTATGTAGGGCCATGGATTTTTTTTCCCCTGGGATTGGGGTGGGGGGTTTCAGCCTTGGGGACATAGAGGAAGATAATTGGGCAGTGAATTACTGTAGAAGCTTTGTGGTGTCATTGGTTAAGAAGGGGCGTATATTGGAAATGTTCTGGAGGTTGAACATGAGCTAAAACATTTCCATAGCTAGATCATTCCAATGCATAAAACGTCAGGGGCACCCCGTCCTTTAAGTGCGCATGGGCGCCACCCCCCCTATCCATGCGTCCGGCCCCTTTCAGGATGCCGGATGCATGGATTCCAATGGGGGGGGTGGGTGTTTTTTTTTTCTTTGAAGAACATGATTAGAGCCAAAGGCTCTAATAGGTTTTAAAATAGGGTAGGCTTGGTTCGCATTCGCAAATGAAAATGAGCTATTGTAACACTGATCCTCCTCCCGACCCATTAGGAGGCGGGCCTTGAGACCCGTCACCCGATTGGCTGAAAGGACAGGCGATCCTATTGGATTCCTAGGAGGAAAGGAGGAGAATCACGGCCGCCGGGATGGAGGAAAGAACACAGGAGCCGCTGCACGATGCAGATGCTTGCTGATGATGCCCGTCACCTGCCACCTAGATGGGGTAAGTGCCAGACTGACCGGCAGACTGCAAGCCACAAAGCTAGTTAAAAGCTCAAGCCACCTTAAGTGTCCCCTTCCAATGCAAAGACACAATAGCTTCTGTATACCCAAAATACATACTGCTGAGGGGAATATTTAGGATATATGAAAACCATTTAAAAAAAATAATGCTTCCATATAGGAATAATAAAAAGCTTTATTTTCCAATACTTATGGTTTATCAGTGGCGGAACTACCAGGGTCGCAAAAGCAACTGGGCCCTGAAGTTCCACCACTGTGGGGGACTGCTCGCCCTTTCTCTCGCTGTGAGGGGCCCACCGGCCCGTTCTCTCACTGTGAGGGGCCTGCCCGTTCTGGCTGTGCCAGTGTGAGGGGCCCACCCGTCCACTCATTTGTTCTGCCGCTGAGGGGGGGGGGGGGCGTCCGTCTGCTGACCACTGAGGGTAAGCTGAGCAGTGAGCACTGAAAGGCTGAAAGGGAGGCATCAGCTGACCAGCTGACGACCAATAGAGTGAAGGGGGAGGATCTCTCCCCTCTGCGCAGAGACCTTCCTGTCCCTTCATAAATTACATATTTACCGACCCCTTCCCCCCTTTCAATCCTGAAGATCCCCCTGTGTGTCTGCAGCAACCGGCAGGCACTGCTGGGACGAGGGGCCAGGGCATTAATGCTAATGCACCCGGGGCGATTAGGGTGAGCGCAGGTACACCTGGCACACCCCATGTGCACACCTATGTGTGGAGGTTGAACATGGCCTAAAACAATGTGTCCATAGCTAGATCATTCCAATACATAAAGTGGCTATTTGAAGTCTATGGCCTCGTACACACGGCCGATTTTCTCGGCAAGAACCAGCAAGAAACTTGCTGGCAGAGAGGTCTTGCCGAGTAAATCGGTCGTGTGTACGCTGCTAGCGGGTTTCTCGTCGAGAAAACCGACAAGAAACCTTGACGAGAAAATAGAGAACCTGCTCTCTATTTTCTCGTCGAGATTCTCGTCGGCATGTTTCTCGACGAGAAAAGTGAGTGTGTGTACACTTACCTGTCCTCCCGGAAGCCCGCACATGTTCGAAATGAATTTGACGCATGCGCGGTAGCTTCCTAGGCATATGTAGGGTATACCAAGATGGCGGCGACGGCATCGAATGTGACGAGCGCATGCTCGTCGTAGTCGATGACGTCACCGCGTACGCTCCATTCAAAGAACCGCGGGTTCTTTGAAACGAGCGTGTGTACACTCGGCCGGGACAAGTTTCTTGTCCAAGAATCTCGTCGAAAAAAACGACATGTTTTTTTCAACGAGAATCTCGGCCGTGTGTACGAGGCCTTCGGCTTATTGTTTTTAAGAAGGAATATTTCTAGTGCTAGAACCTCATCATTGTTCTATGAAGCATTCAGCATGTCCTTGTAATTTCTGAATTGCACCTCCATATGCTAAAATGGAATGTTGGGTCCCCTCCTAGCAGACAGATAGAACAGACAGTGGACACACTTTGTCCCATGCTGTACAGAGAATTCATGATAATTTAGGTGGGACACATCTGTGAGAAGGGAGGTATCTCCACCAGGGAGGGAAGTATTCCGGTGACTGATGAGGAGCAGACTTAGTTATGCAAAGAGGTTCCAGGACATGTGGTCGGTCCCTTACGGCTTATTCTTCTGGGATGCATTATTTCGAAATATCTGCAACTTCTGCCCCTATCAATTCGATGAAACCATCTCAGTGGATTCTTTGCCAGGCATACAGCCCTACTGAGTGTCCCATCTTACTTCTGTTATGTCAGCTGAAATTTTGGGTTAAATCAGTTAAACACGAGTCCATCAAAAGAAAATACACTCACTGGCCACTTTATTAGGTACACCTTGCTAGTATCTAGTAGGACTCCTTTTACCGTCAGAACTGCCTTAAAGTAGAGCTCCAACCAAAAGGGCAAGTTTCCCTTTAAGGACTAATTCCCCACTCCTCTTCTTGAACAATTGGCACTTTTGAGAAGTGCGGGGGGGGGGGGGGGCGGGTACCCGATTTTGACAGGTATCCGCTTCCCACTTCCATTCCGACCGCCGTGTTTGTTGGAAACATTCCTCAGAGATTTAGGTCCATATTGACATGATAGCATCACGCGGTTGCTGCAGATTTGTCAGCTGCACATCCATGATGCAAATCTCCCGTTCCACCACATCACAAAGGTGCTCTATTGGATGAGATCTGGTGAATGTGGAGGCCATTGGAGTACAGTGACCTCATTGTCAGGTTGAAGAAACCAGTGGTGAGATGATTGGAGCTTTGTGACATGGTGCATTATCCTGCTGGAAGGAGCCATCAGAAGATGGGGACACTGTAGTCATAAATGGAAGGACATGATCAGCAACAATACTCAGGTAGGTCGTGGTGTTTAAACGATGCTCAATTGGTACTAAGGGGCCCAAAGTGTTCCAAGAAAATACCCCCCACATCATTACACCACCAGCAGCCTGAACCATTGATACAAGGCAGGATGGATCCATGCTTTCATGTTGTTTATGCCAAATTCTGACCCAATCATCTGAATGTCGCAGCTGAAATCTAGACCCATCAGACCAGACAACGTTTCTGCAATCTTCTATTGTCCAATTGTGGTGAGCCTGTGCAGATTGTAGACTCAGTTTCCTGTTCTTAGCTGACAGGAGTGGCACCCGGTGTGGTCTCCTGCTGCTGTAGCCCATCTACTCCAAGGGTCGATGTGTTGTGAGTTCAGAGATGGTATTCTGCATACCTTGGTTGTATCGAGTGGTTATTTAACCACTTCAGACTCGGACCATTTGGCTGGCCAAAGACCAGGCCACTTTTTACGATTCGGCACTGCGTCGCTTTAACTAATAATTGCACGGTCGTGCGACGTGGTTCCCAAACAAAATTGATGTCCTTTTTTTCCCACAAATAGAGCTTTCTTTTGGTGGTATTTGATCACCTCTGCGGTTTTTATTTTTTGCGCTTTAAACAAAAATAGAGCGACAATTTTGAAAAAAATTTAATATTTTTTACTTTTTGCTATAATAAATATCCCCAAATAAGTAAAAAAACTAAATTTTTCCTCAGTTTAGGCCGATACGTATTCTTCTACATATTTTTGCTAAAAAAATCGCAATAAGCGTTTATTGATTGGTTTGCGCAAAAGTTATAGCGTCTACAAAATAGGGGATAGTTTTATGTCATTTCTATTAATATATTTTTTTTTTACTAGTAATGGCGGCGATCAACGATTTTTATTGTGACTGTGACATTATGGCGGACACATCGGACACTTTTGACACCATTTTGGGACCATTGTCATTTTTACAGCGATCAGTGCTATAAAAATGCACTGATTACTCTAAAAATGACACTGGCAGTGAAGGGGTTAACCCGTAGGGGGCGCTGAAGGGGTTAAGTGTGACCTAGGGAGTGCTTCTAACTGTTAGGGGGCGTGGCTTGCCGTGACATGTCACTGATCGCTGTTCCCGATGAGAGGGAACAGACGATCAGTGACATGTCACTAGGAAGAACGGGGAGATGTGTTTACACTGACATCTCCCCGTTCTTCAGCTCCGTGACACGATCGCGGGACACCGGCGGACATTGTGTCCGCGGGTCTCACGGGCGTGGTCACAGAGCTTGCGGCAGGGCGCGCGACCATACGGCGGCAATTTAAAGGGGACGTATATATACGCCCATTTGCCAGTCCGTGCCATTCTGCCGACGTAAATGTTCGTGCGGCGGTCGGCAAGTGGTTAAGTTACGGTTGCCTTTCTATCATCTCAAACCCATTCTTCTCTGACCTCTGACATCAACAAGGCATTTTTCTCCACACAACTGACGCTCACTGGATATTTTCTCTTTTTTGGACCATTCTCTGTAAACCCTAGAGATGGTTGTCAGTGAAAATCCCAGTAGATCAACAGTTTTTGATACTCAGACCAGCCTGTCCGGCACCAACAACCATGCCACATTCAAAGTCACTTAAATCCCCTTTCTTCCCCATTCTGATGCTCGGTTTGAACTTCAGCAAGTCATCTTCACCACGTCTAGATGCCTAAATGCATTGCATTGAGTTGCTGCCATGTGATTGGCTGATTAGCAATTTGTGTTACCAAGCAATTGAACAGGTGTACCTAATAAAGTGGCCAGTGAGTGTATGTGGAAGGTCTTAGGCCCCTTTCACACGGGCTTTCCAATCAGGTCCACCTGTCAGTTTTTCAGGCGGACCTGATCAGACACTCCATTCACTTCTATGGAGCGGCGGATATCAGCGGTGACATGTCTGCTGACTCCCGCTGCTATCCGATCCTGCCCGTGAAATCCAGAGGGATGGAGACCCTATTTTCAATCCATCTGGTGGTTCGGATTGGATTTGTCCGCTTTCATCTGATCTCCCCATAGAGGAGAGTGGGGCTCCTAGAGGTCCGTCTCTGCACAGTGAGCGGAGACAGACTTGTCATCCGCCTGCTCAGCGGGGATCGGTGGAGCGTTCCCCCCGGTGAGCAAAGCGGAGTCTGCCGGGCGGACCACCCGTGTGAAAAAACCCTTAGGCTTCATTTACACAGGTGGGCGGGGGCAATAAATACGGGCTGTTGAGCCAGTTTTACTGCCTCCCCCCCACGACACCTGAGACACAAGTTAACACGGCCAGCAGCCATGTTGGCACATACTGCTTTGGTGCAACAAATTTTATTCCACGGGTCTAAAGTACCACTGCCAAACACGACCCACTCATGTGAAGAAAGATAATTTAGTTGCAAATTTTTATAACAAAAACTACAAAAAATACATGTTTTTTTTTTCTTCAAAATTTGTGTTAGGTTTTCATTTACAGTATATAGCAAAAAAAAAAAAGCCCAGTGGTGATTAACCACTTCAGCCCCGTAAGATTTGGTTGCTCTATGACCAGGCCATTTTTTGCGATACGGCACTGCGTCGCTTTAACTGAAAATTGCGCGGTCGTGCGACGTTGTACCCAAAAAAAATTACGTCCTTTTTTCGTCACAAATAGAGCTTTCTTTTGGTGGTATTTGATCATCTCTGCGTTTTTTTTTTTTGCGCTATAAACAAAAAAAGACCGACTATTTCGAAAAAAACACAATATTTTGTACTTTTTGCTATAATAAATATCCCCATTTTTTTTTTTTAAAAAGCTAATTTTTTCTCAGCTTAGGCCGATATGTATTCTTCTACATATTTTTGGTAATAAAAATCGCAATGAGCTTATATTGATTGGTTTGCACAAAAGTTATAGCGTCTACAAAATAGGGGATATATTTATGGCATTTTTATTATTATTTTTTCTTTAATAGTAATGGTGGCGATCTACGATTTTTATCGGGACTGCGACATTATGGCGGACACATGGGACACTTTTGACACATTTTTGGGATCATTGGCATTTATACAGCGATTAGTGCTTTAAAAATGCACTGATTACTATGTAAATGTCACTGGCAGGGAAGAGGTTAACACTAGGGGTGATCAAGGAGTTAATTGTGTTCCCTATTCTGTGTTCTAACTGTAGGGGGATGGGACTCACTATAGGAGATGACAGATCGTGGTTCCCAGCTTATAAGAACTCACAATCTCTCTCTCCTCTCAGAACAGGGATGTGTGTGTTTACACACACACGTCCCTGTTCTGCCTCTCGTGCCCGTGATCGCTCGTGGCTGGTGGTCCCCGCGACCGCCGGTCACTAGCAACAGCACCCCCGCAGTGCAGCGGGCATGTGCGCATGCCTCCTATCCCGCTTAAGCGAACGGAGGTACAGCTACGACGGTTCGTGGGATCATGCCAACCTGCCGCAGTATAATGACGGATGGCAGGTCGGCAAGTGGTTAAAAAAGCAGCCACAGCCTGAGTGGAAATGCCAATCCCCTGCCAGCATGCTGCAAAGAAGCAGTGATCACCCTGCAGAAGTCCAACAGAGCTGTCTGATAAGTAGATATCTGATTGCAGAGCTAAAGGTCTGACTCAATAGGGGACGTGTTGGACCTCTACAAAGAAACCTTTGCTTCAACACACAGAACAAGGTTCCCGCTCTGTAGCTGCTTCAAGGGAACAGACTTTTTTTTTTTTACACAGACTAGCTGCTTTCCAAAGAAGACACATTTTTTTAATGCACCTAGGGACATAATTATCTGATTTAAACTAAAAACGGAAAATTGTATCATACTTACCAGTAATTTTCCTTTCCTGGTGCCTATCCATGGCAGCATACCTGTGACAAGCTCCGCCTTGGCTCCTCCCTCAGGACTAGTGAATATTATAAAAGAGTTGATTTGCACAGCCCCAGCATTCTTCGTAATATAGAATACTGAGGGTGGGATTGTATGCTGCCATGGATAGGCACCAGGAAAGGAAAATTACTGGTAAGTATGATACAATTTTCCGTTTTCCTGGTGCCTTCATGGCAGCATACCTGTGACAAATAACTAGCTGATATGGGTGGGATGATGCCCAGAGTTTTATTTTAAAGAGATTATTATCATCATTTAGAGGAAGAAGCAAAGGCCGATTTGACCGCCTGTCTGCCAAACTCCACCGATGAGAGAGCTCCTGGGTCTACTCGGTAATGTTTCAGAAACGTATGTTGGAATGACCAAGTCGCTGCCCTGCAAATAGTTTCAATTGACACATTCGCTCTTGCCACCCAAGAGGCAGAAACCATTCTGGTGGAGTGCGCCCTGACTATCGAAGGGGCTCCCAGACCCTTTGCCCTGTACACCTTGTGGATGAGTTTAACGAACCAAGAGGCAAACGTTCCTGCTGACGCCTCCTTGCCTTTGTTTATGAACAACCTGATAGTGTCCCTGAAGGATGCTGTAGCCTGCAGATAGCATCTCAAAGTGGAGGCAATGTCCAGATCGGGAAGAGAACCTGAGTCTTGTTCTGAAAATGTTGGAAGTGCCCAGGGCTCCGACATGTTCGAGGATGATGTGACCTTGAGGCTAAATCCTTGCACCGTTCCGAGTTCTACTTTGTCAGGAAATAATCTGATATGATTATGATCCGCTCCTAAAGTTTGGAGCTCTGAAACCCGTCTGTCAGAAGTTATGGCTATCAGGAAGGATAGCTTCATGGTTAGATTCCAAAGCGATGCTGACTCTGAAGAGGCAAGAGGTGGATTGGTTAAAGGCTCTAGGATGATAGCAAGGTCTCAAGTGGGAAAAGATTGTTTTGTTGGTGGTCGGATCTTTTTTGACAGCTTTGAAGAATTGGATTAATAATGAATCCTCAGCCCATCTTTTACTGGTTGCCGCTGAAATTGCCGCTACCTGCACCTTTAGTGTACTTAAGCAAGACCTAGGTCTAAGCCTGCCTGCAAGAGTTTTAGAATTTGAGAGGATAATGGGAAATCTGGATCGCAGTTTCTGCCAATCATGAAGGCCCTGAATTTGTTCCACACCCTATCGTATATACTGTTTGTGGATGGCTTTCTTGCGCTGAGCAGGGTTTTGATAACTTTGTTGGGACACCCTAGGGATTGGAATCTTTCCCTTTCACCTGCCAGATGTGAAGATTTAACCTGCGGGAATCTGGATGGGTGTGACATCCCTGTGACAGGAGAAAAGGTATTATTGGAACCTTGACTGAAGTCTGTGTATTCAGGTACATTGCTGTGGGGAACCAGGGACGTCTTGGCCAGTACAGTAGGACCGCTATCTCCGTTGTGGTTTCTACCATAAGCCTCAACAGGAGTTTTTTTGGAATGAGAGGCCATGGTGAGAAGGCATAGGCCAGATTGCATGCCCAGGGTCTGAGAGAGCATCTACTGCCTCTGCCTGGGGATGAGGAAGTCTCGAGATAAACCTTGAAAACTTGGTATTTAATGCTGTTGCAAATAGGCCCAGCTCGAGGGGACCCCACTGGTCCACTAACCAGTTGAAAACTTTCGGGTGCAGAGACTATTCGTTGGAATCTACGAACCTGCGAGATAGGCGGTTGGCCCTTGAGTTGAGAAGACCAGGCAGATAGACTGTCCTTAGGTCTTTTAGATTCCTTTTTGCCCAAAAGAATATGGTTTCACTTCCTTCAGCAGGGACCTGCTGTGCGTCCCTCCTTGTCGGTGTATATAAGGACACCGCAGCCCTGTTGTCCATTCGGAGAACTGGTTTGCCTGTAATCTTGAATACTAGGGCTAGCAATGCAAAAGGTAGGCTGCCTGGACCTCCAGGATATTTGATAATAGGCCTGTTGTATGGAAGGACCATCTTCCTTGCCCTGAGATCTGGTTGCAGTGTGATCCCCACCTGCTTCACTGGCATCGGTAATAATTGTGATCCAGTTGACATGTCTTAATGGACGTGATTTCATAGGTGTGTGTTTCTTCATCCACCAATGTAGATTCCTGAGCATCAGGGTCGTCAGGTGTATGGGTTGGGATAGATACCGTCTGTTCCACAGCCTCAAGAACTCCAGCTGGAAATGTCTCTAATGCAAATGGGCCCAAGGGACCAAAGGGATGCATGACGACATCCAGCCTATCAGGCTCTGACAGTTCGAGTATGACAGGTAGAATCTCACACTGACTTTCTTCATCTGTCGTACAGTCAATGTCACCTTTTGAGGTGGGAGGGATACTGTACCGTTCTGTTCCACTAAGTAATGGTATACTCGAGGCCCTAATTCTATTAGAGGGGCTATGATGGCAATTGGGGTCTTCCTAAAGACTTTTGGTGACGTGCAGAGGCCGAATGGGAGACTCCAAAATTTAAGATGTACAGGTGCCACTGCAAACCTCGGATATTTCTGGAAAGGAGGGAGTGTTGGTATATGCAGGTAAACATCCTGCAAGTCTATTGATAACATCCGATCCCCTGGTTGGATTACACGTATAATCGCTCATAGCGACTCCCTTTAAAAAATTTTAGGAAGATATAGCGATTTTGCCTCTTCAGGTCTAACACGGGTCTCCTACCTCTGTTTCTCTTGGGGACTAGAAACAGGGTGGTGTAAAAACCGAAAAATCTTTCTGATGGAGACACTGGAACCACTGCTTGCTGTTTTTGCAAGGACAGAAGAAATCGCTCTTTTTTGGGTGCACCTTGACACCCTTGTCGGAGAGAAGAAGTCTTTGGGGGCTTTGTCTAGAAACGTCCAGAACTGACCGTATTTAACTGTGGAGACTACCCACGGATCCCTACACTTTGTTCCCAGATCTTCAAGAAGTGTTTGAGTCTGGCCCCACAGGGATCACTTGGGATGACCTGGCGTCAAAAGGATTTTGCAGAATCCTGAGGGATGGGCACAAGTCTTTGTCTATGGATCTTGAGGAAAGTGGACTGCGTGCTTCTCCAATTTTGCCTAAAGCATTTCCCCTGTCTGGACTGTCTGTAGTCCTTATGCCCCATACACACGATCGTTTTTCATGCCGTTAAAAATGCCATTTTAAAAAATGGCCATTAAAAATGATCGTGTGTAGGCTCCAGAGCATTTTTAACGACGTGAAAAACGGCCATTAAAAATTCCGGACATGCTCTCTTTTTTCACGTCGTTTTTCATGTCGTTTTTTTTAACGACGTGAAAAACGATAGTGTGTATGCTTTCACGACGTGAAAAAAAACGCGCATGCTCAGAATCAAGTATGAGACGGGAGCGCTGGTTCTGGTAAAACTAGCGTTCGTAATGGAGATAGCACATTCATTACACAGTAACGGACTGAAAAGCGCGAATCGTCGCTCAACAAACTTTACTAACATGAAGGGTGGCGCCATTCGAACGGAACTTCCCCTTATAGTGCCGTCGTACGTGTTGAACGTCACTGCGCTTTGCTTGATCGTTTTTTTTAATGATAGTGTGTACGCAAGGCAGGCTTGAGAGGAAACATGAAAAAAAACGAGGAGAAAAACGTCGGTTTAAAAAATGACATTAAAAACGATCGTGTGTACGGGGCATTACTCTTGGAGTATTGAAATCTGGGTGCAAATGTCCTGGAGCGCCTGGATCGCCTGTCTTGGGGTAACAGGCCCGATTTCCCGCCCATGACGCGAGAGATGGCCTTGTCCAATTTCTCCCCAAACAAGGCTTTTCCGTCAAAGGGTACCTTGCACCAATTATGTTTTGGAGGCAGTATCTGCTGACCAGGGTTCCAGCCACAAGGCCCGTTTGGCCATAACTGTGTGAAGCATTGACCTTGCGGAGCATCGAATTGAATCGATCGTGGCTTCACCAATAAGATCTACTGGGAGCTTTAGCTCCAATAAGGCCCTGATGATGTCCTCCCCTGGGATATCCTGTTAGATTGCAAACTCTATATCATCTGTCCAGACACATAGGGCGTTGGACACTGACGTCAGGGTTATCGCAGGTTTACAAGCGTTGCCCGCCATCTTTTGGGAGACCAAGATCCATCCTTCTGTCTGGTGGATCCTTAAACAAAGTGGAGTCTTCCATGGGCAATGTGACGTTCTTTGCCAACCTTACCACAGCTGCATCAACCACTGGAGGGCCCTCCAGCATTGCAGAATCGGCCTCTGAGAGAGGGTATAACTTTCCCAGTCGATTAATGGAGAATCTTTTCTCCGTCTTTTTCCACTCTTCCTCAATCACATCCCTGATCTCCCCCATGAGAGGGAAAGAGGGTAATCTGGCGTTTGAAAAAGGGGAAGTATGACTTAGACTTCTGTGTCGGTCTCTTCTCAGCCGATCACTTGCTTTACCGCCTGCACAAAAAGGCTGGACCATGGCGAAAGCAAAACCAAAAGGTATCTAGGTCAACAGAGAGGCCCTTTGAGATAGCATTCTCTTGCTGATGTTTAGAGGAAGAAGCATGCGTTCGGCGTGAGATTTCACTTGAGGACGGCCCAGGAATGGATGCCTCCGCCGTTTGCTCCTGAGTAGGAGATGCCAGATGTTAGGGCGGCATTGTGGCTACCAATTCCGCGAGGGAATTCTTTACTGCTTTCCTAAGTAGGTCCGCCACTTGCCGGCTTTCGGACTTTCTGTCCGCTGGGCAATTTCGACAGATCACTTTGTCTGGAAGTGGGGTGTCTCCACAGGACTGACATCCTGGAGATCTCGGCTTCAGGAGTGTTAGGCCACTTTTACACCGAGGCGCTTGAAAAACTGACAGTAAAACACTGAGCGCCTTTGAAACGATTTCAGGCGCTTTTGAAGCGCTTTCAAAAAATTTTTTTTTTTTTTTGCGTGAAAGCGCCGATGACTTCCTGCCACTTCTATGATCACGATGCCTGGACAATCTGTCTCTACTGGGACTAGAATCATCATAGTCCTCATTTCGCCTTGAGGTCTTTTTAGACGTCTTCTGGCGTATAGGGCTGAAATACATAAAAGTACCAGCCTCGGTGCACTCTTTTTTTTTTTTTTTTTTAAGATATGTAAGCTTACCTGGATGTAGGTCCTTACCTCAGAAGTAGAGTAGGATCTTGTACGGGCGGCGAATGGCTCATGCTGAGTGGCTTAGCAGAGGCAGCAGCTAACAAGAATAGAGAAGACACAACTGGCTGGATCCTAATTTGGCTAACGGGAATTTACCTCTAAACAAATGGTGTGTGTTTTTTTTTTTTTTAAGTTCTCGAAAAATACGACTATATATTTTATTTTATTTATTTTTTATTATTATTAAAAATATATATATATATATATATTTTTTAAAAAACCTTAACTACAAATATATATTTAAAAATAAAGAACCCCTTAACAAACATATAGTATACATTTCCCCTTTACTTTAAAAAATCTCTTACCTGAAGACAAATTAGTATTTCCTCCCTGGAGCTCTCGGTGTAGTTCTTACTGCAGTCTCAGGTGTCTCACTGAGGCCATTACAGAGATTCACATGGAAACAGGAAAGGCAGGGAACACCTCTGTGCTGTGCCTGACGTTTTGTGGGCAAAAGACGTCTTTCTGCCCTGATCCAAAATGGGCGCCACGGCCTCCGGATCCACCGCGCATGCGCCGACCGACGAGACGAGAACCCGGAAGACCCGCACCGCCGGCGCACATGCAGAATGATGCGAAAGACGCCGCAAGTAAATAAAATACAGGCGCTGAGCGCGCGCGGCTCCTAAGGAGCTGGAGAGGTGACAGGGAGCTAGAGAATTTAATGGAAAATAAATCAGAGAAGACAAGAGTTTGGGGGAGAAAAACCTAGGAAAGGGGAAAAAAAAAGAGATACAGAAATAGCTGCTGCCTTTGTTGCCAGAATTGAGCTAATGCCTGGAAGATGTGCTGCAGGTGGAGCTCTTAGTTAAGAGACAAACTGCTTGTCCCAAAAGATCCTACAGAAGGGACTCCCAACCTTTAAGCGCATTTAGCTGCCCAAGAGAAGGGACCGCGTCCGGGAGAGGCTTGAACCCGGACGGAAGCTGCCGAATGCAGAAGGTAAGGACGTTCGACCAGAATTCACTGCCATGAGGTATGCGGAAAAAAAGGAGAATGCTGGGGCTGTGCTAATCAACTCTTTTATAATATTCACTAGTCCTGAGGGAGGAGCCAAGGCAGAGCTTGTCACAGGTATGCTGCCATGGAGGCACCAGGAAAGTAGATTTGGTTGGAACCATAAACCTGTATACAAGCCATCTATGCTCATGACTGTAGGAGGTCTCAGTTAGCAGGACATAGGGAGCCTGAGAGATGGGACCTCTACCACTAAAAACAGTAAGGTTTTTAGTCCTACCTATCTGTTTTAGTGTTTCTGTGGACAAACTGCATTGCAGGTGTGTTGTACAGGTTTTTTCAATGCTCTGCAGCATGCAGATGTGAACAGGACCCAAGACTGCTCATACACCTTATGCCGCGTACACACGGTCGGAATTTCCGATGAAAAAAGTCAGACGGAATTTTTTCAACGGATATTCCGACCGTGTGTATGCCCCATCTGACTTTTTCCGTCGGAAATTCCGACGGACTTAGAAAGAGAACATTTTTTTTCCGTTCGTCTGTATGGAATTCCGACGGAGAAAAATATGAGAACCATTTTTAAAATGAGTGCTTCCATGTAGGAATATTTTTTTTTCTCCAATACTTATATTTTATATGTTGTTACTCTATGTACCTAAAAAGACTATGAGCTCATTGCCCTGATCTTCCCAGCATCAATTAGTGTTTACTTGGCTCTTTATTTTCATCTGTCTACCAGATCTGCTTTCACAATCAACATGACTCACAGATCAACAGGATTAAAGTTATTTTGTATAAATGAGCACAAGGATGGCCTTTGCTTTGTGTGGAGCCAGGCAGGGCTATATTTACCATAATGGCACTTAGAGGGCACATCCTACAGCAAATGGGTTAATGGAGTGACATCAAGCCTCCACGGTTATGACCTGTGCCAATATTGTCCTTGTATTACTTTACTCTGTCCGCCTCTAGACATTTGTGACTAAATTCAGCAAGAGAACTCTATATGGAATGTGGTGCAGGGATGCTGAGAGTCAGAAGGCTCTTGTTTATGGTGGGTACAGTAGGCCACCAACAGCCCATTCTAGTACTAGTTTTTACCAATGTAATCGCACGACAGGCGGTGAAGTCATTCCAGGTTTCCTCTATTCCATTTCCCACCCCCCCCCCCCTTTACCCATATTAGCACTCTTTAATTTATCTATTTATTATTTGATTTATTTATATATTTGAAATGTCAAAAACGTACGTTTTTTTTTTCTTTTCTTCTTTGGTATGGTTCCCATGACTTTTGGATCTTCTTCCTCCTCCTGGGCAGGTCCTGAATGCTACAGAGTATGGCAATGATGTGGTGTCCTTCCCTACTGCATTCTCCCAAGAGCCCAGGACAAGTTGACGACCTACCCCAAGGGAGCATGTGCTTTATGCCATGGGCTCACAGCGGGTGGGTTGAATGACTCTAATCAGACCGACAATGAACAAATGAATTGGTGAGTCAGTGAGGGACAATGCCAAAGATAGTGTGAGAAATGCAGATTGTGGGATATATTTTTTATTTTAATTCCGGTGGGGTAATACATTTTTTATTATTTTGTAAGGTACATTTGAGTTTTAAGGTTAGGGTTGGATTTTTTTTTAAAAAACACGCAGTTTTGTGTAGTTTTGTGTAATTTTAACATACAAAATGGCATGCATTTTGCATGTTTTGGTCTAAAAAATTTAATGAAAAAAGTAAAAATAATATCTCTGTTAGTCACATTGTGTACTGCCACCACTCCAGATGTTGGTGGACCCTCAAAGTCCTCATGTATAATAGACGATTTTTTGTCCTGCTTTGTACTTCCTGATGTCATTGAGGAAGCCTCAACATGATTGGAGAGGATGAGTGTGTAGGCAGGTGCAGTTTGTTTCCTCCACTGCAGGTGACGCTCAACCTCAGCAGCTCTGCAGCTGGAGAGGAAGTCAGGAAGACCCTGATTACTCTATGGTTTTCTCAGTCAGTCACTGGGGAAGTGATCCAGTTGGATGCTGTTGCCCCATGGGACTCTGGCAGCCACCTTGGGTCAGGCAGAGCCTGTTTAAGGCCCTGTGATTGGCCTGCTTTATGCAAGTGGGTAATACAGGGAAAGGTACCATCTAGGGTGACCACGTGTCCCGGATTGCCCGGGACAGTCCCGCATTTTGCAGGTCTGTCCCGGGCACCTTCATTCCAGGACAACACAGTGTCCCTGAATGAAACTGACACAGCCACCCCCCGAGGCCAATCTGATGCCCCCAAAAAAGACCGCCACATCACTGCTTTACTCACTGACAGTACTTGTCCTGGCCGGGAATGCCTGGAGGAGCACAATCCCACCCCCTGCTTGTGATTGGAGAAATCATAAATCCCGCCTCTTGTGTCCAATCACTGTGCTGTGATTCGTTACAGCACAAGCAAATTTTTGGGAAGGGAGGGTGTCCCTGAATGGTAGTTTGGAAATGTGGTCAATCTAGTACCATCTGTTAGGGACAGTGGTAGTGGTAGGTAAAGGTTCCCGATGAGGAGACGAAGCAGAGGTTTGCATCTCTTCTCCACATCTTCCCAATTGGGCATGAGTCAGCCAGGCCACATTCTGCCCCTCTCTACAGACGCTGTGATTCTGGCTGTTCACGTTGCTGTAACCGTCAGTGCACCTGGTTGGGCAGTCTTCCTACCGGGAATGTTGTGAACTGTTGCTGTATTGCTTCTGTAGCGCCCTGCTCCTGATGACCAGGCGCTATGTGAAATTTAGTGGGTGTCTGAGCTGATATTAGCTAAAACTTTGTAAATAATTAAGGCTAAATCAGCCTCTGTTCCGGCTATGGCTGTGTTTGGAAGGACTTCCCACTGTTTGCCTGTAGGTGGCGTTACCACCCCAGGCCATTGTGGAAGACAAACAGGCCAAAGTGCATTGAGTGTCTTTCCCCGGGAACAGTTCAGTGGGAGTGGTCTCCCCGCTGAGCATGCTGGGGATGGGTACTTAAGGGGCAGACACCATTTCTGGAGGTTCTTCTTCGCCTCGTGGCCCTCCTGGCTCGAGGCATGTGCTACTGGAAATTCAGCCTCAGAGCCACGTTGGTCCGAGGATGTAACTATGCCAGGTAGGCCCAGTTGTCTTGACTGGGGCCTATGCTTGAAGGTGATCCTGTGCTGTCCGTCCTGTGGGAGGAAGCCACTCAATGGAGAAAACCAGGGGAGGACCTGTCCAGGAGAGGACCGAGCAGAAGGCCGGTATCTTAGGCCTGGGGACCTTATTGAGGGATGCACCGTAACTAAAGTAACCTTACAGTCTGCCGGGTTGGCTTAAAGGCTCTTAGACTGTAAGGCTGGATATCCGGGTACTAAAATCCTGTGGCAGGGGATAACTGAACGGTTCAACACAACCACAAAAAGGTCTGTGGCAGAGACTGTTCTTTCTTATCTTTTCGCGCATCATTCAGGCTGCTAGGCCAAGTGAGAGGGGCCTATCTGGGTGAGCAATACCCACTTGAAGGAGAGTGGTGAGCGAGACTTTGTATATTAGGAGTTCTCCCCAGCGATCTGCTGTGTGTGCCTGAACCTTCCCCTAACCCTTCATCCCTCTACCTATACAAGTTTGTTTGTTTGGAAAATAAAGCCTGAAGAAAAAGGATTCATAACTTGTGTGGACATTGAAGTTTCTGTAGACTCTCAACCCCTAGACAACGAATATTGAGGTAACGTGCAAGACCCAAAATTTAAACCAGCAGCTCCTACGGGGATAGTGCTACACTTCAATACAAGTTTATTATTGCACCTGACTGTGTGAATTATTGTTGCTGCACCACACTGCACCCCAACCTACAAGTGGATTCTTGGGACTGGTCACCAACCTCATCACTTATAAATATGTCAAGAACCCACCCACACTGCAGATTCAAAGGAGAACACCAGCTGTGGTGCGGTATCAGGGAATAGGGTATGCTTTTTTTGTTAAACCCCCTAGACTTAATGAGCATTGGAGGCTTACTAAAGAAGGGGGAGCTACCAATGGGCAATTTTTGACAAGCTAACCGCAGTTCAGCTTTAAAGGGGTTGTAAAGGTACATGTTTTTTCACCGTGAAAAAACATCCGAGGATTAGCGGCCCCCCAGCCCCCCCCGTTTACTTACCTGACCCCTCGAAAGTCCCGCGCCATGAACGTGCTGGCTTCTATGCCGGGCTTCTCGGCTCATTCATTGGTTGATTAATAGCAGCGCAGCCATTGGCTCCCGCTGCTGTCAATAAAGTCAATGATGCGGCGCGCCGGGGGGCAGGGCGAGTGATACAGCCGACGGCTATAGCCGCAGGCTGTATCACGGGAGCGCGCCTGCAAGCTAACCCCCTTGGGAGAGAGCTTCCCATTAAGGGGATTAGCTGATGCGGGGAGGAGCCGAGACAGCCACTGTGGGACCCTAGAAGACCAGGATCGGGCCACTCTGTGCAAAACGAGCTGCACAGTGGAGGTAAGTATGACATGTTTGTTATTTAAAAAAAAAAACGGGAACCTTTAGTGTCCCTTTAACCACTTAAGGACCACCGCACGACGATGTACGTCAACAGAATGGCACGGCTGGGCACAAGGGCATACAGGTACGTCCCCTTTAAGATCCCACCCGGTCCTGAGCTCTGTGACCCGCGGACCCGATCGCTGCCGGTGTCCCGCGATCAGGTCACAGAGCTGAAGAATGGGGAGAGGTAAGTGTGAACAAACCTTTCCCCGTTCTTCCTAGTGGCAGTGTCAGTGATCGTCTGTTCCCTGTCATAGGGAACGACTATCAGTGACGTCACACGCCAAGTCACGCCCCCCACAGTAAGAATCACTCATTAGGTCACACTTAACCCCTTCAGCGCCCCCTACAGGTTAACCCCTTCACTGCCAGTGTCATTTTCACAGTAATCAGTGCATTTTTATAGCACTGATCGCTGTAAAAATTACAATGGTCCCAAAATGGTGTCAAAAGTGTCCGATGTGTCCGCCATAATGTCGCAGTCCATATAAAAATCGCTGATCGCCACCATTTCTAGTAAAAAAAAAAATATTCATAAAAATGCCATAAAACTATCCCCTATTTTGTGGACGCTATAACTTTTACACAAACCAATCAGTAAACGCTTATTGCGATTTTTTTTACCAAAAATATGTAGAAGAATACATATCGGCCTAAACTGAGGAAAAATAATTTTTTTATATATTTTTTGGGGATATTTATTATAGCAAAAAGTAAAAAATATTTAAAAAAATTCAAAATTGTCGCTCTATCTTTGTTTATAGCGCAAAAAATAAAAATCGCAGAGGTGATCAAATACCACCAAAAGAAAGCTCTATTTGTGGGAAAAAAAGGACGCCAATTTTGTTTGGGAGCCACGTCGCAGGACCGCGCAATTGTCAGTTAAAGCGACGCAGTGCCGAATCGCAAAAAGTGGCCTGGTCCTTTAGCTACAAAATGGTCCGGGGCCTAAGTGGTTAATATCTATGGACTCCAGAACATATATTAACAGTGCAAAATTTATATACATGGTGTTTTTTATAATATATTACACTGCATAACAAAATTATGAACAGACCTGATTGATTTGTGTGACAGTTTTACTTTTGCTGTTGCTCCTACCAACGAGTGTTTTTTTTTTTTTTTTTTGGTATAGTAAGGGAAGCGCTGCTGATAAGGTCTGTTGATGTAGATGTAAACCTTTACTGAATGTCATGTAAGTAGCAAAATGCTCTCTATCTTAAATAATTGGGAAGGGGGAAGGGGGTTAGAGGAGTTTAGATATTTTTGCATCCATTGAGATTACATCTCAATGCTGCTGATGTCCTACAACCTCTTAAAAGTCTATTTCTGTCCACAGGCACTGCAGTGATAACAGGCAGCATTTGTTTTTTCATAGGGCATATTTCCCAATTTTTGCCTGCCGCATTTGTTTATTCACAGGCCTTTTTTAACTGATTGCCAACTGTATACTGTATATATACAGTGGCAAGGAGGCTCTCCTTGGCAGGATCATGTACCTGTACGTGATCCTCCACATCCGGGTGCGGGGCGCACAACGGTGTCGTTTACGACCCACTCCCGATGTGATTGGACACAACGGGAGCCAATCGGTGGGCGGGACATCCGCTGGGACCTGCCGATCGTTTGGAACACAGGCAGAACAGTGGTCTGCCTATGCAAACAAGGCAGTTCGCCATTTAGTGAGAAGGGAAGGTTGTGATCTTGTGTTCCTGCAAAGCAGGAACACGGATCTCTGCCTTCCCATAGTACAAGCACCTCACACAGTGTACACAAGCACAGGTTAGGCACACAGTTAACCCTTTGATCGCCCCTGATGTTAACGTCTTCCCGGCCACTGTCATTAGTACAGTGACAGTGTATATTTTTTTAGCACTGATTACTGTATTAGTTTCACTCACTGGTCCTCAAAAAGTGTCGCTTAGTGTCCGATTTTTCTGCTGCGAAAGTCGTAGTCCCGCTATAAATCGCTGATTGAGGAGGAAAGAGGGACAGAGGGACTTTGTTCTAAATCAGGGATGGTCCCTTTGCTCAATACCATAAATAATAACATTAGATTTTTCACTCCAGCAGTATATAATGAGTTTGGACATTGTAGAGAAATGTTAACTAATGCATTACAATTTAATTCCACCCATTCGATTTTAGACGACTAAAATGAGTTTTAGCCCTGGTTCACACTGGTGCGTTTTGACATGCGTTTTGACATGCGATTTGGCATGTCAAATCGCACGTCAAAACGGCGGTATTTGCCGCAAATTCCCGGCAATGGCACCGTCCTAATCGGTCCTAATCAGTGCGACGCCGCATTTGCGGCGTTGCACCGATTTCAAAAAGTCGTTTCTGTACTACTTTTTGCGATTTTGGCCCGCAATTTACATTGACATCTGTGCAGAAACCTGCACTGATGTCCCTGTAATCGCGGCCGAAATCGGGACTGACCAGCGGGAGTGAAATCGTGCGAGTTCAGCTGAACTCGCACTGCTTCACTCTCGCAGCCCAGTGTGAACCTGGGCTTAGTCGACTAAAATGTACTGGAGTGGAGATTTAGTCGACTAAATACTACTAAAACTAAAACAATTGCAGAAGACTAAAATGGGACTAAAACTAAAATGCCATTTTAGTCCTAAGACTAAAACTAAATCGAAATTTGCTGCCAAAATTAACACTGATCGATAGCCAACATACAGAATAAAAATATAAATACCTATAAAAAAATATATATCATAAATGCAAAATACAACATAGAGCTTTAAGACATTCCTCAAGCCTCAAAGATTTTTTGCATTTTCTATGTCGTCTGCAAAGCGGCATAAACAAGACCCTGTCTCCACTGTATTTTTTTTTTTTAATTGGCACATGCTTCCCAGGGCAGTGCCTAGTTTCCTATGCCTTTTTTTTAATTTATTTTTTTACGAAATCTTGCATATTAGCCTTGAAAATGGGCAGAATTTAATATCAACATATGTCACACATAAACATCAATAGGATTCACTGCTAAGTTAAGTTTTTGCGAATATCAGTCATCAAACCTGCCAGAAATCAAACCCCCATAGATTCCCAAATTATAAGGCCCCTTTCACACGGGCTTTCCGATCAGGTCCGCCTGTCAGTTTTTCAGGCAGACCTAATTGGAGCCTCCATTCATCCCTATGGGGCAGCGGATGTCAGCGTTGACATGTCCGCTGACATCCGCGGCTATCCGATCCTGTCCGTGAAATCCAGACAAATGGAAACCCTATTTTCCGGCCGTCTGACGGATCGAATCGGATGGGATTGGATGAAAACGGACAGGCGGACAGTTTTCATCCGATCTCCCCATGGAAAGGACAGTGAGTGGCACAGTGAGTGGAGACGGATCTGTCATCCGTCTGTTTAGCGGGGATCAATGGAGCGATCCCCTGCTGAGCAAGCAGAGTCCTCCGGGCGGAAAGCCTGTGCGAAAGGGCCCTAAGGCTATTGATAATTCATAGCAAATCAAAAAAAGAAAATAAGAATTAGTGTATTTGTTGCCCATGGCAGATATCTTGTGTAATATTTCCATGAAAGGAAAGGTATTATTTCTGTTGGCAAAAGCTCCTTTTTCATCTCACTTTCCATCCGTCCAGCTTTTATGACTTAGCCCCAATAGCAGCCAAATAAAATTGTTTCAGCTTTTCAGAGCATTCAAGAGAACCTTCACTGAAATATGAATACAGTACATGGTTATTTTATTTCACAGCCTGCATAATGTCCTAAACATCCTATGACTGTACACTTTTCCTGTGTGCCGGACTGGTGCAGGATTAAAGTTTGCGTATTTGGATGTTGGACATAGAAGCATGCCAAACACAACCGCGATGAAGCAGCATTTTAGGTATTTTTTGGACCGAATAAACACTTTCTTGTTTCCTCTTTTTTAACTTATAAGATAATCATACAGGCTGTATTTGAAATAATTGTATTTTAGGTTTAGACGGTATTGGCCCTTGATCACATACCTCCCAACCTTAGAAGTTGAGAGGGGAGAAAGGGGGAAACGGTTTAACCACTTGCATACCGGGCACTTTTACCTCCTTCCTGCCCAGGTCAATTTTCAGCTTTCAGCGCTGTCGCACTTTGAATGACAATTGCGCGGTCATGCAACACTGTACCCAAACAAAAATGTTATAAAAAATGTTTTCACACGAATAGAGCTTTCTTTTGGTGGCATTCAATCACAACTGGGTTTTTTATCTTTTGCTAAAGAGACAAAAATATAAAATAAAAATGTTGAAAAAAAATAAAAATATTTTTTATAGTTTGTTATAAAATTTTGCAAACAGGTAATTTTTCTCCTTCATTGATGTGCGCTGATGAAGCTGCACTGATGGGTACTGATAAGGCAGCACTGTGGATAGATGGCATTGATGGACTCTAATAGGCAGCACTGATGGGCACTAAGAGGTGGCATTGATGGGCACTGAGTGGTGGTACTGATGGGCATTTATAGGTGGCAATGATGAGCAGCACTGATAGGTGACACTGATGATGACGCATTGATGGGCACTGATTGGCAGTACTGATGGGCACTAATAGGGGCCACTGGTGGGCACTGATTGGCAGCACTGATGAGCACTGATAGATGGCAGTGGTGGGCACTGATAGGTGGCACTGGTTGGCACTTATTAGCAGCACTGGAGGGCACAGATTGGGACCGATGTCCCTGTAACAGAAGCTGGTTTAAGGCTTTCTTCTATTCTCTGATCGCGAGGAGAAAAAAAGCCGATAACTGGCTACTGTTTACGTCCGTAAACAGCTGTCAGCTGACAGGCTGACAGCTGATCACGTGGTAAAGGGCTGCTGTGATTGGCCCTTTACCCTGTTCTGAAGGACTCTGCGATCACAGAGCATGCCGCCCACACGCTGCAGGGGGTACGTGAGCAGCTCGATCACAGGAGGACGTCAGTTGAGGCCCTCCCAGCACTGGAAACCCGCACTGTAGCCGTATTTCGGCTAGAGCATGGGCGGAAATTGGTTAAATATGCTAAATATTGGAAGTAGAATAACAAGATATTTTTATCAGATGCATTTAAAATAAATATCAATATTTTTATTTAAAGTGTGAGTTCACTTTTTTGGAAAAAAACACTTTACACGCTCCCCACCCCCAGGTCCTTGCTGTACTTACCTCTGTTGGTGATGAGCCCTGCTCTTCTCCCTCTTTTTTATACAGCACTTTGGGGACAGTTCAGATTGATTCTGATTGGTCAATGCCGACACAGAGAATTTCTCAGCTCTGTCATCGAAGTGCTGCATAGAGAAGATGGAGAATAGTGCGTATTTCAAATCCCTGTACCGCCACACTGGCGGCGTGGGCACTGACAGCTCATCACTCACAGAGGTAAGTACAGTGGGGGGGGGGGGGGGGGACAGACACAGTGCATGGTGTTAGTTCACTATTTCATTTTTTCTGAAAAGGTGAACTAACCCTTTAAATTTACATCTTTTATTTCTTTGTGCTTTTTAATATATATATATAATATAAAATATATAAATAATAATAATAATAATATAAACTATATTAATATATATAAACTTGGAGTTTATCTTTAATTTTACACTAAGCTTAAACTTAAAGCTGAACTCTAGCCAAAACCATTTTGCCTATTTGCACTGGAAAAATAAATGAATAAATAAATAAAAATATAATAAAAAAATAAAAAATAAAAAAATAAAACTAATAAAATGTGTGCAATATGTGGTTGCTGCTTTGTTATGCAATACTCTTAAACCCCGTACATTACAGTCAGCTCTGAACGTCCTGAACCCTGATGACAGGATGAAACATGTCAGAAAGGTGGACTATGGATACTAGATACTGCCTTTTGATATTGCTTTCTTTCTTTCTTTTTTCTTTCTCATCGGTGCGTTTTTTAACCTGATTCTTTATTTTTAGAAATTCCTAATAGTTCCTAGCATGCAACCATTTTGGTTTTGTGTTCTTTCCAAATAGTGTTTTTGTAAAAAAAAAAAATCTGAAGTTTTAATAAGGTATTTTATACATGGTGTGTTCTCTGTCTGAGCCATTTTTACACTATTGAGACTTTTTTCTTTGACACCCTGGATGTTTGATGAAATCAGAGCATTCTCACAAATGCATGGAGTCAGTCTAATGCCGCGTACACACGACCGTATTTCATGATGAGAAAAATGCCATTTTTTAATTTGGTCATTAAAAACGACCGTGTGTGGGCTCCAGAGCATTTTTCACGACGTGAAAAATGGGCATTAAAAATTTGGAACGTGCTCTAATTTTTCTCGTAGTTTTTCATGTCGTCGTTGTTCTCGTCATGAAAAACGGCCGTATGTAGGCTTTAACGACGTGAAAAAATGCGCATGCACAGAAGCAAGTGATGAGATGGGAGCGCTCGTTCTGGTAAAACTAGCGTTCGTAATGGAGATAGCACATTCGTCATGCTGTAACGGACTGAAGAGCACGAGGCTGAAAAGCGCGAATCGTCTCTCACCAAACTTTACTAACACAAGATCAGCAAAAGCAGCCCAAAGGGTGGCGCCATCCGAATGGAACTTCCCCTTTATAGTGCCGTCCTACATTTCGTACGTCACTGTGCTTTGCTTGAGCATTTTTTTTCACGATAGTGTGTAGGCAAGGCAGGCTTGAGAAGAATCACGTTGAGAAAAACGTCATTTTTTTCAATTATATTAAAAACGGTTGTGTGTACGCAGCATAAGGCTGCTTTCACACTGAGTCGCTTTGCAGGCGCTATTGCGCTAAAAATAGCGCCTGCAAAGCGCCCTGAAAGAGCCGCTCCTTTATCTCCACTGTGAAAGCCTGAGGGCTTTCACAGTGGAGCGTTGCGCTGGCAGGACACAAAAAAAAATCCTGGCAGCCACATCTTAGAGGCGCTGTAGGAGCGGTGAATATACCGCTCCTATAGGGCCCTTGCCCATTGAAATCAATGGGGTAGCGCCTCCGAACCGCCCACAAAGCACCGCAAAGCGGCGTTTTTGCGGGCAGGTTTAACCCTTTTTCAGCCGCTAGCGGCCGAAAATCGCGGCAAAACGACGGTAAAGCGCCGCTAAAAATAGCGTCACTTTACCGCCGACGCACCCCGTGCTTCAGTGTGAAAGTACCCTAACTAGAAAACAAAAGTAGAGTTCATTTCTGCTGGACCCCCTTACCTGTAATCGGTACAGAGTACAACTGGCAATTCATCTAGGAGAGTACTGAGAGCCCTTATCTGTAATGTTCACAGCTGTTCTTTGCTGTGATGTGATTGTTTAATAAAGCTTTGGACCCTTCAGTCTAGGTTCACATCTATGCGGCTGCGTTTGATGTGTCTTTCAGGCACGTTTTTCAGTGCATTTTGCGTTTTTAAACCAGCACGGGGTTCCCTGCTGAAAGCTCAATAAAAAAAAAAAAAATTGCAGGCAAAAAAATTTGTGAAAAAAAAAGGCGTGGGGTTCGCCCCTAGGTCCATACCAGGCCCTTCACCAGCGGGGACAGCGCGGGTTTCGTTTGCAGGTAAGTGTCACGTAATGGGCTAGTATGCGATGCATACTAGCCCATTATGCTCTTACTTTGCAGGGGAAAAAAAGAGGGAGTTAAACCCATAAGGGTTTACTTCCTCTTTAATAATGGATAGTAGAGCCTGGAGTCAATCTGTTCGCTTGCAGAAAGGGGGAAAGAAGAGGGGTAGCAAGGCAGTGCCTTGGCCATCCTACGCTAAGGGGTGTGTGTTTCTATTGATGCACACAGTGTAGGGAAATACAGCTCTAGTCTCGGCATACAAGGGTGGATCCATAGGACGCTGCAAGAGAAAGGAGCCACCCTGAAACAGGAAACCCAGGATAGTGGTCATGGCTTCCGCCAGTGGTGGCTGGGGGTATATTTTTTGGTGGGGCCCCAAACAATCCACCGTCCGCTACTAACCCCCCCCCCTTCGCCGGTCGGTCACCAGCCCCGCACTTACCACATCTAGGTCGCAGGCAGCGCTTCCTCCGGGCGGCGTCTCCTCCTGGTGCTTCACGGCAGCTTCCCCTGCGTCTCCTCCCTCCTCGGCGGCCAATAGGATCTCCTCTCGGCCAATCAGGTGAGGGGTCTCAGGACTCCTGATTGGCCTGGAGGTGAATCAGGAAGACAATAGCAAATATTAACTCGCTATTGTCACACAACTGGGTGGGCTCGGGGCGCAGGTGTCCCTTTTTTTTGAAGGGTGGGCTCTAATCATGTGCTAAAAAAACAAACCCATTGGAATCCATGTGTCCGGTGGCACGCATGTAGATTAGGGGGCCAAATGCATGGATTAGGGGGGTGGCGCCCCTGCACCCTGCATTACGGACCACCACTGCCTCCAGCTTAAACTAGATCACAGGCAAAGATTAAGGGCCAGTTCACAATACGCATTCATGTGTGGTGCGATATGACTGGAAATCTCACCAGAACCGGGAACAAGGAGTGCATGCACCACTTCTAAAAAAAACACGCCACACCAAATGGCACTGCGGTACCATGGGATTTGATGCCCACATACGCACCGAATTTGTGATCTGTGTTTGGGGTGCCATTAACACTTAATAGGCACTCGCATGTAGATCGCAAGGACAGTGCATTTGAAAGTTGTGTGGGAAACGCACACAGAACACACTTTTCCCGCACCATGCCGGATTTACCATGACTTTAAGCACCAGGTGTTTTGCTCTGAATAATGATTGGCGTCAGATCTGGTCTATAACAATTGCACATATCGCTTTATGAGCTGACAGTTCAGATGTAGAAATCTACACATTGGATATAAAATGAATACCACATCACTTACCATCTCAAAGTTTGGAAGCTCAGAATTGCTAGGTGCACATAGAAGTGTGGTTAGATCCTCCAGGATTTCTGATACATAAGGTCCAGGCTTGTCTGTGATGTGGCAGAAAACATGAATCTCTATACTGTGGACACAGCTGGAACAGCCACAACCGCTGGATCCCCCATAGAAGATCTGGTCACCGACCAGACTGGGCATGTCATAAGAGCGAGATGTCATAAGAGCGAGATGTCAGAGAGGGGAAGGGGCAGATCCTCCATTGTTACTCTGCAGCAGGGTCTTCTCCTTGTTCTAGGGGTCTCTGGTGTTCTTTGTGTGCGAGCGTCTTGCTACTGACTGCCAAATAAGCACATCTGGAGTTGTTTCAGGATGTGCATTCTTTTTGACTCTCCTCCTAAATAAAATCTGAGCTTAAGCCAGGCAGCCAGAGGCAGGACAGGACTTGCATGGCTGTCTGAATACATAGCGATCTTACGTACAGAATATGTAATGTGGCATCTCATGTGTCTTCCTTTTGTACTTTTTTTGTTCTGATTAGTGATGAGCCGAACACCCCCGGGTTCGGTTCGCACCAGAACCCGCGAACGGACCGAAAGTTCGTACGAACATTAGAACCCTATTAAATACAATGGATGCGAACGTTCGAATTCTAAAGTGCTAATTATAACGACTATTATGCATGTTATTGTCCTAAAAAGGGTTTGGGAACCCGGGTTCTGCACCAGGGGACATGTATCAATGCAAAAAGAAGTTTTAAAAACGGTCGTTTTTCGGGAGCAGTCATTTTAATGATGCATAAAGTGAAAAAAAAAAAGTCAAATATTCCTTTAAATATCGTACCTGGGGGGTGTCTAAAGTATGCCTGTGAAGTGCCACGTGTTTCCCGTGTTTAGAACTGTCCCTGCACAAAATGACACTTCTAAAGGAAAAAAAAGCCATTTAAAACTGCTTGCGGCTTTAATGTAATGTCTGGTCCCGGTAATATGGATGAAAATCTTTAAGAAAAATGGCATAGCTACCCCATGACCCCCCCCCCCTACCCCAGCCCATTACCAGCCCCTTTGGGTCTTGTATGGATATTAAGGGGAACCCCGCACATAAAATAAAAAAGGCCCTATATACTCTGAACAGCCGTATACAGGCGGTGCATACAAGACAGGGACTGTAGGTTTGTTCTTATGTAGAATCTGTTTGTAATTTTGAACAGGTACATTGTTTAAGTGTAGCTCCAGCCCAAAAATCTATTTTTAAACTTTTTGGAAAACATAGGTAAGGGTTATCACCCCTGTAACATTTGTTTTGCTGTCTGTGCCCCTGTTCAGAACATTTCACCTCACTTTCCGTCCCAATGACAACTGTTTTTGAAATGTGGTGTTTTTCTTGAAACAAGGATTGCTGATAAAGCATCAGTACAGAGGAGACACCTTTCTCCCATATTAATTCTTACAGGAGAGAATTTTCCTTCCAAGGGGTAGATTTCCTCTCACTTCCTGTTGTCTTCTTGCGTTTGCAAGTAGGAGTCGTTTGTAAGTTGGATGTTTGAAAGTAGGGACCTGCCGTATATACTCTGCAGAAATAGGCCCCTTAGTTGTTGGTGTTGGCACAACACTGTAAGCACTCACAGTTACTCTTGGTTGGTGCTGGAACGCCCTGCTGTCAACTATTATATCAGGAATTTTAATTACATATAATTGTTGAACAGTGGTAGTAAAAATTGGGCCTTTGATGGTGGTGCTGGTGCCACAACACTGTAAGCCCTGACAGTTACTCTTGGTGGGTGCAGCAATGGGCCCTGCTGTGAATTATTAGATCAAGAATTGTAATTGCATGCCCCTGTTGAACAGGGGCTGAAAAATTGGGCCTTTCGTGGTGGTGGTGGTGGTGGTGGTGGTGGTGTTGCCACAACACTGTAAGCCCTCAGAGTTACTCTTGGTGGGTGCAGGAATGGGCCCTGCTGTGAATTATTAGATCAAGAATTGTAATTACATGCCCCTTTTGAACAGGGGCTGAAAAATTGGGCCTTTCGTGGTGGTGGTGGTGGTGGTGGCGTTGCCACAACACTGTAAGCCCTCAGAGTTACTCTTGGTGGGTGCAGCAATGGGCCCTGCTGTGAATTATTAGATCAAGAATTGTAATTACATGCCCCTGTTGAACAGGGGCTGAAAAATTGGGCCTTAGCCACTGGTGGCGGCACCCATAAACAAAAATGATCTTCCAAGCTATCATCATCAATCGTATCATTGAGGACTCGGAGGAGGAGGATAGCCAGTCAACATAACAGCACAGGCACTCAGCATCAGCATCAGTCTTGAAGGGATGTGACATGTTAAAATCAATTAGTCTGTTATATCAGCATCAGGTGTGTGGTAGCTGGTGGTGATCCAAGACTGGTTCATCTTGATGAAAGTCAGTCGATCAACCGAGTCGGTGGACAGGCGCACCCTGTGATCCGTGACAAATCCTCCAGCAGCACTGAATGTGCGTTCCGAAAGAACGCTGGATGCAGGACAGGCCAGTAGCTCAATTGCATACTGTGCAAGCTCTGGCCAGTGATCCATCCTCAAGACCCAGTAAGCCAGAGGACTTTCGGTGGGGAAGGTGTCCAAGTCTGACCTTGCCCCTAGATATTCCTGCACCATGTTTATCAGACGCTGGCGATGGTTGCTGGAACCGATCATACTTTGGGGCTGCGGACTAAAGAATTGTCTGAACGCATCGGTCAGACGGCCACCTTCCCCACCGCTCCTTCTTTGACTGGCCGAAGCCTCAGCAACTCGTTGTCCAGGACCAGGAGTTTGTAACCTCCCAGTCTCTGGGAACGCATTGCACAGACCTTTCTGCAAGGCCTCCCGGAGTTGTCTCATCCTCTGCTCCCTCTGCGACGGTAACATAAGGTCCGCAACCTTACCCTTGTACCGTGGATCAAGGAGAGTGGCCAGCCAGTAATGGTCCCTCTCCTTGATCCGAAGAATACGAGGATCCTTCCGCAGACTTTGCAGGATCAGGGAGGCCATGCAGCATAGGTTTGCTGAGGCATTCGGTCCGGAGTCCTCTGGGTCACTAAGGACGACATGATCCGCAGCCACCTCCTCCCAGCCACGTACAAGTCCACTGGTTTCTTGGGACTGTAAATCATCCCTAAAAGACTGCTGCTGATGATGCTGAGTGCCAGCCTCCACCTCCATGCTGACACAATCCTCCTCCTCCTCCTCCTCCTCCTCTTCCTGTGCGATGGGTGGGACAGAAGGAACACTGTCTGGGTAAAGGGGGCCTTGAGAGGCAAGGAAGTCCTCCTCTTCCTGCCTCTGTTCTGCCTCAAGTGCCCTGTCCATTATTCCACGCAGCGTGTGCTCCAACAGGTGGACAAGAGGTACAGTGTCACTGATGCATGCACTGTCACTGCTCACCATCCTCGTGGCCTCCTCAAATGGTGCCAGGACAGTGCATGCATCCCCGATCATGCCCCACTGGCGTGGAGAAAAAAAACCAAGCTCCCCTGACCCTGTCCTGGTGCCGTAGTCGCACAGGTACTCATTGATGGCCCTCTGCTGCGTGTGCAGCCGCTGCAGCATGGCCAACGTTGAGTTCCACCTGGTGGGCATGTCACATATAAGGCGGTTCTTGGGCAGGTTCAACTCCTTTTGCAGCTCAGCCAGGCGAGCACTGGCATTATAAGATCTGCGGAAATGCACACAGACTTTCCTGGCCTGCCTCAGGACATCCTGTAAGCCCGGGTACCTGCCCAAGAACCGCTGCACCACCAGGTTAAGGACGTGAGCCACACAGGGCACATGGGTCAGTTGTCCCTGTCGGAGGGCGGAGAGGAGGTTGGTGCCATTGTCGCAAACCACCATTCCTGGCTTAAGCTGGCGTGGCGTCAACCACCTCTCGGCCTGGCCCTGCAGAGCAGACAGGACCTCTGCCCCAGTGTGGCTTCTGTCCCCCAAACACACCAGCGCAAGCACGGCATGGCATCTTTTTGCCTGCGTACTTGCGTAGCCCCTTGAACGGCTACGGAGCACCGCTGGTTCAGAGGACAAACCACAGGAAGAGGCCATGGAGGAAGAAGAAGAGGAGGGGGTGGAGGAGAGAGGTGTGTCACAACCAGTAGTAGCATTTTGGAGGCGTGGCGGTGGAACAACCTCCAACACTACTGCACCTTGTCCTGCATCCTTCCCAGCTGCCAAAAGAGTGACCCAATGGGCCGTGAAAGAAAGGTAACGTCCCTGTCCATGCCTGCTGGACCATGAGTCAGCGGTAATATGCACCTTACCGCTGACCGCCCTGTCCAGCGAGGCCAAGACATTGCCTTTCACATGCCGGTAGAGAGCCGGAATAGCATTCCGTGAGAAAAAGTGGCGTTTGGGAACCTGCCACTGAGGAACCGCACATTGCACAAACTCACGGAAGGGGGCCGAGTCTACCAACTGAAAAGGCAGCAGTTGAAGCGCTAGCAATTTAGCCAAGCTAGCATTCAACCGCTGGGCATGTGGATGGCTGGGAGTGAACTTCTTTCGACGGTCCAGCAGCTGGGGCAGGGAAATTTGCCTGCTAGAATCGGACGTCGGTGTACTGCTAGCAGAGTGGCCGCAACTACTTGGCTGTGACACACCTAATTCTACACCTTCATTCCTCTCAGTGCATGTTTCAGACAGGACTGAAGTTATAGTGGGGTTGGAGATCCCAGCTGATGCGGTGCAAGGAGAGGTCCGCTTTGTTCTTTGGTGTGGGTCTTTGAGGTAGGCTTGCCAACGAGCTGCATGGCAGGTCAACATATGTCTGGTCAGGCATGTGGTACCCAAGCGGCTGATGTTTTGGCCACGCGATATACGCTTGAGACATATGTTGCAAACAGCAGCTGTGCGATCTGATGCACTAGCCTCAAAAAAGGCCCACACCAAAGAACTTTTTGAATGACGGGCAGAGGCAGCGCCCTGCACAGGCGGAGCTCTGCGGTGTGATTCCGTCGGTGTACTGCCCTTACGCTGGCCACCAAAGGGCATCCTGCCTCGTTGGAGATGTGCCTCCTCCTCATCCTCCTCCTCCTCCTCTCTCCTATTAGGCACCCACGTGGAGTCAGTGACCTCATCATCCCCTCCCTCCTCATCACTGGAGCCAATCTGGCAGTATGCTGCAGCTGCTGGAACATGACTGCCAGATTGGTGTCCTTCTTGAGCATCCCCTCTGTCTGCCCTCACGCTACTGCCTTCCTGTAGCTGGGTTTCATCATCAGACCCTTCGAAACGCTGGGCATCCTCCTGGAGCATGTACCCAACACTGTGCTCAAATAGTTCGGGGGACTCCTCAGGAGGAGGACATGGTGGGTCTAGGGAAGGAGTGACTGATGATGAGTCTGACATTGATACCAGGGAAGAGGACGCTTTGGCAGCTGCTTTGCCAGTACCCTGAGCCTGGGTGAGAGAGGATGAGGAGGAGGAGGAGGGCTTGGTCATCCACTCTACCAAGTCTTCGGCATGATGTGGCTCAACATGTCCAGCTGCCGAAAAGAAGGACAAGCGTGTCCCATGGCCATGTGCTGATGACAATGCACCGCATCCACGACCAGCACTGTTGCCCCAGACACAGAGCCTGCTTGCCCTCTTTTATTGCCTCCTGACTGTCTGCCTCTCCTTGTTTGCCTTCCAGACATTCTAATAGATGGCCTGCAGGGAGATGGGAAAAAAAGCAATAAGGGCTACCTTCAGGTGTCCTTCTCTGTCCCTTTACTTAAGGATTTCTAAATATGGTTGAGGATGATTGCTTTTGCACAGAATAGCACAACGACAATTTCCCTGACTGTCCAAAAAACAAGGATTTCAAAGATGGTTGATGAGGAATGCTTTAGCACACTATAGCACAAGGAGAATTTCCCTCACTGTCCTTCCCTGTCCCTAGAAACAAGGATTATCACAGTGAAAGAAACTGACACTCTTCCTACCTATAGTTTTCTGTCCCTAGAAAAAAAGTTTTTTTAAAGACGGTTGATGATCAATGCTTTAGCACACTATAGCACAAGTAGAATTTCCCTCACTGTCCTTCCCTGTCCCTAGAAACAAGGATTATCACAGTGAAAGAAACTGACACTCTTCCTACCTATAGTTTTCTGTCCCTAGAAAAGATGTTTTTTTAAAGAGGGTTGATGATCAATGCTTTAGCACACTATAGCACAAGGAGAATTTCCCTCACTGTCCTTCCCTGTCCCTAGAAACAAGGATTATCACAGTGAAAGAAACTGACACTCTTCCTACTGTGACAGCAGGAAGGTAAAGTCACCTGGTTGCATCCAGGGGGGTAGATATATTTCGCCCAGATTCAGGCTTTACGCCGACTTATACAACTAGGTGGAGAGTTGTATAAGGCTAGTGGGCTCATGGATGACTCATACCTCTAGGGAGAGTGTGGGGCGTCGTGCAGACAGGGAGTTGATGAGACCAGCTGAAGCTTGTCATCTCATTTAGGCCTCTATAAGAACTCCCAGCTTCATTAGATGTTAGCTCATGCCTGGAACCAGACCTGTGTGGACTGTCTAGGGAGAGTGAACCCCTGTGCGGTGAGACAAAGCCTGTGTGGCTATTTGCTTGGACATTTAAAACCAGGGACTTAGGGACTAGGACAGCACTAGGCTGATCCCAGTTGTTAGTTAGGAAACCTGTATGTTTAGTCAGAGGTCAAGTTGACCAGGATTTATTTTGTTTATGTTTCTTTTGCTTTGCTGTGTTTTGTCACTGTAAATAGAAAATAAACCGCACCTTTTTGATTTTGAAAACCACAACCTCCGTTTGCTGGGCCTGTTTTTGTGTGGGGAGCCCATCTCGGGGGTCACACACACCCGCTGCCGAGCTAACCCCCTCACAGTTGGTGGAGAATGCGGGCAGTTTTTTTTTAAGCCAGCATGGAGGAGATACTGAAGCAGCTGGCTCTAGCAAATGCCAATCAACAGCAGACAAATGCAGGTTTGCAAAAGAACTTCGCAGCCCAGCAGCAAGCTCATCAACAGAGCCTTGCAGCCCAGCAGCAGACAAACGCAACTTTGCAACAGAGTCTGGAGGCTCAGCAACAAGCCCAGCAGCAATCTGAGGCCCGCTTCATAGACCTGTTGCAGAAGCAAGAGCAGAGACTACAACAACAGATGGAAGCAGTAATGCAGCAACGTCCGCAGACCAGTGAGGAAAGCCGTCCCACTAATACCGCGTCCTTTGGGGTGAGTCGTTTATTGACAAAAATGACTGGAGAGGATGATCCAGAGGTATTTTTGACCACATTTGAAAGGACCGCTGAAAGAGAAAAGTGGCCTGAGGAGCAGTGGGCTGGACTGGTGGCTCCTCTGTTAACTGGTGAATCGCAGAAAGCTTACTATGACCTAGAGCCTAACAAAGCAAAAGACTATGTGATGCTAAAAGCTGAAATATTGGCAAGGCTGGGTGTCACCCAGGCTGTCCGGGCTCAGCGTGTGCATAACTGGACTTTCCAGCTTGGAAAACCCCCCAGGTCTCAAATGTATGATCTCATTCACCTGAGCAGAAAGTGGCTACAGCCAGAGACTTTGTCCGCACCAAAGATTGTGGAACGTGTTGTAATGGATCGGTTTTTGAGAGCTCTTCCTACTGCCATCCAAAAGTGGGTAAGCCATGGAGACCCAGAGACGGCCAATGGTCTTGTGGATCGTGTGGAGAAATACTTGGCTACAGAGAACCTGACGGCCTCTTCCAGAGACACTCGGACTTTCCACCCTAAGACCAGACCATCCCCAGGGGCGGATAAGAGGATTCCAAGGGGTGAGGGTGGAGAGAGTGAGAGGGTGGGAGCTCTACCCCAAGTTTGGCGAGAACAGCCTGGGAAATCAGCGGCTCAAGAGGCCGCAAGAAGGATCGTTTGCTACCGCTGCCGGCAAGCGGGACATATTGCAGCCAATTGCCCGGTTGTGGAGGAACCCATGCAGTGTGACTTTCTGACGGGCAGACGTCAGTCGCTGTGTGCGACAGTCGCATGCACTGCCATTCGAGGAACTGAGAAACATTTATGCAAAATGTGTGTTAATGGTAGAAATGTTGTGGTATTGTTGGATTCAGGTAGCCTTGTGACCCTGATAAAGGCTGAGTTAGTTAAAACAGAGGTCTCTGGGAATAGCAAGGTAGCTGTTATTTGTGTGCATGGGGACACCCGAGAGTATCCAGTGACTACAGTGTGTTTCGAGACCCCCAAAGGTACCCTCTCTCATCCAGTGGGCTTAGTATCTCAGTTACCGCATGACGCCATTGTGGGAAGGGATTTTCCGAAGTTCTGGGAACTGTGGGATGATCCTGAGCCCCCCACTGGTGCCCCTATGTACCAGGAATGTGATAGCCAGAACTCCCCTGAGAGTGGTGAGGACTCTCCGGAATTTCCCTTATCAGTATTGGCAGGGGAGACTCAAGAAACTGGAGAGGAGCCCACCTCCTCAGACGAAAACCTACCGTCTGTGGAGTTTTCTGATCTTGAGGTTCACAGGGAAAACTTTGCCACAGAACAGTTGAAAGACCCCGCCCTAATAAAGGCACGGGAAAACGTAGTGAAAATAGATGGCGAGTTAGTGAACCCAGATAATACCTGCACTTACCCATACTTCAGCGTAGAGAAGGACCTACTGTATCGGGTGGCAAAAAGGGCAGAAGAAACCGTTGAGCAGCTTGTGGTGCCCAAACCTTACAGGAAGTTGGTGTTGGAGTTGGCCCATGGGCACATTCTTGGAGGTCATCTGGGGACAGAGAAAACCCGAGAGAGGGTATTACAGAGATTCTATTGGCCGGGGGTGATGAAGGACATAGAAAATTATTGTTCCTCCTGCCCTGTGTGTCAGAGGTCGGCCCCGATGCCACATTTCCGTAGCCCGCTGGTCCCTCTACCCATCATTGAGGTCCCGTTTGAGATGATCGCCATGGATTTGGTAGGTCCTATAATCAAGTCCGCTAGGGGGCACCAGTACATATTAGTTATAATGGACTATGCCACCCGTTATCCAGAAGCGATCCCTCTCCGAAATACCTCGGCCAAAACCATAGCCAAAGAGCTATCTCTTGTGTTTAGCCGGGTGGGTATTTGTAAAGAACTGCTTACGGACCAAGGTACACCCTTTATGTCCCGGGTTATGAAGGAGCTGTGTAAATTGTTCAAAGTGACGCAATTACGTACATCTGTGTATCACCCCCAAACCGATGGGCTGGTTGAAAGATTCAACAAAACCCTAAAACAAATGTTGAAGAAAGTGGTGGATAGAGATGGAAAGGATTGGGACTGTCTACTTCCTTATCTGATGTTTGCTATTAGGGAGGTGCCCCAATCCTCTACGGGATTCTCCCCCTTGAGTTACTGTATGGGAGACACCCAAGAGGGCTGTTGGATATTGCCAAGGAAACTTGGGAAAGTGAGAGTTCTCCCCACAGGAGTGTGATTGAGCATGTCGCCCTGATGCAAGACCGAATTGCACAGGTAATGCCCATCGTGAAGGAACATTTGGCCCAAGCGCAGTTAGCACAGCAGAGAGTGTACAACCGTGGAGCCAAGACCCGTACCTTTTCCCCGGGGGATAGGATACTGGTACTTGTCCCTACGGTTGAAAGTAAATTCCTTGCCAAATGGCAAGGCCCCTACGAGATAATGGAAAAAGTGAGCGAAGTGAATTACAAGGTCAGACAACCAGGAAGGCGAAAGCCCGAACAGATCTATCACGTTAATCTGTTGAAAGCCTGGAGGGATAGAGAGTCCCTAGTCGCAGACACTTGGTCACCAGCTCAAACTGGTTGCGTGATTCCTGAGGTTGGAATAGCAGCCACCTTGTCACAACCCCAACAACAGGAGGTTAAGGAGTTTGTGCTTCGCAACAAGGAGGTATTCTCTGAGCTGCCGGGACAAACATCTGGGGTAGAGCATGACATCATTACCCCGCCCGGTGAAAGGGTGAAGTTAAAACCCTATCGGATCCCAGAGGCCCGACGGGAGGCAATACGGGAGGAAGTACAGAAAATGCTGAACTTAGGGGTGATAGAGGAGTCCCAAAGTGATTGGTCTAGTCCCATTGTGTTGGTGCCTAAACCGGATGGGAGCTGGCGATTTTGTAACGATTTTCGTCAGTTGAACAAAGTTACAAAATTTGACACCTACCCCATGCCACGTATAGATGAGTTGATCGACCGGCTGGGAACAGCCCGATACATGACGACTCTTGACCTCACAAAAGGGTATTGGCAAATCCCCCTGGCCAAGTCGGCCAAAGAGAAAACCGCATTTGTAACCCCAGACGGGGCGTTCCAATATAAAAGAATGCCGTTCGGGTTACAGAATGCGCCGGCCACATTCCAGCGGAAAATGGACCAGATGCTGAGGCCCCATCGGAAGTATGCTGCGGCTTACCTGGATGACATAATTGTCCATAGCACAGATTGGGCCTCACATCTGCCAAAAGTGCAAGCAGTCCTGGACTCTGTTCGGGAAGCGGAGTTTACGGCTAACCCCAAGAAGTGTACCATTGGGCAGGAGGAGGCCAAATATCTTGGGTACACCATTGGGAGGGGAGTAATAAAACCCCAACTCAACAAAGTCGAGGCCATCCAGAGTTGGCCACGTCCCAACAGCAAGAAGCAGGTACGAGCCTTTCTGGGAATCGCTGGGTATTATCGGCGATTCATTCCCCACTTTGCTTCTAAGGCTGTGCCCCTAACCAACCTGACGAAGGGGAAAGGGTCGGTCATGATTAAATGGACCCCCGAGGCTGAGGCAGCATTCCAATTCTTGAAACAAGCCTTATGTAGCCAGCCAGTGTTGTACTCACCCGACTTCTCTAAAGACTTTGTCGTACAAAGTGATGCGTCAGATGTGGGGTTAGGAGCAGTATTGTCCCAGGTCTGGAACGGGGAAGAGCACCCAGTCATTTACCTCAGCAGGAAGTTGAAGTCCCATGAGGTAAATTACGCCACCGTTGAAAAGGAGTGTTTAGCGGTGAAGTGGGCTCTAGATTCCCTTCGGTACTACCTGCTAGGTAGGCACTTTGACATGGTTACGGATCACGCTCCGTTAAAGTGGATGGCTCAAAACAAGGAAACAAATAGAAGAGTGAATAGGTGGTTCCTGGCCCTCCAGGAATTCAACTTCACAGTAAAGCATCGCCCTGGCGTTCAAATGGGGAATGTGGATGCTTTGTCTCGAGTACATGAATGCCTGATTGCTGGTGTTCCAACCCCGAGGTTAAAACAAGAGGGGGGGGGTATGTGACAGCAGGAAGGTAAAGTCACCTGGTTGCATCCAGGGGGGTAGATATATTTCGCCCAGATTCAGGCTTTACGCCGACTTATACAACTAGGTGGAGAGTTGTATAAGGCTAGTGGGCTCATGGATGACTCATACCTCTAGGGAGAGTGTGGGGCGTCGTGCAGACAGGGAGTTGATGAGACCAGCTGAAGCTTGTCAGCTCATTTAGGCCTCTATAAGAACTCCCAGCTTCATTAGATGTTAGCTCATGCCTGGAACCAGACCTGTGTGGACTGTCTAGGGAGAGTGAACCCCTGTGCGGTGAGACAAAGCCTGTGTGGCTATTTGCTTGGACATTTAAAACCAGGGACTTAGGGACTAGGACAGCACTAGGCTGATCCCAGTTGTTAGTTAGGAAACCTGTATGTTTAGTCAGAGGTCAAGTTGACCAGGATTTATTTTGTTTATGTTTCTTTTGCTTTGCTGTGTTTTGTCACTGTAAATAGAAAATAAACCGCACCTTTTTGATTTTGAAAACCACAACCTCCGTTTGCTGGGCCTGTTTTTGTGTGGGGAGCCCATCTCGGGGGTCACACACACCCGCTGCCGAGCTAACCCCCTCACACTACCTATAGTTTTCTGTCCCTAGAAAAAATGTTTTTTTATAGACGGTTGATGATCAATGCTTTAGCACACTATAGCACAAGGAGAATTTCCCTCACTGTCCTTCCCTGTCCCTAGAAACAAGGATTATCACAGTGAAAGAAACTGACACTCTTCCTACCTATAGTTTTCTGTCCCTAGAAAAAATGTTTTTTTAAAGCTGATTGATGATCAATGCTTTAGCACACTATAGCACAAGTAGAATTTCCCTCACTGTCCTTCCCTGTCCCTAGAAACAAGGATTATCACAGTGAAAGAAACTGACACTCTTCCTACCTATAGTTTTCTGTCCCTAGAAAAAATGTTTTTTTAAAGCTGATTGATGATCAATGCTTTAGCACACTATAGCACAAGTAGAATTTCCCTCACTGTCCTTCCCTGTCCATAGAAACAAGGATTATCACAGTGAAAGAAACTGACACTCTTCCTACCTATAGTTTTCTGTCCCTAGAAAAAATGTTTTTTTTAAAGACGGTTGATGATCAATGCTTTAGCACACTATAGCACAAGGAGAATTTCCCTCACTGTCCTTCCCTGTCCCTAGAAACAAGGATTATCACAGTGAAAGAAACTGACACTCTTCCTACCTATAGTTTTCTGTCCCTAGAATTTTTTTTTTTTTAAAGCTGATTGATGATCAATGCTTTAGCACACTATAGCACAAGGAGAATTTCCCTCACTGTCCTTCCCTGTCCCTAGAAACAAGGATTATCACAGTGAAAGAAACTGACACTCTTCCTACCTATAGTTTTCTGTCCCTAGAAAAAATGTTTTTTTAAAGATGGTTGATGATCAATGCTTTAGCACACTATAGCACAAGGAGAATTTCCCTCACTGTCCTTCCCTGTCCCTAGAAACAAGGATTATCACAGTGAAAGAAACTGACACTCTTCCTACCTATAGTTTTCTGTCCCTAGAAAAAATGTTTTTTTAAAGATGGTTGATGATCAATGCTTTAGCACACTATAGCACAAGGAGAATTTCCCTCACTGTCCTTCCCTGTCCCTAGAAACAAGGATTATCACAGTGAAAGAAACTGACACTCTTCCTACCTATAGTTTTCTGTCCCTAGAAAAAATGTTTTTTTAAAGATGGTTGATGATCAATGCTTTAGCACACTATAGCACAAGGAGAATTTCCCTCACTGTCCTTCCCTGTCCCTAGAAACAAGGATTATCACAGTGAAAGAAACTGACACTCTTCCTACCTATAGTTTTCTGTCCCTAGAAAAAATGTTTTTTTAAAGCTGATTGATGATCAATGCTTTAGCACACTATAGCACAAGTAGAATTTCCCTCACTGTCCTTCCCTGTCCCTAGAAACAAGGATTATCACAGTGAAAGAAACTGACACTCTTCCTACCTATAGTTTTCTGTCCCTAGAAAAAATGTTTTTGTAAAGACGGTTGATGATCAATGCTTTAGCACACTATAGCACAAGGAGAATTTCCCTCACTGTCCTTCCCTGTCCCTAGAAACAAGGATTATCACAGTGAAAGAAACTGACACTCTTCCTACCTATAGTTTTCTGTCCCTAGAATTTTTTTTTTTTAAAGCTGATTGATGATCAATGCTTTAGCACACTATAGCACAAGTAGAATTTCCCTCACTGTCCTTCCCTGTCCCTAGAAACAAGGATTATCACAGTGAAAGAAACTGACACTCTTCCTACCTATAGTTTTCTGTCCCTAGAAAAAATGTTTTTTTAAAGATGGTTGATGATCAATGCTTTAGCACACTATAGCACAAGGAGAATTTCCCTCACTGTCCTTCCCTGTCCCTAGAAACAAGGATTATCACAGTGAAAGAAACTGACACTCTTCCTACCTATAGTTTTCTGTCCCTAGAAAAAATGTTTTTTTAAAGATGGTTGATGATCAATGCTTTAGCACACTATAGCACAAGGAGAATTTCCCTCACTGTCCTTCCCTGTCCCTAGAAACAAGGATTATCACAGTGAAAGAAACTGACACTCTTCCTACCTATAGTTTTCTGTCCCTAGAAAAAATGTTTTTTTAAAGATGGTTGATGATCAATGCTTTAGCACACTATAGCACAAGGAGAATTTCCCTCACTGTCCTTCCCTGTCCCTAGAAACAAGGATTATCACAGTGAAAGAAACTGACACTCTTCCTACCTATAGTTTTCTGTCCCTAGAAAAAATGTTTTTTTAAAGCTGATTGATGATCAATGCTTTAGCACACTATAGCACAAGTAGAATTTCCCTCACTGTCCTTCCCTGTCCCTAGAAACAAGGATTATCACAGTGAAAGAAACTGACACTCTTCCTACCTATAGTTTTCTGTCCCTAGAAAAAATGTTTTTTTAAAGCTGATTGATGATCAATGCTTTAGCACACTATAGCACAAGTAGAATTTCCCTCACTGTCCTTCCCTGTCCCTAGAAACAAGGATTATCACAGTGAAAGAAACTGACACTCTTCCTACCTATAGTTTTCTGTCCCTAGAAAAAATGTTTTTGTAAAGACGGTTGATGATCAATGCTTTAGCACACTATAGCACAAGGAGAATTTCCCTCACTGTCCTTCCCTGTCCCTAGAAACAAGGATTATCACAGTGAAAGAAACTGACACTCTTCCTACCTATAGTTTTCTGTCCCTAGAATTTTTTTTTTTTTAAAGCTGATTGATGATCAATGCTTTAGCACACTATAGCACAAGTAGAATTTCCCTCACTGTCCTTCCCTGTCCCTAGAAACAAGGATTATCACAGTGAAAGAAACTGACACTCTTCCTACCTATAGTTTTCTGTCCCTAGAAAAAATGTTTTTTTAAAGATGGTTGATGATCAATGCTTTAGCACACTATAGCACAAGGAGAATTTCCCTCACTGTCCTTCCCTGTCCCTAGAAACAAGGATTATCACAGTGAAAGAAACTGACACTCTTCCTACCTATAGTTTTCTGTCCCTAGAAAAAATGTTTTTTTAAAGATGGTTGATGATCAATGCTTTAGCACACTATAGCACAAGGAGAATTTCCCTCACTGTCCTTCCCTGTCCCTAGAAACAAGGATTATCACAGTGAAAGAAACTGACACTCTTCCTACCTATAGTTTTCTGTCCCTAGAAAAAATGTTTTTTTAAAGATGGTTGATGATCAATGCTTTAGCACACTATAGCACAAGGAGAATTTCCCTCACTGTCCTTCCCTGTCCCTAGAAACAAGGATTATCACAGTGAAAGAAACTGACACTCTTCCTACCTATAGTTTTCTGTCCCTAGAAAAAATGTTTTTTTAAAGCTGATTGATGATCAATGCTTTAGCACACTATAGCACAAGTAGAATTTCCCTCACTGTCCTTCCCTGTCCCTAGAAACAAGGATTATCACAGTGAAAGAAACTGACACTCTTCCTACCTATAGTTTTCTGTCCCTAGAAAAAATGTTTTTGTAAAGACGGTTGATGATCAATGCTTTAGCACACTATAGCACAAGGAGAATTTCCCTCACTGTCCTTCCCTGTCCCTAGAAACAAGGATTATCACAGTGAAAGAAACTGACACTCTTCCTACCTATAGTTTTCTGTCCCTAGAAAAAATGTTTTTTTAAAGCTGATTGATGATCAATGCTTTAGCACAGTATAGCACAAGTAGAATTTCCCTCACTGTCCTTCCCTGTCCCTAGAAACAAGGATTATCACAGTGAAAGAAACTGACACTCTTCCTACCTATAGTTTTCTGTCCCTAGAAAAAATGTTTTTTTAAAGCTGATTGATGATCAATGCTTTAGCACACTATAGCACAAGTAGAATTTCCCTCACTGTCCTTCCCTGTCCCTAGAAACAAGGATTATCACAGTGAAAGAAACTGACACTCTTCCTACCTATAGTTTTCTGTCCCTAGAAAAAATGTTTTTTTAAAGATGGTTGATGATCAATGCTTTAGCACACTATAGCACAAGGAGAATTTCCTTCACTGTCCTTCCCTGTCCCTAGAAACAAGGATTATCACAGTGAAAGAAACTGACACTCTTCCTACCTATAGTTTTCTGTCCCTAGAAAAAATGTTTTTTTAAAGCTGATTGATGATCAATGCTTTAGCACACTATAGCACAAGTAGAATTTCCCTCACTGTCCTTCCCTGTCCCTAGAAACAAGGATTATCACAGTGAAAGAAACTGACACTCTTCCTACCTATAGTTTTCTGTCCCTAGAAAAAATGTTTTTTTAAAGATGGTTGATGATCAATGCTTTAGCACACTATAGCACAAGGAGAATTTCCCTCACTGTCCTTCCCTGTCCCTAGAAACAAGGATTATCACAGTGAAAGAAACTGACACTCTTCCTACCTATAGTTTTCTGTCCCTAGAAAAAATGTTTTTTTAAAGCTGATTGATGATCAATGCTTTAGCACACTATAGCACAAGTAGAATTTCCCTCACTGTCCTTCCCTGTCCATAGAAACAAGGATTATCACAGTGAAAGAAACTGACACTCTTCCTACCTATAGTTTTCTGTCCCTAGAAAAAATGTTTTTTTAAAGACGGTTGATGATCAATGCTTTAGCACACTATAGCACAAGGAGAATTTCCCTCACTGTCCTTCCCTGTCCCTAGAAACAAGGATTATCACAGTGAAAGAAACTGACACTCTTCCTACCTATAGTTTTCTGTCCCTAGAAAAAATGTTTTTTTAAAGACGGTTGATGATCAATGCTTTAGCACACTATAGCACAAGGAGAATTTCCCTCACTGTCCTTCCCTGTCCCTAGAAACAAGGATTATCACAGTGAAAGAAACTGACACTCTTCCTACCTATAGTTTTCTGTCCCTAGAAAAAATGTTTTTTTAAAGCTGATTGATGATCAATGCTTTAGCACACTATAGCACAAGTAGAATTTCCCTCACTGTCCTTCCCTGTCCCTAGAAACAAGGATTATCACAGTGAAAGAAACTGACACTCTTCCTACCTATAGTTTTCTGTCCCTAGAAAAAATGTTTTTTTAAAGATGGTTGATGATCAATGCTTTAGCACACTATAGCACAAGGAGAATTTCCCTCACTGTCCTTCCCTGTCCCTAGAAACAAGGATTATCACAGTGAAAGAAACTGACACTCTTCCTACCTATAGTTTTCTGTCCCTAGAAAAAATGTTTTTTTAAAGATGGTTGATGATCAATGCTTTAGCACACTATAGCACAAGGAGAATTTCCCTCACTGTCCTTTCCTGTCCCTAGAAACAAGGATTCGCACAGTAAAACACACTGACACTCTCCCTACCTATAGTTTTCTGTCCCTAGAAAAAATGATTTTTTAAAGATGGTTGATGATCAATGCTTTAGCACACTATAGCACAAGGAGAATTTCCCTCACTGTCCTTCCCTGTCCCTAGAAACAAGGATTCGCACAGTAAAACACACTGACACTCTCCCTACCTATCCTTCTCTTTCCCTAAACTAAAGGAATCCGGGTTAAGCAAGAAAAAAAAAATGTCACTGTCCCTGCCTATGCTTCTCTTTCCCTGCTCCGGAACACACTACACTAGGCCGCCGTGCTGGCGGCCTTTTATAGTGTGGGGCGTGTACTAAACACCCTCAGCAATAATTGGCCACAGGCATCCTGCCTGTGGCCAATCATTGCTCTCCTCGCTGCCGGCGCTGTGATTGGCCAAGCATGCGGGGTCACAGTGCATGCTTGGCCAATCACAGCGCCTGGATGACACTGCAATGGCGTAGTGCATTGTGGGCCGTTCGCGTCACTCGAATTAGGCGCGAACGGCCCAAATCGTTCGATCTTCGTCGAACGATCGAACAGCCGATGTTCGAGTCGAACGTATGTTCGACTCGAACACCGAGCTCATCCCTAGTTCTGATAATGACAATAGGAAGCTGGTCCTCTGAATCAGGGCTCAGATCCACTGTACGTTTCCACTAGTGCTACTTGGGACTGCAAAGTCGCATGACAAGTTGTACCCCATGATTTCCAAAGAGTACCGTTCATATCTGTGCGACTTCAATGTAGTCCTTGCAGTACCTTGGTTCCACTTTGATGCGACTTGAGGTCCATAGACCTTTAAGAATACACAATCATTGCTTCAAGTCGCATTAAAATCGCACGACATTTAGGTCGCAATAGTGGAAACCTAGGCTAAATGTCACAAAGTGTTCACTTGCCCAATGATGTGCAACTATGGAAGAATGCAGATGTGCTGCAGCAGACACTGGACAACTAGGTATATGTATTTGCACATGCACATAGGTGTGCGCAGCCTTTGGCATTAGGGTGTGCACCCCAAAGCTCAAACACACTCTACCGATCACTGACAATGTTCATTCAGAAAGGGAAGGGGCCGGTAAATGGCATATTTACGGGTCCCTTCCCCCACTCATCCTAAAACATCCACAGCAACAACCGGTGGGAGAGGAGGGAAGCCGGCAGTGCTGTGGGGGGAAAGAGGGGGAGCCAGGACAGTAGGGGGAATTTGTTCTGCACAGAGTGATTAGGGTGTGCCTGGGCACACCTGGCACACCCTGTGCGCACGCCTATGCACATGCATATGAGCGTTCATGAGAGCTCCACTGCTAAGATGCCGCTGATAGGCTCAGCTGAGAGTCTCTAGCTGGATGTAAAAGCATCTTTTTTCTGATTTTAGAAAACTGGCCCAAAATAGTAAAAAAAAAATTCAATTTAGCTACTGCCTTAAAGGGGTTGTAAAGGTTCGTTTTTTATTTTCTAAATAGGTTCCTTTAAGCTAGTGCATTGTTGGTTCACTTACCTTTTCCTTCGATTTCCCTTCTAAATGTTTTTTTTTCTTTGTCTGAATTTCTTACTTCCTGTTCCTCCTCAGTAAGCTTGCCCCCATCATCCGAGCCGTTCTGGCTGGGGGTTAGTCAGCGAGCACACTGACTAACCCCCAGCCAGAACAGCTCAGATGATGGGGGCAAGCTTACTGAGGAGGAACAGGAAGTGAGAAATTCAAACAAAGAAAAAAAAAACATTTAGAAGGGAAATCGAAGGAAAAGGTAAGTGAACCAACAATGCACTAGCTTAACCACTTAAGCCCCGGACCAATACGGGCCATTATGACCAGGCCCCTTTTTGCGATTCGGCACTGCGTTGCTTTAACTGACAATTGGCGTCCTTTTTTTCCCACAAATAGAGCTTTCTTTTGGTGGTATTTGATCACCTCTGCGGTTTTTATTTTTTGCGCTATAAACGAAAATAGAGCAAAAATTTTGAAAAAAAATTACATATTTTTTACTTTTTGCTATAATAAATATCCCCAAAAATATATTAAAAAAAAAAAATTTCCCTCAGTTTAGGCCGATACGTATTCTTCTACATATTTTTGGTAAAAATAAAAAATAAAATAAAAAATCGCAATCGCCGTTTATTGATTGGTTTGCGCAAAAATGATAGCGTTTACAAAATAGGGTATAGTTTTAAGGCATTTCTATTTTTTTTTTTTTACTAGCAATGGCGGCGATCAGCGATTTTTTTCGTGACTGCGACATTATGGCGGACACATCAGACACTTTTGACACATTTTTGGGACCATTGTCATTTTCACAGCGATCAGTGCTATAAAAATGCCATTCTGCCGACGTATATATACAGTGAGGGGGTCTTTAAGTGGTAAAGGAACCTATTAAGAAAATAAAAAACAAACCTTTACAACCCCTTTAACCTTCCACCAAATTAAATTCTCCAGTTCCTGTTATTGCAGCGATACCACATATGTGTATGTTAGTTGTTGTTGGTACCTGCAGTACAGCCCAAAAACAATAGTGCCCATTTTTCTTTTTTTTATCCTACCTAAAACACACTGACACTGATACTAATTTAAAAAAAATCCTGTAAAAAAATAAAATAAAAAAATACTGACTCTGACCTTGGCCCAAACACTAACCTTAGCACTACCCACATGCCTGGACCGTCACCTGGCTCAGCCTCTCGGCGAGTCGCTGAGAGCCTGAGCCGGCTGCTCCCGCCCCCTCCACAGCCCAGCGTTCCAGTGAGAACAGAGAGCCGGTGACTGACAGTCAGCAGATCTCTGCTCATTTTTTGTTTAGCAAAAACTAAAAATCCCAGTGGTGATTAAATACCACCAAAAGAAAGCTCTATTTGTTTGAAAAAAAAAATGATAAAAATTTCATATGAGTACAGTGTAGCATGGCCGCGCAATTGTCTTTCAAAGTGTGGAAGTGCTGAAAGCTTAAAATTGGCCTGGGCAGGAAGGGGGTGAAAGTGTCTGGTATTAAAATGGTTAACTGACAATTGTGCCGTCATGTAACGCTGTACACAAATAACATTTAAATATTTTCCCCCACAAATAGAGCTTTCTTTTGATGGTATTTGATCCCCACTGGGTTTTTTTATTTTTTGCTCTATATACGAAAAAGGAAAAAAAAAAAAAAAACAATATTTTTTACTTTCTGCTATAAAACACATCCAATAAATTTTTTGATAAAATAAAATTTCTTCATAAATTTGGTTCAATATGTATTCTACTATGGAAAAAATATAGCTGCGCTGCAATGTACAATTGAATAACATAAAGTAATACAAAGGCATCATATGGTATAATGCATAAATGATAAATAAGGATAATAAAAGCTGTGATATATCCCCTAAAATCCAAAAAGAGTGGTTAAACACAGCATGGAAATACCAAGTGTGCCCCTCCAAATGTCCATATCACTGTATTCAATGAATGGCAAAAAAAACAGTGAGTTGCACTCTGAATGGAACACAGTTCTGATAACAGTCCTTCAATGTGTTGATCAACGGTGACTTCAAACAGATAAACACTAGTGATGAGCCGAACACCCCCGGGTTCGGTTCGCACCAGAACCCGCGAACGGACCGAAAGTTCGAACGAACATTAGAACCCTATTAAATACAATGGATGCGAACGTTCGAATTCTAAAGTGCTAATTATAACAACTATTATGCATGTTATTGTCCTAAAAAGGGTTTGGGAACCCGGGTTCTGCACCAGGGGACATGTATCAATGCAAAAAGAAGTTTTAAAAACGGTCGTTTTTCGGGAGCAGTCATTTTAATGATGCATAAAGTGAAAAAAAAAAAGTCAAATATTCCTTTAAATATCGTACCTGGGGGGTGTCTAAAGTATGCCTGTGAAGTGCCACGTGTTTCCCGTGTTTAGAACTGTCCCTGCACAAAATGACACTTCTAAAGGAAAAAAAAGCCATTTAAAACTGCTTGCGGCTTTAATGTAATGTCTGGTCCCGGTAATATGGATGAAATTCTTTAAGAAAAATGGCATAGCTACCCCATGACCCCCCCCCCCCCCCCCTACCCCAGCCCATTACCAGCCCCTTTGGGTCTTGTATGGATATTAAGGGGAACCCCGCACATAAAATAAAAAAGGCCCTATATACTCTGAACAGCCCTATACAGGCGGTGCATACAAGACAGGGACTGTAGGTTTGTTCTTATGTAGAATCTGTTTGTAATTTTGAACAGGTACATTGTTGAAGTGTAGCTCCAGACCAAAAATCTATTTTTAAACTTTTTGGAAAACATAGGTAAGGGTTATCACCCCTGTAACATTTGTTTTGCTGTCTGTGCCCCTGTTCAGAACATTTCACCTCACTTTCCGTCCCAATGACAACTGTTTTTGAAATGTGGTGTTTTTCTTGAAACAAGGATTGCTGATAAAGCATCAGTACAGAGGAGACACCTTTCTCCCATATTTATTCTTGCAGGAGAGAATTTTCCTTCCTAGTGGTAGATTTCCTCTCACTTCCTGTTGTCTTCTTGCGTTTGCAAGTAGGAGTCGTTTGTAAGTTGGATGTTTGAAAGTAGGGACCTGCCGTATATACTCTGCAGAAATAGGCCCCTTAGTTGTTGGTGTTGGCACAACACTGTAAGCACTCACAGTTACTCTTGGTTGGTGCTGGAACGCCCTGCTGTCAACTATTATATCAGGAATTTTAATTACATATAATTGTTGAACAGTGGTAGTAAAAATTGGGCCTTTGATGGTGGTGCTGGTGCCACAACACTGTAAGCCCTGACAGTTACTCTTGGTGGGTGCAGCAATGGGCCCTGCTGTGAATTATTAGATCAAGAATTGTAATTACATGCCCCTGTTGAACAGGGGCTGAAAAATTGGGCCTTAGGCACTGGTGGCACAACACTGCAACCCCTCACAGATACTGTACTTGGAGCACAGCAATGAGCCCTGTTGCAAAGTATTGCTTCAAAAATTGTAATGACACGCCCCTGTTAAACAGGGGCTGAAAAATTGGGCCTTAGCCACTGGTGGCACAACACTGCAACTCCTCACAGATACTGTACTTGGAGCACAGCAATGAGCCCTGTTGCAAAGTATTGCTTCAAAAATTGTAATGACACGCCCCTGTTAAACAGGGGCTGAAAAATTGGGCCTTAGGCACTGGTGGCACAACACTGCAACTCCTCACAGATACTGTACTTGGAGCACAGCAATGAGCCCTGTTGCAAAGTATTGCTTCAAAAATTGTAATTACACGCCCCTGTTAAACAGGGGCTGAAAAATTGGGCGTTAGGCACTGGTGGCGGCACCCATAAACAAAAATGATCTTACAAGCTATCATCATCAATCGTATCATTGAGGACTCGGAGGAGGAGGATAGCCAGTCAACATAACAGCACAGGCACTCAGCATCAGCATCAGTCTTGAAGGGATGTGACATGTTAAAATCAATTAGTCTGTTATATCAGCATCAGGTGTGTGGTAGCTGGTGGTGATCCAAGACTGGTTCATCTTGATGAAAGTCAGTCGATCAACCGAGTCGGTGGACAGGCGCACCCTGTGATCCGTGACAAATCCTCCAGCAGCACTGAATGTGCGTTCCGAAAGAACGCTGGATGCAGGACAGGCCAGTAGCTCAATTGCATACTGTGCAAGCTCTGGCCAGTGATCCATCCTCAAGACCCAGTAAGCCAGAGGATTTTCGGTGGGGAAGGTGTCCAAGTCTGACCTTGCCCCTAGATATTCCTGCACCATGTTTATCAGACGCTGGCGATGGTTGCTGGAACCGATCATACTTTGGGGCTGCGGACTAAAGAATTGTCTGAACGCATCGGTCAGACGGCCACCTTCCCCACCGCTCCTTCTTTGACTGGCTGAAGCCTCAGCAACTCGTTGTCCAGGACCAGGAGTTTGCAACCTCCCAGTCTCTGGGAACGCGTTGCACAGACCTTTCTGCAAGGCCTCCCGGAGTTGTCTCATCCTCTGCTCCCTCTGCGACGGTAACATAAGGTCCGCAACCTTACCCTTGTACCGTGGATCAAGGAGAGTGGCCAGCCAGTAATGGTCCCTCTCCTTGATCCGAAGAATACGAGGATCCTTCCGCAGACTTTGCAGGATCAGGGAGGCCATGCAGCGTAGGTTTGCTGAGGCATTCGCTCCGGAGTCCTCTGGGTCACTAAGGACGACATGATCCGCAGCCACCTCCTCCCAGCCACGTACAAGTCCACTGGTTTCTTGGGACTGTAAATCATCCCTAAAAGACTGCTGCTGATGATGCTGAGTGCCAGCCTCCACCTCCATGCTGACACAATCCTCCTCCTCCTCCTCCTCCTCCTCTTCCTGTGCGATGGGTGGGACAGAAGGAACACTGTCTGGGTAAAGGGGGCCTTGAGAGGCAAGGAAGTCCTCCTCTTCCTGCCTCTGTTCTGCCTCAAGTGCCCTGTCCATTATTCCACGCAGCGTGTGCTCCAACAGGTGGACAAGAGGTACAGTGTCACTGATGCATGCACTGTCACTGCTCACCATCCTCGTGGCCTCCTCAAATGGTGCCAGGACAGTGCATGCATCCCTGATCATGCCCCACTGGCGTGGAGAAAAAAAACCAAGCTCCCCTGACCCTGTCCTGGTGCCGTAGTCGCACAGGTACTCATTGATGGCCCTCTGCTGCGTGTGCAGCCGCTGCAGCATGGCCAACGTTGAGTTCCACCTGGTGGGCATGTCACATATAAGGCGGTTCTTGGGCAGGTTCAACTCCTTTTGCAGCTCAGCCAGGCGAGCACTGGCATTATAAGATCTGCGGAAATGCACACAGACTTTCCTGGCCTGCCTCAGGACATCCTGTAAGCCCGGGTACCTGCCCAAGAAGCGCTGCACCACCAGGTTAAGGACGTGAGCCACACAGGGCACATGGGTCAGTTGTCCCTGTCGGAGGGCGGAGAGGAGGTTGGTGCCATTGTCGCAAACCACCATTCCTGGCTTAAGCTGGCGTGGCGTCAACCACCTCTCGGCCTGGCCCTGCAGAGCAGACAGGACCTCTGCCCCAGTGTGGCTTCTGTCCCCCAAACACACCAGCGCAAGCACGGCATGGCATCTTTTTGCCTGCGTACTTGCGTAGCCCCGTGAACGGCTACGGAGCACCGCTGGTTCATAGGACAAACCACAGGAAGAGGCCATGGAGGAAGAAGAAGAGGAGGGGGTGGAGGAGAGAGGTGTGTCACAACCAGTAGTAGCATTTTGGAGGCGTGGCGGTGGGACAACCTCCAACACTACTGCACCTTGTCCTGAATCCTTCCCAGCTGCCAAAAGAGTGACCCAATGGGCCGTGAAAGAAAGGTAACGTCCCTGTCCATGCCTGCTGGACCATGAGTCAGCGGTAATATGCACCTTACCGCTGACCGCCCTGTCCAGCGAGGCCAAGACATTGCCTTCCACATGCCGGTAGAGAGCCGGAATAGCCTTCCGTGAGAAAAAGTGGCGTTTGGGAACCTGCCACTGAGGAACCGCACATTGCACAAACTCACGGAAGGGGGCCGAGTCTACCAACTGAAAAGGCAGCAGTTGAAGCGCTAGCAATTTAGCCAAGCTAGCATTCAACCGCTGGGCATGTGGATGGCTGGGAGTGAACTTCTTTCGACGGTCCAGCAGCTGGGGCAGGGAAATTTGCCTGCTAGAATCGGACGTCGGTGTACTGCTAGCAGAGTGGGCGCAAGTACTTGGCTGTGACACACCTAATTCTACACCTTCATTCCTCTCAGTGCATGTTTCAGAGAGGACTGAAGTTATAGTGGGGTTGGAGATCCCAGCTGATGCGGTGCAAGGAGAGGTCCGCTTTGTTCTTTGGTGTGGGTCTTTGAGGTAGGCTTGCCAACGAGCTGCATGGCAGGTCAACATATGTCTGGTCAGGCATGTGGTACCCAAGCGGCTGATGTTTTGGCCACGCGATATACGCTTGAGACATATGTTGCAAACAGCAGCTGTGCGATCTGATTCACTAGCCTCAAAAAAGGCCCACACCAAAGAACTTTTTGAATGACGGGCAGAGGCAGCGCCCTGCACAGGCGGAGCTCTGCGGTGTGATTCCGTCGGTGTACTGCCCTTACGCTGGCCACCAAAGGGCATCCTGCCTCGTTGGAGATGTGCCTCCTCCTCATCCTCCTCCTCCTCCTCTCTCCTATTAGGCACCAACGTGGAGTCAGTGACCTCATCATCCCCTCCCTCCTCATCACTGGAGCCAATCTGGCAGTATGCTGCAGCTGCTGGAACATGACTGCCAGATTGGTGTCCTTCTTGAGCATCCCCTCTGTCTGCTCTCACGCTACTGCCTTCCTCTAGCTGGGTTTCATCATCAGACCCTTCGAAACGCTGGGCATCCTCCTGGAGCATGTACCCAACACTGTGCTGAAACAGTTCGGGGGACTCCTCAGGAGGAGGACATGGTGGGTCTAGGGAAGGAGTGACTGATGATTTGTCTGACATTGATACCAGGGAAGACGACGCTTTGGCAGCTGCTTTTCCAGTACCCTGAGCCTGGGTGAGAGAGGATGAGGAGGAGGAGGAGGGCTTGGTCATCCACTCTACCAAGTCTTCGGCATGATGTGGCTCAACATGTCCAGCTGCCGAAAAGAAGGACAAGCGTGTCCCATGGCCATGTGCTGATGACAATGCACCGCGTCCACGACCAGCACTGTTGCCCCCAGACACAGAGCCTGCTTGCCCTCTTTTATTGCCTCCTGACTGTCTGCCTCTCCTTGTTTGCCTTCCAGACATTCTAATAGATGGCCTGCAGGGAGATGGGAAAAAAGCAATAAGGGCTACCTTCAGGTGTCCTTCTCTGTCCCTTGAAACAAGGACTTTCACAGTGAAAGAAACTGACACTCTCCCTACCTACAGTTTTCTGTCCCTAGAAAAAATATTTTTTTTAAGCACAATATAGCACAAGGACAATTCACTCACTGTCCTTACAGGTCCCTGGAAACAAGGACTTGCAGAGTGAAAGAAAAAAAACACTCTCCCTACCTACAGTTTTCTGTCCCTAGAATAAATGTTTTTTTTAAGCACAATATAGCACAAGGACAATTCACTCACTGTCCTTACAGGTCCCTGGAAACAAGGACTTGCAGAGTGAAAGAAAAAAAACACTCTCCCTACCTACAGTTTTCTGTCCCTAGAAAAAATGTTTTTTTTAATCACAATATAGCACAAGGACAATTCACTCACTGTCCTTACAGGTCCCTGGAAACAAGGACTTGCAGAGTGAAAGAAAAAAAACACTCTCCCTACCTACAGTTTTCTGTCCCTAGAAAAAATGTTTTTTTTTAATCACAATATAGCACAAGGACAATTCACTCACTGTCCTTACAGGTCCCTGGAAACAAGGACTTGCAGAGTGAAATAAACTGACACTCTCCCTACCTGCAGTTTTCTGTCCCTAGAATAAATGTTTTTTTTAAGCACAATATAGCACAAGGACAATTCACTCACTGTCCTTACAGGTCCCTGGAAACAAGGACTTGCAGAGTGAAAGAAAAAAAACACTCTCCCTACCTACAGTTTTCTGTCCCTAGAAAAAATGTTTTTTTTAATCACAATATAGCACAAGAACAATTCACTCACTGTCCTTACAGGTCCCTGGAAACAAGGACTTGCAGAGTGAAAGAAAAAAAACACTCTCCCTACCTACAGTTTTCTGTCCCTAGAAAAAATGTTTTTTTTAATCACAATATAGCACAAGGACAATTCACTCACTGTCCTTACAGGTCCCTGGAAACAAGGACTTGCAGAGTGAAATAAACTGACACTCTCCCTACCTACAGTTTTCTGTCCCTAGAATAAATGTTTTTTTTAAGCACAATATAGCACAAGGAGAATTCACTCACTGTCCTTCCAGGTCCCTGGAAACAAGGACTTGCAGAGTGAAAGAAAAAAAACACTCTCCCTACCTACAGTTTTCTGTCCCTAGAAAAAATGTTTTTTTTAATCACAATATAGCACAAGGACAATTCACTCACTGTCCTTACAGGTCCCTGGAAACAAGGACTTGCAGAGTGAAAGAAAAAAAACACTCTCCCTACCTACAGTTTTCTGTCCCTAGAAAAAATGTTTTTTTTAATCACAATATAGCACAAGGACAATTCACTCACTGTCCTTACAGGTCCCTGGAAACAAGGACTTGCAGAGTGAAATAAACTGACACTCTCCCTACCTACAGTTTTCTGTCCCTAGAATAAATGTTTTTTTTAAGCACAATATAGCACAAGGACAATTCACTCACTGTCCTTAGAGGTCCCTGGAAACAAGGACTTGCAGAGTGAAAGAAAAAAAACACTCTCCCTACCTACAGTTTTCTGTCCCTAGAAAAAATGTTTTTTTTTAAGCACAATATAGCACAAGGACAATTCACTCACTGTCCTTCCAGGTCCCTGGAAACAAGGACTTGCAGAGTGAAAGAAAAAAAACACTCTCCCTACCTACAGTTTTCTGTCCCTAGAAAAAATGTTTTTTTTAATCACAATATAGCACAAGGACAATTCACTCACTGTCCTTACAGGTCCCTGGAAACAAGGACTTGCAGAGTGAAATAAACTGACACTCTCCCTACCTACAGTTTTCTGTCCCTAGAAAAAATGTTTTTTTTAAGCACAATATAGCACAAGGACAATTCACTCACTGTCCTTCCAGGTCCCTGGAAACAAGGACTTGCAGAGTGAAAGAAAAAAAACACTCTCCCTACCTACAGTTTTCTGTCCCTAGAAAAAATGTTTTTTTTAATCACAATATAGCACAAGGACAATTCACTCACTGTCCTTACAGGTCCCTGGAAACAAGGACTTGCAGAGTGAAAGAAAAAAAACACTCTCCCTACCTACAGTTTTCTGTCCCTAGAATAAATGTTTTTTTTAAGCACAATATAGCACAAGGACAATTCACTCACTGTCCTTACAGGTCCCTGGAAACAAGGACTTGCAGAGTGAAAGAAAAAAAACACTCTCCCTACCTACAGTTTTCTGTCCCTAGAAAAAATGTTTTTTTTAATCACAATATAGCACAAGGACAATTCACTCACTGTCCTTACAGGTCCCTGGAAACAAGGACTTGCAGAGTGAAAGAAAAAAAACACTCTCCCTACCTACAGTTTTCTGTCCCTAGAAAAAATGTTTTTTTTTAATCACAATATAGCACAAGGACAATTCACTCACTGTCCTTACAGGTCCCTGGAAACAAGGACTTGCAGAGTGAAATAAACTGACACTCTCCCTACCTACAGTTTTCTGTCCCTAGAATAAATGTTTTTTTTAAGCACAATATAGCACAAGGACAATTCACTCACTGTCCTTACAGGTCCCTGGAAACAAGGACTTGCAGAGTGAAAGAAAAAAAACACTCTCCCTACCTACAGTTTTCTGTCCCTAGAAAAAATGTTTTTTTTAATCACAATATAGCACAAGGACAATTCACTCACTGTCCTTACAGGTCCCTGGAAACAAGGACTTGCAGAGTGAAATAAACTGACACTCTCCCTACCTACAGTTTTCTGTCCCTAGAATAAATGTTTTTTTTAAGCACAATATAGCACAAGGAGAATTCACTCACTGTCCTTCCAGGTCCCTGGAAACAAGGACTTGCAGAGTGAAAGAAAAAAAACACTCTCCCTACCTACAGTTTTCTGTCCCTAGAAAAAATGTTTTTTTTAATCACAATATAGCACAAGGACAATTCACTCACTGTCCTTACAGGTCCCTGGAAACAAGGACTTGCAGAGTGAAAGAAAAAAAACACTCTCCCTACCTACAGTTTTCTGTCCCTAGAAAAAATGTTTTTTTTAATCACAATATAGCACAAGGACAATTCACTCACTGTCCTTCCAGGTCCCTGGAAACAAGGACTTGCAGAGTGAAATAAACTGACACTCTCCCTACCTACAGTTTTCTGTCCCTAGAATAAATGGTTTTTTTAAGCACAATATAGCACAAGGACAATTCACTCACTGTCCTTACAGGTCCCTGGAAACAAGGACTTGCAGAGTGAAAGAAAAAAAACACTCTCCCTACCTACAGTTTTCTGTCCCTAGAAAAAATGTTTTTTTTAATCACAATATAGCACAAGAACAATTCACTCACTGTCCTTACAGGTCCCTGGAAACAAGGACTTGCAGAGTGAAAGAAAAAAAACACTCTCCCTACCTACAGTTTTCTGTCCCTAGAAAAAATGTTTTTTTTAATCACAATATAGCACAAGGACAATTCACTCACTGTCCTTACAGGTCCCTGGAAACAGGGACTTGCAGAGTGAAATAAACTGACACTCTCCCTACCTACAGTTTTCTGTCCCTAGAATAAATGTTTTTTTTAAGCACAATATAGCACAAGGACAATTCACTCACTGTCCTTAGAGGTCCCTGGAAACAAGGACTTGCAGAGTGAAAGAAAAAAAACACTCTCCCTACCTACAGTTTTCTGTCCCTAGAAAAAATGTTTTTTTTTTAAGCACAATATAGCACAAGGACAATTCACTCACTGTCCTTCCAGGTCCCTGGAAACAAGGACTTGCAGAGTGAAAGAAAAAAAACACTCTCCCTACCTACAGTTTTCTGTCCCTAGAAAAAATGTTTTTTTTAAGCACAATATAGCACAAGGACAATTCACTCACTGTCCTTCCAGGTCCCTGGAAACAAGGACTTGCAGAGTGAAAGAAAAAAAACACTCTCCCTACCTACAGTTTTCTGTCCCTAGAAAAAATGTTTTTTTTAATCACAATATAGCACAAGGACAATTCACTCACTGTCCTTACAGGTCCCTGGAAACAAGGACTTGCAGAGTGAAAGAAACTGACACTCTCCCTACCTACAGTTTTCTGTCCCTAGAATAAATGTTTTTTTAAGCACAATATAGCACAAGGACAATTCACTCACTGTCCTTCCAGGTCCCTGGAAACAAGGACTTGCAGAGTGAAAGAAACTGACACTGTCCCTACCTACAGTTTTCTGTCCCTAGAATAAATGTTTTTTTTAAGCACACTATAGCACAAGCACAAAACACACTGACACTCTCCCTACCTATCCTTCTCTTTCCCTAAACTAAAGGAATCCAGGTTAAGCAAGAAAGAAATAACAGTCACTGTCCCTGCCTATGCTGCTCTATCCCTGCTCCGGAACACACTACACTAGGCCGCCGTGCTGGCGGCCTTTTATAGTGTGGGGCGTGTACTAAACACCCTCAGCAATAATTGGCCACAGGCATCCTGCCTGTGGCCAATCATTGCTCTCCTCGCTGCCGGCGCTGTGATTGGCCAAGCATGCGGGGTCACAGTGCATGCTTGGCCAATCACAGCGCCTGGATGACACTGCGATGGCGTAGTGCATTGTGGGCCGTTCGCGTCACTCGAATTTGGCGCGAACGGCCCAAATCGTTCGATCTTCGTCGAACGATCGAACAGCCGATGTTCGAGTCGAACGTATGTTCGACTCGAACACGAAGCTCATCCCTAATAAACACCCAAGAAGAAGTGATGAGATGTTATAGAAAAGGGTCCTCCACCTCTTATATAAAAATCGCTTACCAGCTACATAGATCTCTTGTCAGGAGATCACAACAGCCTGTGGCTAATTACACCAGCCCTGGGTCTCTCAATGGAAAACTGCAAACACTCCTGTCTGCTCCACGTCTGGAATCCTCAGTGTTTCTCCAGAGTAAGTGGTCCCCATGCAAATACAAAGGCTACCATAGTGTGATACTGTATGGATATTTATTGTAAAAAACGAGGATGTACACTTACAATTACGATGTAGTTAAAAAGCATGTCTAAAATTCAAGACGGCCCGCTCTCACTATCCGCCCGTTCCTTCCGGGACTGCAGCGTTGTATCGCGGTGATGTCAGCACGCCGCTCCTCCCTACGCCGTTTCGTCACAGATGACGTCGTCCAGGGGCACTACATTTTACATCACTTCATCACTGTCATATATTAGCACTTATACTGAGACAGCGCAGTATTTTACTACAAACATGTATTCTACTATGTTTTTGGTAAACATGTTATTGGTTTGTGCAAAAGTTATAACGTCTACAAACTACGGGATATTTTTTTATTTTTACTAGTAATGGCGGCGATCAGCGACTTATAGCGGGACTGCGATATTGCGACAGACATTGTGATACTAGTTGACACTTTTTGGGAACCGGTGATACTAATACAGTGATCAGTGCTAACTGCACTGTCACTGTACTAATGAAACTGTCTGGGAAGGGGTTAAACATTTAGGGCAATCAAAGGGTTGAATGTGTGCCTAGCCAGTGTTTTACTGTACTGTGTGAGGTGCTTTTACTAGGGGAAGGCATGAAATTTGTTCCCTGCTTTGCAGGAACACAAAGTCCATCTCTTCCCCCCTGTGCAAACTGAGATCTAATTATAGCAATGGCAAGATAGGTGAGGACAGACACATATTGGGTTCCATGGACAGCTTTCCTCTACATCCAGAGCACAGCCAGTTCCACGTATAACTCAACAGTGCTTGCACCTTCCACCCCCAGGCCGAACTCCGCTGCGGAGCTCGGCCTGTCGAGATCTGCATGGGCGGGGTTTGTCTAAATAAAGGCGTGGCTGTTCACACGGCACATTACAAGTTCATCGCTCTCCTGCAGCTTCCTTACTGCAGGGGTGTGGCGCTGGCATGTTTTCCGGGTGTCGGGGCGTGGCCTGGTACTGCAGGTCCAGCTTCCACATGTCATGCAGCAGCAGCACTCTCAGAGCCAGGACTGACTGACAAGAGTGAGCAAGAGCTGCAGGGAGAGGAGGATCTGGGCGGGGTGCAGGACATGGCCAACCAGGAGGGGCAGCTCTGTCATTCTGGATGTGAGTACACCTGATGGATGGATGGAGATTGCTGTTTAGCCGCTTATTTGCTTATACAGGCAGTTGTGTCACTAGGGTTGGTGTCACCCCCGCTCCTGTCTATTCTGCCCAGTGCCCTTCAGGCAGCGCACGGTCACATGACGCACCCACAAATGGCCCCTGTAAATGATAGTATAGGGCAGGTTAGGGTGGTATAGGGCAGGCTGGGTGGTATGGGGCAGGTTTGGGTGGTATTGAGCAGGTTGGGCTGGCATAGGGCAGGTTTGCGGTGGCATAGGACAGGTTGGGGTGTAGGGCAGGTTGGGATGGCATAGGGCAGGTTAGGACTCTATGTAGAGACAGACAGTGTGCAGTAACTTACAGAAGGCCCAGAGATGAAGACACTCTTGCTGCTGGGTTCTCACCTTTTTCTCCTCCAGCTGCGGGATCAGCTAGAGTAAGGGAGTCTGTGGGAGGAGGCAGCCACACCCCCAGCTCCGCCCACCAATTCCGGCTGTTTAAGATGGGAGAGTGTTACAGGCAGCCTCCTCTGCATGGCTTGGTGCCTTGCTCACTCCGCTGCAGCCCTGCAAGCAGAAGTAATATAGTACAGCGTGTAGCGGTGGGCGGCAGCCCCGGTGTCACCCCTCTGGCAGCTGTCACCCAGTGCGGCCCGCCCCCCCCCCCCGCACCCCATAGCAACGTCACTGTTTACAGGCACCCCTCCCTCTCCCGCTGCCCTTCGGTGCTTTTTTTTTCTTTCTCAGGCTTTCCAGTCTAGAGGAGAGATGTGGGGTCTTAAAGAGATCTCTCCATAAAGAGGACCTGTCATGCCATATTCCTATACCAAGGGATGTTTACATTCCTTGTACAGTGGAACCTCGGATTACGAGTGTAGCACACAGATCCTTCACCCTGCTTACCTCCACTCGCAGAGTGGGACACAGCATGCCACATGCCCAGTATCCTCCATCTTGTAGAGGGTGAGCGGTGTTAATTAATTTGGGTCCTGCAGCGAGTTAAATCTTTCCGTTGGTTCTCGTCCCTAGAATGTAGGGAAAAGTCTATTCTCTCTCCAGGAAGGCCAATGTCCAGACAATATTAAACACAATAAAAGGAGTTTACTTTACTTGCTTGCAACTTGACAGGAAAGGTTGGAGATAGAGAGGATGAACAGGGAGGTTGGTTTAGGCACACAGCACTTAATCACCACTCGTCGCCACTCAAGCCTGAGTGGGCTTTGCTCACCCGGATAGTCCCCTCTCACGGTCCTAGTAGCCGGTGTGGAGCACGGAACATTCAATTTAAGCTTTTCCTTGGGATACGATCAGGATATGAACCTCTAAGTCCCTTACTTCCCAGCACTTGTGACACTTTAAGAACTTTAGGTGCCAATGGGGCACGTCACAAGGCTTTTGGCGGATCATGGAATCGTTCCCTTTGACAGGCAACCAGGCCTCTCCCGAGACGGCGACTGTAACGGATCTCAGATACCCCAGATGGGCACATCCGCCAGACTTGTGTCTCCTGTCCTCCAAACGCACCTGCAGCCTGCAGATTCGCCATAACCAGCCCTTAACCCCTCAATCACGAGACAAGCCACACAGGTGTTGAGGGTTAAACATGCAGAGCATCAACAGTTTATTAAATCCAAAACATACACTTTTACACACAGTTAGGGACACTCCCCTTAGCCTTGTCATAGAGGGGGTTAGGGGACAAGGAAGAATCAATGGGAACTGAACACTTGTGCATTGAAACAGAGACTACAGATAAACAAAGGGATTATGATAAGCAGGCAACCCCTCAATACACATCCCCTGCGGAGAGATGTCTGCAGTCCAGACCATTGTCTATGTGCCATGACTCAACACAGCTAAACACAGCAACAAGAGGGGGGGGGGATGGGGGAGAAGGGATGTAGCATTACATTACATTATCTCAATGCCAGCTTCTCCCCGAGTCTCCAGTCTCTTCTGGGCCATAATCTGTGGGTAGGAGGCCCGCCCTCAGTCCCTTCCAAAGCACACAGTGACAGTGGATTCTGTCACATTTCTCCCCTTTTAAAAACAGACTAACCAGGTTCCTGACCCCGAACTGGTCTGGACCTGCGTTAGTCGCAAACTTCCACCCCAGGCAACCAGGAAAAGGAAAAGTACGTCTCTGGGGCTGGGGAGCAAAATCACACATACGGTCTCCCGTGAATAAAAACAGCCGCTGCAGAGTGGGAACAGCTGTCCGCACTCCCGTGATCCGGGGCTGGGTTGCAGATATTGAGGGGAGCTGAATAATCCTCTGCCCCGATGCCAGCGCTTCAGCTTGTAGGGAACATAGACTGGCAGTGCTATGCAGTTGGGGAGGAAAAGGTTCTTGCTTTTCTCCTGGAGTAGCTAACAGCCGCTGAGGAGGTATCTTGCAGGGACTGTCTCCCGGACTCTCCGTCTCTTTTTCTGATGCTGGGCAGAGGCCAACATCGCTCTGCCCCGTAGCCAGTGCTTCTGCTAGGGGGACATATACAATGGTAGAGTTCAGCAGCTGAAGAGGGGGAAGGATTTTCTCCCCTCCTGGTTCTGTGACCAGCTTCTGAGGCGACTTCTGACAGGGGCTGTCTCCCAAACCCTCCAAAAATCTACTGAGGGCTGGGTCGGGGCCGGTAACACTTTGCCATGCAGCCAGTGCTTCTGCTGGGGGGATATACACTGGGGTAGTGTCCAAGTGCTGGGCAACCAGCTCACTGAGGTCATCCCTCGGACTCCCTGGATCCAACTCTGAGGGTGGGCAGAGGCCAGCGGCACTCTGCCCTGCAGTCAGCGCTTCTGCTGGGGGGATGAACATTGGGGTAATGTCCAGTTGCTGGGGAGGGAGAATTGCTTCCTCCACTCCCGATGGGGATATCTGCTGTTGGGGAAACGGCTCACGAAAATCATCTCTCAGACTCTCCGGATCCAACTCTTTTTCTGATGCTGGGCAGAGGCTAGTGGCACTCTGCTCTGTAGCCAGCGCTTCTGCTGGGGCACCGGATGCGATACTCTCGACTTGCTGCTGATCACCATTTACCAGCCTTCCAGCGCCAGTCTCAACTTCCCCTTCTGAGACCTTTATGCTATTATCTTGTCTCTCTGCTTGGGGAACCTCTGGTGCGTTCCGGCATTCTAGCACTCGCAGTGCCCTCTGTATCATCGCCGCTTCTTCCATTGCGGTTAGGACGGGAAAACGTAGGGGCACCCCTGGCCCCATTTGCTCCGCATCTTCGTGACTGTCCGCTATTTCTCCAGGACAGTCCCAGGCAACGGGAGCCATGCCAGGCTGCTGATCACCGTCAAACAGCCGCTTGTAGGCAATCTCGAGCTCCCATTCCTGCTCAACCAGGAACTCCAATTCCTCCAGGTCACACGCCTCTTCGGGGAGGTCCAGCACCTCATCTCGGAAGTCCAGGATGTTTTCCAGCCGCCACTCCTCATCGCTCCCAAAGTCTGGGTCTCCGTACATTTTTTGATGGAGCAGCCCCACGCCGCCGTAGCCAACGCCTTCTGTCGGGCTGCCGTCTGCTGTACTTGGCCACAGTTGAGCCGCGAACCACCGGAGGGCTCTGTAGCTGGCGTCCAGCCTCATCTCCTCCTGGACCAATCTTCCGAGCTCCGTCTTCCACTCATCTCGCGGTCGTTCCCTCAGGAACACCTCTCGCGCATGGTACTGCGTCCAGTACATCTCTGTGGAGGAGGGAAGGATCTTCCCCTGATGGCGCCGCTCGTGGCTTAGCGTTTCATGCCAGAGTTGCCAGCGGATCACATCCCCCCAGCCAAGCATGGTGCGCTCTGTCGCTGGTCCCCGATGTTGCTTCCGCATGCCTTGCAGCCTCCTCCCGAACTCCGCTCTCATGCTGGCTGGTCCCCGTATTGCTCCTCGACGGCTGCCCAGATCTTGAATCCTGGTGGTGGTTTGGATGGCCCGGACTGCAGGAGACATCCCACCGCTGCCAACACTGTAACGGATCTCAGATACCCCAGATGGGCACATCCGCCAGACTTGTGTCTCCTGTCCTCCAAACGCACCTGCAGCCTGCAGATTCGCCATAACCAGCCCTTAACCCCTCAATCACGAGACAAGCCACACAGGTGTTGAGGGTTAAACATGCAGAGCATCAACAGTTTATTAAATCCAAAACATACACTTTTACACACAGTTAGGGACACTCCCCTTAGCCTTGTCATAGAGGGGGTTAGGGGACAAGGAAGAATCAATGGGAACTGAACACTTGTACATTGAAACAGAGACTACAGATAAACAAAGGGATTATGATAAGCAGGCAACCCCTCAATACACATCCCCTGCGGAGAGATGTCTGCAGTCCAGACCATTATCTATGTGCCATGACTCAACACAGCTAAACACAGCAACAAGAGGGGGGGGGGGATGGGGGAGAAGGGATGTAGCATTACATTACATTATCTCAATGCCAGCTTCTCCCCGAGTCTCCAGTCTCTTCTGGGCCATAATCTGTGGGTAGGAGGCCCGCCCTCAGTCCCTTCCAAAGCACACAGTGACAGTGGATTCTGTCACAGCGACATTCTTCACTGATCCTCGCAGAAAGGTCCTCCCCTGGTTTCCTCTCCCTCAGAGCGGGACACCCTCCCACGGGCACCCTGGGACTCCTCTGTTGGCGTAGGCCTCAGCTAAAGGTGCTGGGCCTACCTGGAACGATGCAGCCTCGGGCTAAAGGTGCCCGGGACCGAACACACACACACACCCCTGGCCTGGAGGGCCACAGGGTGCAAACTGCTCCCCTAATAATGGCGTCTGCCCCATATGTACCCCCTCCCGGCATGCACAGCAGGCAGACCACGCCCGCCGCACGGCTGCCGAGAGAGTACACCTAATAGCGCTGCAATGCTACCCGTGGTTCAACCCGAGACCTGGGCGACAGCGCCACCCACAGGCCCCAGGGAACTGTACTGCCAGACAACACCACAACAGAGCAGAGGCCTAATGAAAGAATTCCAGCAGCCTGAGCCTAACTACTTGTTCAGGCTGACCCCTAAATTTAAGCATAGCGACCCCAGTTTTGGGGGTCCGCTACATGAGCATAATCCATTCCAGGAGAATGCTCGTAATCCAAAGTGCTTGCATATCAAACCGAGTTTCCCCATTGAAGTCAATGGAAACTAAAATAATTTGTTCCGCATTGACTTAGCCAGAGGTGGGGGGGCCCTGGAGAGCCTCGGAAACACACGGAAAAGCCAGAGGACAGCTCGGCTGACCTCGGAAAACCTCGGAAAGGCTCGGGAACATTTCTGAGTCATTCCGAGCCCCCCACCTCAGGCCAAACGCGGTACTGCACACCGCTGCGGCTTGAATCCTGCTTGTTTTGCGAGACAACACTCGCAAACTGAGTCAGGATTTTTAAAAATACAGTGCTCGTATTGTGAAACGCTCGTTAACCATGTTACTCGCAATCCTAGGTTCCACTGTAATAGGAATAAAAGTGATCAATTATTTTTTGAAGGGAAAGTGTAAAAAAAAGAAAAAGAAATAAACAATAGAAAAAAAAAAGAAAAAAATGACAGTGCCCCCATACCCTCAGAAGCGAATGCATACGTAGGTCGGACCTGCATATGTAAACGACGTTCAAACCACACATGTGAGGTATCGCTGTGCACGTTAGAGTGAGAGCAATAATCCTAGTACAAGTTGGTATATTATAGGAATTGTGATAGCGCTTCTACAAACTGAGTAATAAATAAATGTGATAAACATTGTCAATACATCCTAAATATTATAATGCTGATTACAAATATTCAAAGTACAATAATTATGATGAAAAAACAAAACATATGATGAAATAAATTAATGTGGTATGGATTGAAAAAGTCTTATTTTTGCCCTCCAGAGGAAGTCACGAGGATGGTGGCGTAACGCGTAAAGGTAGAGCCTGGCGGTGATATACGTGAGACTTGTTGGAATTTTATATGCTGTTTTTATACCTTAATAAATGTGAGTTTAATGTTTGAAGCTGGGTTGGTGAGGTTTATTCCACTTAACATTTGGTACTGCACTATTGGAAGCGCTTTATATTTTTCATGTCGATTTGCAGTTGCTGGTGTACTGTAAGGAGGCATTTTTAAAGGAGAAGTACATGGAGTGTACAGAGTGCAGAGTGTGTTTGACCTCTGCAGGGTCTTTATATGAGCCATTGGAGATCAATGTGGAGCCATCTGCTGATGTGAATTATTTTGAGCTTTGAGCGGGTTTGACCCTATCAGGGTCTAATAAGGAGGTGAGCGTCCATTGCACCTGGTGAAGGGAGCACTTATCACGGAGTGACGTTTTGATTTATGAAACACGTTTTTACACAGTGAAGTTTGCATTGCACTTTTTCTCATAAGAAGACTTTTTCAATCCATACCACATTCATTTATTTCATCATGTTTTGTTTTTTCATCACAATTATTGGACTTTAAATATTTGTAATCAGCATTATAATATTTATGATGTATTGACACTGTTTATCACATTTATTTATTACTCAGTTTGTAGTAGCACTGTCACAATTCCTATAATATACCTATTGTAGTTTTGTGAATACTTTCAGGTGATGGCAGCAGCTTTTTACTGTAATTTAATATACATATTGTGTTTTAATTTACATACCACTAGGTGGCAGCGCATAGCTATCACATTACAATTAATTCTAGTGCAAGCCCTCCTCTGTAACTCTAAACAGGTAACCTGTAAAAATGTTTAAAATGTTGCCTATGGAGATTTTAAAAGTACTGAAGTATGGTGCCATTCCACGAATTTAGGCAATTTTAAAGCGTGACATGATGATTCATGAAAGTGTTTTTTTTTCCCCCAAAAAAATCACGTTTGAAAAATTGCTGCGCAAATAACGTATGACATAAAAAATTGCAATGACTGCAATTTTATTCCTTAGGGTCTCTACTAAAATATATATATATATATATAGTGTTTGGGGGTTTCTGAGTAATTTTCTAGCAAAAAAATTATGATTTTTTCATGTAGGAGAGGAGTGCCAGAATACGCCCGGGCTAGAAGTGGTTAAACCCCATCTCCAGGGAAAAAGAAAATCCTTCCTTGTAGTGGGGCTTCCCTGGCACTGCAGGCGTTAAATGTTCATTTAGGTCTGGGGGACCAGAAAAAGCACTTATTCTTACCTGATCCTCCGCTCCCCTCTTCCCCTTTATGCTCCGACAGTGGACTGCCCCTCAACGTCCTCTCATCCAGTGCAGGGTTATGGGCTCCAGATTTGACTTGAAGATGTCAGAGGACCTGTGACTACCAGAGTGTAGGGGAGAAGAGGGATCGGTCTGACAACATGGAGAATAAGGCCGGTAAAAGTGCATTTCCCCCCTAGATCTTAACCACTTCAATACCGGACACTTTTACCCCCTTCCTGCCCAGGCCAATTTTCGGCTTTCAGCACTATCACACTTTGAATGACAATTGCGCAGTCATGCTACACTGTACCCAAATTACATTTTAATAATTTTTTTCACACAGACAGCGCTTTCTTTTGATGGTATTTAATCACTGCTTTTTTTGTTTTTTGCAAAAAAAATGAAAAAAGACTGAAAAGGAAAAGTTTCATAGTTTGTTATAAAATTTTGAAAACAAGTAATTTTTGTTCTTCATTGATGTGCGCTGATGAGGCTTCACTGATGGGAACTGATAGGCTGCAGTGATGGGCACTGATAGGCTGCACTGGTGGGCACTGATGAGGTGGCACTGAGAGGTGGCACTTATGGGCTGATGGCACTGGTAGGAGACACTGAATTGATTGGCAGCACTGATAGGTGGCAATGATGAGGAGGCACTGATAGGTGGCACTGGTGGGCACTGGTAGGCAGCACTGATATGCACCTGTAGGTGGCACTGGTGGGCACTAAAACCAGTGGCACTGGTGGGCACATAAAATTTTGAAAACAGGTCATTTTTGTTCTTCATTGATGTGCGCTGATGAGGCAGCACTGATGGGAACTGATAGGCTGCAGTTATGGGCACTGATTGGCTGCTCCTGGTGGGCACTGATGAGGTGGCACTAGTGGGCCCTGAGAGGTGGCACTGATGGGCTGATGGCACTGGTAGGAGACACTGATAGGTGGCACGGATAGGTGGCACTGGTGGGTACTGGTAGGCGGCACTGATATGCACCTGTAGGTGTCACTGGCAGGTGGCACTGGAGGGCACTGCATGGCAGCAGTGCCTCTCCCTGTTAGGGACCGATGTCCCTGTCAGAATCCGGTGTTCGCCTTTTTTTTCCCTTACGCTATCAGCGTAAGGGGAAAAAAAAGCAGATTACCGATCTACTGTTTACATCACGTGATCAGCTGTCATTGGCTGACAGCTGATCATGTGGTAAGGGGCCAGTATCTGATCTGTAATACTCTGATCAGCCGAGTCTCATTGACTCAGTGATCACAAAGCGCGCCCTGCAGGGGGCGCATAGACAGCTCATGCATGGGAGGACATCAATTGACGCCCTCCCGGCAATTAAGGCCGGCGCTGTAGCTGTCATTCGGCTATAGTCCAGGCGGGAGGTGGTTAAACATGGTGTACATTGGCACTTTGCTCTAATATTTATCTTTATTTTGTTTCTTTTCAGATGAATGCTGGACTGGGGACAAACTTTATCAGCATGCTATGTTTTGGACTTTATACTTGGGGAATTCCCATGTTTGATCCAAACACATTCCCAGACTGGGCATCACACAATGTATTGGCAGAAACATCTCCATCGTTTTTTGTATCTTCATTTTCTGACTGGAATAATGTGAATTCAGACTGACTCTTTGGCGCTTTATTGCCCGAGTTCCCAAATATTCTTTAGACAAGTCTGTCTACCAGTCTATGCCCTGTGGGGTCATTGTTGGCTAAACATCAGGAGCACAAGGGGTTGTTAGAGGCTCCTAACTTCATGGAGACATTTAATTTTTATTACCCCCCCCCCCTCCCATTTGTGCCCTCCCATCATGTTAGAGCAAAAGAGCGGATCTGGTCATCCAAAGCAACCTCCTGTCCTCCAAGCATTGCACTTCATTCTGGGATAATGAAAGGGAATATGTGCTTGCTATAGGCCGCTGTAAGGTCAGGCCTTCATATTGGATGACTTTGTATACAAAGTTGAAATAGATTTTTTAATTCAGCCGTAATAATAGGATCACCTAGTACAGTGATGGTGAACCTTTTTGAGCCCGAGTGCCCAAACCGCGACTCAAAACCAACTTATTTCTGTGCCAACACAGAATTAAACCTGCCAGCGGCTCAAACAGAGGATGGGACTGATCATCCCTCTGAATGAGCCCTAAGGGACCAAAAACATATGATTCTGCCAGATTCGCTCACAATGCAGGGTTCAGGAATGCGTTGTGCTCAGAATGCACTCACCTACCTGACCATTACACTCACCTACCTGACCATTGCACTCACCTACCTGACCATTACACTCACCTACCTTACCATTACACTCACCTACCTGACCATTACATTCACCTACCTGACCATTGCACTCACCTACCTGACCATTACACTCACCTACCTGACCATTACACTCACCTACCTGACCATTGCACTCACCTACCCACCTACCTGATCATTACACTGACCTACCTGACCATTACACTCACCTACCTGACCATTACACTCACCTACCTGACCATTGCACTCACCTACCTGATCATTACACTCCCCTACCTGACCATTACACTCCCCTACCTGACCATTACACTCACCTACCTGACCATTACACTCACCTACCCGACCATTGCACTCACCTACCTGACACATGCACTCACCTACCTGACCATTGCACTTACCTACCTGACCATTGCACTCACCTACCTGACCATTACACTCACCTACCTGACCATTACACTCACCTACCTGACCATTGCACTCACCTACCCACCTACCTGATCATTACACTGACCTACCTGACCATTACACTCACCTACCTGACCATTACACTCACCTACCTGACCATTGCACTCACCTACCTGATCATTACACTCACCTACCTGACCACTGCACTCACCTACCTGACCATTGCACTCACCTACCCGACCATTGCACTCACCTATCCGACCATTACACTCACCTACCCGACCATTGCACTCACCTACCTGACACATGCACTCACCTACCTGACCATTGCACTTACCTACCTGACCATTGCACTCACCTACCTGACCATTACACTCACCTACCTGACACATGCACTCACCTACCTGACACATGCACTCACCTACCTGACCATTGCACTCACCTACCTGACACATGCACTCACCTACCTGACCATTGCACTCACCTACCTGACCATTGCACTCACCTACCAGACCATTACACTCACCTACCTGACCATTGCACTCACCTACCTGACACATGCACTCACCTACCTGACACATGCACTCACCGAATTAACACCTTTATTTTGCAAAATTTTGTAAAATCTGTAACTGTACAGAGCACAATGTCAGCATTGCCGTGAGTTGGTTTGTATTAGTTTTTTGTAGATCGTTACATACCGTTAAACAAGCAATAAACTTTAACAGTGAAAGGCTTACTTTTTAGATGTTTAAATGCAGGGAAATAATGGATCCACTCCACATTGATCTTAACTGACTCCATTCTATCCGGCAGCTCATTCCCGCCCGCAAGTCTCCTCTGATCCCAGCCGTGTGTTCTCCCAGTCACGCCCAGCACATCACCGCTGATTTGTTTAATGTTCGGTGCGGTGTGGATGAGACAGCCTTTATGATTGGATTAGCGTGCGCACGTCACCCCCGGCGCTTATTCTTTGTCACGCCCACTCGCCTACAGAACTGTGGGAGATGTAGTTCACGGTGCGGACGATTAGACTTTCACTGTGTGCTTTTCTCATTTAATGGCTCTCCCTTCATGGCGTGCCCACAGAGAGGGCTCGGGGTGCCAGCAGCAGCACGCGTGCCACGGGTTCGCCATCACTGACCTAGTACATAAAAGGATCTTTAAATTCTATTGGATTTGCTTTGACAAGCTCAATCAAACAGGTCCTCAGAGCATCTGAGGAACTTCCTCTCTACTTTTTAGGGTTGGTAGAGCAGAGGAGTAGGCAAATTTGTACAAGTCCTTCAAATCGTATGGCTTACTCTTTAATTGTATATCAAGCGTATCTGACATGAGAATTTTCTTGTCATCTGTCAATAAAAGCACCAAACAGTTTTTGTTCCATTTTTTGTGGGAAAAAGCGGAAATTTTCCCAAAAAATTTTAAAAAATGCTACATTAGCACTTTTTTGTCTTTTTAAGATTGAAAGTCATCCTGTTACGTGAACGTTGAGAAAAACTAGGTGCATTGTTATCATTGTTGTCCCCTTCACTTCGATCCATGAAGGATTTTTTAATATCTACAGGACACTTGTTACATACAAGTATAGCGGCCTTACCCCTCTCACGCCTTCTCATTCTCAGCTTGTCTTTCTTCGTCTAGGGGTATTAGTGCTGGGGAGAGGGATGAGAAACACCACGGCCCATGTCCTCCATAGCTGAGAGGTGAAGGCCAGAACAATCGGGCCTTGTGTAGGTGTCCTAGAGTCAAGTCCTGTACTTCGTCCCTGACTCCTTTGCTCCTAGTAACCAGAGTTCCACACAGTGAATAGGTCCAACACAGTTTTATTCTTCTTGGCAAACAACCATACAGTTTCTTCTACTGAGTAGTAATGAGGAATAGATCGAGGCACAATCCCTTCCCTTCTCCTGCTAACCACTGTGGTATCACCAGTGGCGAATAGTCACCGTTGCTGACTATATGAGGTAGAACATGAATTACCTTCGCTAACACAGCCCCTGTCAGGGGAAGGAGATCCGTCCAAGGGAGAAACAGGAGGCCTCTCTGTCACCAGCAATGCTGCACCGGACTCTTCAGAGAAGTTCCACACACCAGTCCTCACTAGGGATGAGCTTCGTGTTCGAGTCGAACATACGTTCGACTCGAACATCGGCTGTTCGATCGTTCGACGAAGATCGAGCGATTTGGGCCGTTCGCGCCAAATTCGAGTGACGCGAACGGCCCACAATGCACTACGCCATCGCAGTGTCATCCAGGCGCTGTGATTGGCCAAGCATGCACTGTGACCCCGCATGCTTGGCCAATCACAGCGCCGGCAGCGAGGAGAGCAATGATTGGCCACAGGCAGGATGCCTGTGGCCAATTATTGCTGAGGGTGTTTAGTACACGCCCCACACTATAAAAGGCCGCCAGCACGGCGGCCTAGTGTAGTGTGTTCCGGAGCAGGGAAAGAGAACCATAGGCAGGGACAGTGACATTTATTTTTTCTTGCTTAACCTGGATTCCTTTAGTTTAGGGACAGAAAACTATAGGTAGGGAGAGTGTCAGTGTGTTTTACTGTGCGAATCCTTGTTTCTAGGGACAGGGAAGGACAGTGAGGGAAATTCTCCTTGTGCTATAGTGTGCTTTAAAAAAACATTTTTTCTAGGGACAGAAAACTATAGGTAGGAAGAGTGTCAGTTTCTTTCACTGTGATAATCCTTGTTTCTAGGGACAGGGAAGGAAAGTGAGGGAAATTCTCCTTGTGCTATAGTGTGCTTTAAAAAAACATTTTTTCTAGGGACAGAAAACTATAGGTAGGAAGAGTGTCAGTTTCTTTCACTGTGATAATCCTTGTTTCTAGGGACAGGGAAGGACAGTGAGGGAAATTCTCCTTGTGCTATAGTGTGCTTTAAAAAAACATTTTTTCTAGGGACAGAAAACTATAGGTAGGAAGAGTGTCAGTTTCTTTCACTGTGATAATCCTTGTTTCTAGGGACAGGGAAGGAAAGTGAGGGAAATTCTCCTTGTGCTATAGTGTGCTTTAAAAAAACATTTTTTCTAGGGACAGAAAACTATAGGTAGGAAGAGTGTCAGTTTCTTTCACTGTGATAATCCTTGTTTCTAGGGACAGGGAAGGACAGTGAGGGAAATTCTCCTTGTGCTATAGTGTGCTTTAAAAAAACATTTTTTCTAGGGACAGAAAACTATAGGTAGGAAGAGTGTCAGTTTCTTTCACTGTGATAATCCTTGTTTCTAGGGACAGGGAAGGACAGTGAGGGAAATTCTCCTTGTGCTATAGTGTGCTTTAAAAAAACATTTTTTCTAGGGACAGAAAACTATAGGTAGGAAGAGTGTCAGTTTCTTTCACTGTGATAATCCTTGTTTCTAGGGACAGGGAAGGAAAGTGAGGGAAATTCTCCTTGTGCTATAGTGTGCTTTAAAAAAACATTTTTTCTAGGGACAGAAAACTATAGGTAGGAAGAGTGTCAGTTTCTTTCACTGTGATAATCCTTGTTTCTAGGGACAGGGAAGGACAGTGAGGGAAATTCTCCTTGTGCTATAGTGTGCTTTAAAAAAACATTTTTTCTAGGGACAGAAAACTATAGGTAGGAAGAGTGTCAGTTTCTTTCACTGTGATAATCCTTGTTTCTAGGGACAGGGAAGGAAAGTGAGGGAAATTCTCCTTGTGCTATAGTGTGCTTTAAAAAAACATTTTTTCTAGGGACAGAAAACTATAGGTAGGAAGAGTGTCAGTTTCTTTCACTGTGATAATCCTTGTTTCTAGGGACAGGGAAGGACAGTGAGGGAAATTCTCCTTGTGCTATAGTGTGCTTTAAAAAAACATTTTTTCTAGGGACAGAAAACTATAGGTAGGAAGAGTGTCAGTTTCTTTCACTGTGATAATCCTTGTTTCTAGGGACAGGGAAGGACAGTGAGGGAAATTCTCCTTGTGCTATAGTGTGCTTTAAAAAAACATTTTTTCTAGGGACAGAAAACTATAGGTAGGAAGAGTGTCAGTTTCTTTCACTGTGATAATCCTTGTTTCTAGGGACAGGGAAGGAAAGTGAGGGAAATTCTCCTTGTGCTATAGTGTGCTTTAAAAAAACATTTTTTCTAGGGACAGAAAACTATAGGTAGGAAGAGTGTCAGTTTCTTTCACTGTGATAATCCTTGTTTCTAGGGACAGGGAAGGAAAGTGAGGGAAATTCTCCTTGTGCTATAGTGTGCTTTAAAAAAACATTTTTTCTAGGGACAGAAAACTATAGGTAGGAAGAGTGTCAGTTTCTTTCACTGTGATAATCCTTGTTTCTAGGGACAGGGAAGGACAGTGAGGGAAATTCTCCTTGTGCTATAGTGTGCTTTAAAAAAACATTTTTTCTAGGGACAGAAAACTATAGGTAGGAAGAGTGTCAGTTTCTTTCACTGTGATAATCCTTGTTTCTAGGGACAGGGAAGGAAAGTGAGGGAAATTCTCCTTGTGCTATAGTGTGCTTTAAAAAAACATTTTTTCTAGGGACAGAAAACTATAGGTAGGAAGAGTGTCAGTTTCTTTCACTGTGATAATCCTTGTTTCTAGGGACAGGGAAGGAAAGTGAGGGAAATTCTCCTTGTGCTATAGTGTGCTTTAAAAAAACATTTTTTCTAGGGACAGAAAACTATAGGTAGGAAGAGTGTCAGTTTCTTTCACTGTGATAATCCTTGTTTCTAGGGACAGGGAAGGACAGTGAGGGAAATTCTCCTTGTGCTATAGTGTGCTTTAAAAAAACATTTTTTCTAGGGACAGAAAACTATAGGTAGGAAGAGTGTCAGTTTCTTTCACTGTGATAATCCTTGTTTCTAGGGACAGGGAAGGAAAGTGAGGGAAATTCTCCTTGTGCTATAGTGTGCTTTAAAAAAATTTTTTTTCTAGGGACAGAAAACTATAGGTAGGAAGAGTGTCAGTTTCTTTCACTGTGATAATCCTTGTTTCTAGGGACAGGGAAGGAAAGTGAGGGAAATTCTCCTTGTGCTATAGTGTGCTTTAAAAAAACATTTTTTCTAGGGACAGAAAACTATAGGTAGGAAGAGTGTCAGTTTCTTTCACTGTGATAATCCTTGTTTCTAGGGACAGGGAAGGACAGTGAGGGAAATTCTCCTTGTGCTATAGTGTGCTAAAGCATTCCTCATCAACCATCTTTGAAATCCTTGTTTTTTGGACAGTCAGGGAAATTGTCGTTGTGCCATTCTGTGCAAAAGCAATCATCCTCAACCATATTTAGAAATCCTTAAGTAAAGGGACAGAGAAGGACACCTGAAGGTAGCCCTTATTGCTTTTTTCCCATCTCCCTGCAGGCCATCTATTAGAATGTCTGGAAGGCAAACAAGGAGAGGCAGACAGTCAGGAGGCAATAAAAGAGGGCAAGCAGGCTCTGTGTCTGGGGGCAACAGTGCTGGTCGTGGACGCGGTGCATTGTCATCAGCACATGGCCATGGGACACGCTTGTCCTTCTTTTCGCCAGCTGGACATGTTGAGCCACATCATGCCGAAGACTTGGTAGAGTGGATGACCAAGCCCTCCTCCTCCTCCTCATCCTCTCTCACCCAGGCTCAGGGTACTGGAAAAGCAGCTGCCAAAGCGTCCTCTTCCCTGGTATCAATGTCAGACTCATCATCAGTCACTCCTTCCCTAGACCCACCATGTCCTCCTCCTGAGGAGTCCCCCGAACTGTTTGAGCACAGTGTTGGGTACATGCTCCAGGAGGATGCCCAGCGTTTCGAAGGGTCTGATGATGAAACCCAGCTACAGGAAGGCAGTAGCGTGAGAGCAGACAGAGGGGATGCTCAAGAAGGACACCAATCTGGCAGTCATGTTCCAGCAGCTGCAGCATACTGCCAGATTGGCTCCAGTGATGAGGAGGGAGGGGATGATGAGGTCACTGACTCCACGTGGGTGCCTAATAGGAGAGAGGAGGAGGAGGAGGAGGAGGAGGAGGATTGTGTCAGCATGGAGGTGGAGGCTGGCACTCAGCATCATCAGCAGCAGTCTTTTAGGGATGATTTACAGTCCCAAGAAACCAGTGGACTTGTACGTGGCTGGGAGGAGGTGGCTGCGGATCATGTCGTCCTTAGTGACCCAGAGGACTCCGGAGCGAATGCCTCAGCAAACCTACGCTGCATGGCCTCCCTGATCCTGCAAAGTCTGCGGAAGGATCCTCGTATTCTTCGGATCAAGGAGAGGGACCATTACTGGCTGGCCACTCTCCTTGATCCACGGTACAAGGGTAAGGTTGCGGACCTTATGTTACCGTCGCAGAGGGAGCAGAGGATGAGACAACTCCGGGAGGCCTTGCAGAAAGGTCTGTGCAACGCGTTCCCAGAGACTGGGAGGTTACAAACTCCTGGTCCTGGACAACGAGTTGCTGAGGCTTCGGCCAGTCAAAGAAAGAGCGGTGGGGAAGGTGGCCGTCTGACCGATGCGTTCAGACAATTCTTTAGTCCGCAGCCCCAAAGTATGATCGGTTCCAGCAACCATCGCCAGCGTCTGATAAACATGGTGCAGGAATATCTAGGGGCAAGGTCAGACTTGGACACCTTCCCCACCGAAAATCCTCTGGCTTACTGGGTCTTGAGGATGGATCACTGGCCAGAGCTTGCACAGTATGCAATTGAGCTACTGGCCTGTCCTGCATCCAGCGTTCTTTCGGAACGCACATTCAGTGCTGCTGGAGGATTTGTCACGGATCACAGGGTGCGCCTGTCCACCGACTCGGTTGATCGACTGACTTTCATCAAGATGAACCAGTCTTGGATCACCACCAGCTACCACACACCTGATGCTGATATAACAGACTAATTGATTTTAACATGTCACATCCCTTCAAGACTGATGCTGATGCTGAGTGCCTGTGCTGTTATGTTGACTGGCTATCCTCCTCCTCCGAGTCCTCAATGATACGATTGATGATGATAGCTTGGAAGATCATTTTTGTTTATGGGTGCCGCCACCAGTACCTAACGCCCAATTTTTCAGCCCCTGTTTTACAGGGGCGTGTAATTACAATTTTTTTAGCAATAATTTGCCATAGGGCTCATTGCTGTGCTCCAAGTACAGTATCTGTGAGGGGTTGGAGTGTTGTGGCACCAGTGCCTAAGGCCCAATTTTTCAAGCCCCTGTTTAACAGGGGCGTGTCATTACAATTTTTGAAGCAATACTTTGCAACAGGGCTCGTTGCTGTGCTCCAAGTACAGTATCTGTGAGGGGTTGTAGTGTTGTGCCACCAGTGCCTAAGGCCCAATTTTTCAGCCCCTGTTCAACAGGGGCATGTAATTACAATTCTTGATCTAATAATTCACAGCAGGGCCCATTCCTGCACCCACCAAGAGTAACTCTGAGGGCTTACAGTGTTGTGGCAACGCCACCACCACCACCACCACGAAAGGCCCAGTTTTTCAGCCCCTGTTCAAAAGGGGCATGTAATTACAATTCTTGATCTAATAATTCACAGCAGGGCCCATTCCTGCACCCACCAAGAGTAACTCTGAGGGCTTACAGTGTTGTGGCAACGCCACCACCACCACCACCACGAAAGGCCCAATTTTTCAGCCCCTGTTTAAAAGGGGCATGTAATTACAATTCTTGATCTAATAATTCACAGCAGGGCCCATTCCTGCACCCACCAAGAGTAACTCTGAGGGCTTACAGTGTTGTGGCAACGCCACCACCACCACGAAAGGCCCAATTTTTCAGCCCCTGTTCAAAAGGGGCATGTAATTACAATTCTTGATCTAATAATTCACAGCAGGGCCCATTCCTGCACCCACCAAGAGTAACTCTGAGGGCTTACAGTGTTGTGGCAACACCACCACCACCACCACCACCACGAAAGGCCCAATATTTCAGCCCCTGTTCAACAGGGGCATGCAATTACAATTCTTGATCTAATAATTCACAGCAGGGCCCATTGCTGCACCCACCAAGAGTAACTGTCAGGGCTTACAGTGTTGTGGCACCAGCACCACCATCAAAGGCCCAATTTTTACTACCACTGTTCAACAATTATATGTAATTAAAATTCCTGATATAATAGTTGACAGCAGGGCGTTCCAGCACCAACCAAGAGTAACTGTGAGTGCTTACAGTGTTGTGCCAACACCAACAACTAAGGGGCCTATTTCTGCAGAGTATATACGGCAGGTCCCTACTTTCAAACATCCAACTTACAAACGACTCCTACTTGCAAACGCAAGAAGACAACAGGAAGTGAGAGGAAATCTACCCCTTGGAAGGAAAATTCTCTCCTGTAAGAATTAATATGGGAGAAAGGTGTCTCCTCTGTACTGATGCTTTATCAGCAATCCTTGTTTCAAGAAAAACACCACATTTCAAAAACAGTTGTCATTGGGACGGAAAGTGAGGTGAAATGTTCTGAACAGGGGCACAGACAGCAAAACAAATGTTACAGGGGTGATAACCCTTACCTATGTTTTCCAAAAAGTTTAAAAATAGATTTTTGGGCTGGAGCTACACTTAAACAATGTACCTGTTCAAAATTACAAACAGATTCTACATAAGAACAAACCTACAGTCCCTGTCTTGTATGCACCGCCTGTATACGGCTGTTCAGAGTATATAGGGCCTTTTTTATTTTATGTGCGGGGTTCCCCTTAATATCCATACAAGACCCAAAGGGGCTGGTAATGGGCTGGGGTAGGGGGGGGGGGGTCATGGGGTAGCTATGCCATTTTTCTTAAAGATTTTCATCCATATTACCGGGACCAGACATTACATTAAAGCCGCAAGCAGTTTTAAATGGCTTTTTTTTCCTTTAGAAGTGTCATTTTGTGCAGGGACAGTTCTAAACACGGGAAACACGTGGCACTTCACAGGCATACTTTAGACACCCCCCAGGTACGATATTTAAAGGAATATTTGACTTTTTTTTTTTCACTTTATGCATCATTAAAATGACTGCTCCCGAAAAACGACCGTTTTTAAAACTTCTTTTTGCATTGATACATGTCCCCTGGTGCACAACCCGGGTTCCCAAACCCTTTTTAGGACAATAACATGCATAATAGTTGTTATAATTAGCACTTTAGAATTCGAACGTTCGCATCCATTGTATTTAATAGGGTTCTAATGTTCGTACGAACTTTCGGTCCGTTCGCGGGTTCTGGTGCGAACCGAACCCGGGGGTGTTCGGCTCATCACTAGTCCTCACAAACTCAGACACGGGCACCCAAGGAGTTAGGGCCCCCTCGGATTCCTCCACCCTTGCGGAACTCAGTCGAAGGTACTGAGCTCCAGGCATCCGCCATAGTACCTCACCCCAGGCTAAAGGTGCCTGGGATGGACTCCATCTCCGCTCCGGCCAGGCCAAGGGCACCTGAGCCCGGAACACCGGAACGCCAGCACCCAAGCTAAAGGTGCCTGGGTGCGGCCGAGTCCTCCGACTCCCACTCCGAACTCTGAACCCCGTGGTAAGGGCGTCCGCCCCTTTTATCCCCTCTCCCTTTGCGTCACAGCGGGTTCCCCGCCCCGCTGTACCAGCGCCAGGGGAGGACAAAAAGGCACAGTCTTGCGGTATGGGTTCAGCCCCGGCCCAGGGCAACAACGCCACCTGTGGGCTGCAGGGAACCTCACACCACCAGAGTCCTCCAAGACCCATAAAAGGGTCTCGGATCCCCTAGCAATTAGTGCATCTGGGTTACACTACCACCCAGATGCTTCCCCTAAATTCAAATACCCGCTACACAAGAATGTGTTTTTTCATCCTGGTAGCATTTGGAAATGCACATTTCATCTGACAATATTTGCAAATCACATTTTTCTTTTCAGAAGAACTTGTAATGTGAAAATGCCTCCATATGCAAGATGTTGTTCTCACCATTTTTCTGAGGGGAGTAGGAAATAAAAACAAGAAAAAATTACTACTTTGCAAGAAGACACTAATCTATGGTTGTGTGTGGGGGTGGGGGAAGAACCAGATTACTGGTAATCAAATTATTATTTACACAAAAGTTTATAAAGATAAACTAATGTAGCTAAATGATTCAGTTTTCTGGATTCAGGATCAGATAAATGTAAACTCTTACCTTTTTTAATTAAAGTGGTGTTGCGGCCGAAATTACACTTTTTAAATAAAAATACCCCTATAATACACAAGCTTAATGTATTCTAGTAAAGTTAGTCTGTAAACTGAGGTCCGTTTTGTTAGGTTATTACAGCATTTTGAAAGTTTATAAACTAGAAATAGACTGTGGCCATCTTATGTGTGGGCATCTGAAGCCAGACTGTATGTCTTCCTGGATTTTATGATTGCAGATCTCGCACATGCTCAGTGCTGCACAAGCAGTGTAATAGGTTTCAGGTCAGGTTTCCATAGCAACGGCAGTGTCAGAGGAAGTTGACACTTTTCTATGCAAACCTCTCCTCCACTCCTCCCTGCAGGAAACAGTAAATATACTGCAGGTTCAAGAAATATATATACACACACACACACAGCGGCTACTTTTTTCTGTACAGCTTTTCATTTAAAAAAATACTAATCTCAGCAATAACATTCATTTATGTATCTAGATTGCATCGCCCCAGCACATCGAATTGCATGGCCCACAGCACATTGCATCACCCCCAGCACATCGAATCGCATCACCCCAGCACATCGAATCGCATCACCTCAGCACATCAAATTGCATGGCCCAAAGAACATTGCATCACCCCCAGCACATCGAATCGCATGGCCCACAGAACATTGCATCACCCCCAGCACGTCGAATCGCATGGCCCACAGCACATTGCATCACCCGAAGCACATCAAATTGCATGGCCCACAGAACATTACATCACCCCCAGCACGTCGAATTGCATGGCCCACAGCACATTGCATCATCCCCGGCACATCAAATCGCATCACTCACAGCACATTGCATCAACCCCAGCACATCGAATCGCATGGCCCACAGCACATTGCATAACCCCCAGCACATCGAATCGCATCACTCACAGCATATTGCAACACCCCCAGCACATCAAATCGCATGGCCCACAGAACATTGCATCACCCCCAGCACATCAAATCGCATCACTCACAGCACATTGCATCACCCCCAGCAAATCGAATCGCATCACCCCAGCACATCGAATCGCATGGGCCCACAGCACATTGCATCACCCCCAGCAAATCGAATTGCATGGCCCACAGCACATCGAATCGCATGGCCCACAGCACATTGCATAACCCCCAGCACATCGAATCGCATCACTCACAGCACATTGCATCACCCCCAGCACATCAAATCGCATGGTCGACAGCACATTGCACAACCCCCAGCACATCGAATCGCATCACTCACAGCACATTGCAACACCCCCAGCACATCAAATCGTATGCCCACAGAACATTGCATCACCCACAGCACATCGAATCGCATCACTCACAGCACATTGCATCACCCCCAGCAAATCGAATCGCATCACCCCAGCACATCGAATCGCATGGGCCCACAGCACATTGCATCACCCCCAGCACATCGAATCGCATGGCCCACAGCACATCGAATCGCATCATCCCAGCTCATCGAATCGCCTGGCCCACAGCACATTGCATAACCCCCAGCACATCAAATCGCATCACTCACAGCACATTGCATAACCCCCAGCACATCGAATCACATCACTCACAGCACATTGCAACACCCCCAGCACATCGAATCGCATGGCAACAGCACATTGCAACACCCCCAGCACATCGAATCGCATGGCCCACAGCACATTGCATCACCCCCAGCACATCGTATTGCATCCATCATAGCACATTGCAACACCCCCAGCACATCGAATCGCATGGCCCACAGCACATTGCATAACCCCCAACACATCGAATCGCATCACTCACAGCCATTGCAACACCCCCAGCACATTGAATCGCATGGCCCACAGCACATTGCATAACCCCCAGCACATCGAATCACATCACTCACAGCACATTGCATCACCCCCAGCAAATCGAATCGCATCACCCCAGCTCATCGAATCGCATGGCCCACAGCACATTGCATAACCCTCAGCACATCAAATGGCATCACTCACAGCACATTGCATCACCCCCAGCACATTGAATCGCACGGCCCACAGCACATTGAATAGCACGGCCCACAGCACATTGAATCGCACGGCCCACAGCACATTGCATCACCCCAGCACATCGAATCGCATGGCCCACATCACTCACAGCAGCACCGATCCCCTCCACCAATATAATCATAATCATTAGACCAGCTCAGGGTGGGGGTGGCACAGTCAGCTAATATAGGTAATGTAATGCGGGACATCTAACCACTGTTTTTTATTCCCACGGTAAAGTTGTTGTTGAGCGGCGGGGGTTGTCGGGTGCCGCCGGGGGGGAATGGTGCCGCTGCGGGACGGGTTCTTATTTTTTTAATCCCATTCTAGTCCCACTCTAGTTGTTTAGCAAGGAGGGGGGGGGGTGCTGCCGCGGGACGGGCTCTTTTTGTTTTTTAATCCCACTGTGGAGTTGTTGAGCGGGGGGGTCTGTGGAGAGCCACGCCACCCCCGCCCGCACCTGTTGTTCAGAATCTCCAGACTCCCGTGCAGCTGCAGCAGCGCCGTGGAGAAAGTACTGTTTGTTTGTGTGACGTCACATCATCACAGAGTGCAGTGACAGGTTGAGGCTCGCTTGGTAGGGAGGGAGGAGCGGAGGAAGAAGAAGGACACACACACACACACACACACACCAGGCAGCAAGCAGGATGGGCGTGCCTTGATTACAATGGGAACGCGATGCTACGGCACAGGGCCTCCTGGGATTGATGACAAATATCTCCCAGGAGGCATAGCGGTCAGTGGATGACGCGAGGAGACTGTCGCGGCCGCCACGCGAAATATAAACAGACAACTATAAAACAGTGAGTTTTAAAAAAAAATAATAATAATATGCCAATTAGTCTTTAGGGGACATAAATAAATAGGATGCAAACAACTTGTAAAAGAGGGTGGAACTTCACTTTAATGTATTTGTTCCTTGTTATTCTGTTATGTTTTCATTGTTATTCTTTTGTGACTTTTTTGTATAAGAGATGCAAAATAAAGAATCTGTTGCAAAATAAAGGCTTAAAATATTCAGTTTTAAGGATGTCTGCATTCATTTTGTTCTTTTAGTAATGTTAAATATTTACATAACTTTCATTGTTATCTATTTATAAATTCAATTAAAGGTCAATTCACAGGTTTCTGATATTCTCAGCGGTCTGTTTGTAAGACCCCTTTCACACTGGGGCCACCCGTGCGTTATCGATAAAGCGCCACTCATTTTAGCGCTGTTTAAGCAGCACTTTTCGACCACTAGCAGGCAGTTTTTACCCCCCCCGTTAGCGGCAAAAGAAGGGGTTAAAAACACCAGTGTTGCAGCGCTTCCAAATCGCTTTTCAGGCACTTCGGAAGCGTTGCCCATTCATTGCAATGGGCAGGGGGTTTTGGGAGCGCTGTATACTTTTTCTAATGTCCCGCAAGTGCACCGCCCCAGTGTGAAAAAGCCCTTAGGCTTTCACGTTTGGGCAGCATGGGAGGCAGTTTTCGGGCGCTTTACAGGCGCTATTTCTACAGCTAAAACGCCTGAAAAAGTGTGAAAGGGGTCTAATGGACAGAGGATATACAGAAATAAGAAATGGGACCTTTGGTGTATTCTCTCATTGTATAGTCTCTAATGAGCTTCTGCCATGCCCTATGCACGCGGGCAATTATGCGAATCACAAGAGATGCGCTTAAACATGCTGTACTTCATAGATGTGTCAGCCTGTGCAGTACAAACAGGTATCTTTTATGCCACGTGGAAGTTTTCATATGTTCATATGTCAGGCCAGTGTTGCAAGGCAGTCTTGATCGACCAAATTGCACACATCCCAACTTTCTGAGATGAGGGACACCCTTTAGTACAAAGTTCTATCCATCAGACCAAAAAGAGGGACAACTGAGAAAAAAGGAGGGACAGGGGGATTTGGTTCCAAACGAGGGAAAATCCCTTTAAATGAGGGACAGCTGGGTGCTATGTGTGTTGAAGTGCTGGCATGCTATGTGTGCTTGACAACCTCAATTTACCATAGGGCTAAATGATGTCAAACATTAACAGACTGTTGTGTTAAAGGTTTGTCAAGTACGAAATACTGTATGTTTTCCAAACTTTGCCCATTCATATGTTCCCCCTCAAGGTTGGTACCTACCTTCTCTGTGCTTCCTTGCTGCCCTATTCACACAGTGGTATTTCAAGAATAGTGATGAGCCGAACACCCCCGGGTTCGGTTCGCACCAGAACCCGCGAACGGACCGAAAGTTCGTACGAACATTAGAACCCTATTAAATACAATGCATGCGAACGTTCGAATTCTAAAGTGCTAATTATAACAACTATTATGCATGTTATTGTCCTAAAAAGGGTTTGGGAACCCGGGTTGTGCACCAGGGGACATGTATCAATGCAAAAAGAAGTTTTAAAAACGGTCGTTTTTCGGGAGCAGTCATTTTAATGATGCATAAAGTGAAAAAAAAAAAGTCAAATATTCCTTTAAATATCGTACCTGGGGGGTGTCTAAAGTATGCCTGTGAAGTGCCACGTGTTTCCCGTGTTTAGAACTGTCCCTGCACAAAATGACACTTCTAAAGGAAAAAAAAGCCATTTAAAACTGCTTGCGGCTTTAATGTAATGTCTGGTCCCGGTAATATGGATGAAAATCTTTAAGAAAAATGGCATAGCTACCCCATGACCCCCCCCCTACCCCAGCCCATTACCAGCCCCTTTGGGTCTTGTATGGATATTAAGGGGAACCCCGCACATAAAATAAAAAAGGCCCTATATACTCTGAACAGCCGGACTGTAGGTTTGTTCTTATGTAGAATCTGTTTGTAATTTTGAACAGGTACATTGTTTAAGTGTAGCTCCAGCCCAAAAATCTGTTTTTAAACTTTTTGGAAAACATAGGTAAGGGTTATCACCCCTGTAACATTTGTTTTGCTGTCTGTGCCCCTGTTCAGAACATTTCACCTCACTTTCCGTCCCAATGACAACTGTTTTTGAAATGTGGTGTTTTTCTTGAAACAAGGATTGCTGATAAAGCATCAGTACAGAGGAGACACCTTTCTCCCATATTAATTCTTACAGGAGAGAATTTTCCTTCCAAGGGGTAGATTTCCTCTCACTTCCTGTTGTCTTCTTGCGTTTGCAAGTAGGAGTCGTTTGTAAGTTGGATGTTTGAAAGTAGGGACCTGCCGTATATACTCTGCAGAAATAGGCCCCTTAGTTGTTGGTGTTGGCACAACACTGTAAGCACTCACAGTTACTCTTGGTTGGTGCTGGAACGCCCTGCTGTCAACTATTATATCAGGAATTTTAATTACATATAATTGTTGAACAGTGGTAGTAAAAATTGGGCCTTTGATGGTGGTGCTGGTGCCACAACACTGTAAGCCCTGACAGTTACTCTTGGTGGGTGCAGCAATGGGCCCTGCTGTGAATTATTAGATCAAGAATTGTAATTGCATGCCCCTGTTGAACAGGGGCTGAAAAATTGGGCCTTTCGTGGTGGTGGTGGTGGTGGTGGTGTTGCCACAACACTGTAAGCCCTCAGAGTTACTCTTGGTGGGTGCAGGAATGGGCCCTGCTGTGAATTATTAGATCAAGAATTGTAATTACATGCCCCTTTTGAACAGGGGCTGAAAAATTGGGCCTTTCGTGGTGGTGGTGGTGGTGGCGTTGCCACAACACTGTAAGCCCTCAGAGTTACTCTTGGTGGGTGCAGGAATGGGCCCTGCTGTGAATTATTAGATCAAGAATTGTAATTACATGCCCCTTTTGAACAGGGGCTGAAAAATTGGGCCTTTCGTGGTGGTGGTGGTGGTGGCGTTGCCACAACACTGTAAGCCCTCAGAGTTACTCTTGGTGGGTGCAGGAATGGGCCCTGCTGTGAATTATTAGATCAAGAATTGTAATTACATGCCCCTGTTGAACAGGGGCTGAAAAATTGGGCCTTAGGCACTGGTGGCACAACACTACAACCCCTCACAGATACTGTACTTGGAGCACAGCAATGAGCCCTGTTGCAAAGTATTGCTTCAAAAATTGTAATGACACGCCCCTGTTAAACAGGGGCTTGAAAAAGTGGGCCTTAGGCACTGGTGCCACAACACTCCAACCCCTCACAGATACTGTACTTGGAGCACAGCAATGAGCCCTATGGCAAATTATTGCTAAAAAAATTGTAATTACACGCCCCTGTAAAACAGGGGCTGAAAAATTGGGCGTTAGGCACTGGTGGCGGCACCCATAAACAAAAATGATCTTCCAAGCTATCATCATCAATCGTATCATTGAGGACTCGGAGGAGGAGGATAGCCAGTCAACATAACAGCACAGGCACTCAGCATCAGCATCAGTCTTGAAGGGATGTGACATGTTAAAATCAATTAGTCTGTTATATCAGCATCAGGTGTGTGGTAGCTGGTGGTGATCCAAGACTGGTTCATCTTGATGAAAGTCAGTCGATCAACCGAGTCGGTGGACAGGCGCACCCTGTGATCCGTGACAAATCCTCCAGCAGCACTGAATGTGCGTTCCGAAAGAACGCTGGATGCAGGACAGGCCAGTAGCTCAATTGCATACTGTGCAAGCTCTGGCCAGTGATCCATCCTCAAGACCCAGTAAGCCAGAGGATTTTCGGTGGGGAAGGTGTCCAAGTCTGACCTTGCCCCTAGATATTCCTGCACCATGTTTATCAGACGCTGGCGATGGTTGCTGGAACCGATCATACTTTGGGGCTGCGGACTAAAGAATTGTCTGAACGCATCGGTCAGACGGCCACCTTCCCCACCGCTCCTTCTTTGACTGGCCGAAGCCTCAGCAACTCGTTGTCCAGGACCAGGAGTTTGTAACCTCCCAGTCTCTGGGAACGCGTTGCACAGACCTTTCTGCAAGGCCTCCCGGAGTTGTCTCATCCTCTGCTCTCTCTGCGACAGTAACATAAGGTCCGCAACCTTACCCTTGTACCGTGGATCAAGGAGAGTGGCCAGCCAGTAATGGTCCCTCTCCTTGATCCAAAGAATACGAGGATCCTTCTGCAGACTTTGCAGGATCAGGGAGGCCATGCAGCGTAGGTTTGCTGAGGCATTCGCTCCGGAGTCCTCTGGGTCACTAAGGACGACATGATCCGCAGCCACCTCCTCCCAGCCACGTACAAGTCCACTGGTTTCTTGGGACTGTAAATCATCCCTAAAAGACTGCTGCTGATGATGCTGAGTGCCAGCCTCCACCTCCATGCTGACACAATCCTCCTCCTCCTCCTCCTCCTCCTCCTCGTCCTCTTCCTGTGCGATGGGTGGGACAGAAGGAACACTGTCTGGGTAAAGGGGGCCTTGAGAGGCAAGGAAGTCCTCCTCTTCCTGCCTCTGTTCTGCCTCAAGTGCCCTGTCCATTATTCCACGCAGCGTGTGCTCCAACAGGTGGACAAGAGGTACAGTGTCACTGATGCATGCACTGTCACTGCTCACCATCCTCGTGGCTTCCTCAAATGGTGCCAGGACAGTGCATGCATCCCTGATCATGCCCCACTGGCGTGGAGGAAAAAAACCAAGCTCCCCTGACCCTGTCCTGGTGCCGTAGTCGCACAGGTACTCATTGATGGCCCTCTGCTGCGTGTGCAGCCGCTGCAGCATGGCCAACGTTGAGTTCCACCTGGTGGGCATGTCACATATAAGGCGGTTCTTGGGCAGGTTCAACTCCTTTTGCAGCTCAGCCAGGCGAGCACTGGCATTATAAGATCTGCGGAAATGCACACAGACTTTCCTGGCCTGCCTCAGGACATCCTGTAAGCCCGGGTACCTGCCCAAGAACCGCTGCACCACCAGGATAAGGACGTGAGCCACACAGGGCACATGGGTCAGTTGTCCCTGTCGGAGGGCGGAGAGGAGGTTGGTGCCATTGTCGCAAACCACCATTCCTGGCTTAAGCTGGCGTGGCGTCAACCACCTCTCGGCCTGGCCCTGCAGAGCAGACAGGACCTCTGCCCCAGTGTGGCTTCTGTCCCCCAAACACACCAGCGCAAGCACGGCATGGCATCTTTTTGCCTGCGTACTTGCGTAGCCCCTTGAACGGCTACGGAGCACCGCTGGTTCATAGGACAAACCACAGGAAGAGGCCATGGAGGAAGAAGAAGAGGAGGGGGTGGAGGAGAGAGGTGTGTCACAACCAGTAGTAGCATTTTGGAGGCGTGGCGGTGGAACAACCTCCAACACTACTGCACCTTGTCCTGCATCCTTCCCAGCTGCCAAAAGAGTGACCCAATGGGCCGTGAAAGAAAGGTAACGTCCCTGTCCATGCCTGCTGGACCATGAGTCAGCGGTAATATGCACCTTACCGCTGACCGCCCTGTCCAGCGAGGCCAAGACATTGCCTTCCACATGCCGGTAGAGAGCCGGAATAGCCTTCCGTGAGAAAAAGTGGCGTTTGGGAACCTGCCACTGAGGAACCGCACATTGCACAAACTCACGGAAGGGGGCCGAGTCTACCAACTGAAAAGGCAGCAGTTGAAGCGCTAGCAATTTAGCCAAGCTAGCATTCAACCGCTGGGCATGTGGATGGCTGGGAGTGAACTTCTTTCGACGGTCCAGCAGCTGGGGCAGGGAAATTTGCCTGCTAGAATCGGACGTCGGTGTACTGCTAGCAGAGTGGCCGCAAGTACTTGGCTGTGACACACCTAATTCTACACCTTCATTCCTCTCAGTGCATGTTTCAGAGAGGACTGAAGTTATAGTGGGGTTGGAGATCCCAGCTGATGCGGTGCAAGGAGAGGTCCGCTTTGTTCTTTGGTGTGGGTCTTTGAGGTAGGCTTGCCAACGAGCTGCATGGCAGGTCAACATATGTCTGGTCAGGCATGTGGTACCCAAGCGGCTGATGTTTTGGCCACGCGATATACGCTTGAGACATATGTTGCAAACAGCAGCTGTGCGATCTGATGCACTAGCCTCAAAAAAGGCCCACACCAAAGAACTTTTTGAATGACGGGCAGAGGCAGCGCCCTGCACAGGCGGAGCTCTGCGGTGTGATTCCGTCGGTGTACTGCCCTTACGCTGGCCACCAAAGGGCATCCTGCCTCGTTGGAGATGTGCCTCCTCCTCATCCTCCTCCTCCTCCTCTCTCCTATTAGGCACCCACGTGGAGTCAGTGACCTCATCATCCCCTCCCTCCTCATCACTGGAGCCAATCTGGCAGTATGCTGCAGCTGCTGGAACATGACTGCCAGATTGGAGTCCTTCTTGAGCATCCCCTCTGTCTGCTCTCACGCTACTGCCTTCCTGTAGCTGGGTTTCATCATCAGACCCTTCGAAACGCTGGGCATCCTCCTGGAGCATGTACCCAACACTGTGCTCAAACAGTTCGGGGGACTCCTCAGGAGGAGGACATGGTGGGTCTAGGGAAGGAGTGACTGATGATGAGTCTGACATTGATACCAGGGAAGAGGACGCTTTGGCAGCTGCTTTTCCAGTACCCTGAGCCTGGGTGAGAGAGGATGAGGAGGAGGAGGAGGGCTTGGTCATCCACTCTACCAAGTCTTCGGCATGATGTGGCTCAACATGTCCAGCTGCCGAAAAGAAGGACAAGCGTGTCCCATGGCCATGTGCTGATGACAATGCACCGCGTCCACGACCAGCACTGTTGCCCCCAGACACAGAGCCTGCTTGCCCTCTTTTATTGCCTCCTGACTGTCTGCCTCTCCTTGTTTGCCTTCCAGACATTCTAATAGATGGCCTGCAGGGAGATGGGAAAAAAGCAATAAGGGCTACCTTCAGGTGTCCTTCTCTGTCCCTTTACTTAAGGATTTCTAAATATGGTTGAGGATGATTGCTTTTGCACAGAATAGCACAACGACAATTTCCCTGACTGTCCAAAAAACAAGGATTTCAAAGATGGTTGATGAGGAATGCTTTAGCACACTATAGCACAAGGAGAATTTCCCTCACTGTCCTTCCCTGTCCCTAGAAACAAGGATTATCACAGTGAAAGAAACTGACACTCTTCCTACCTATAGTTTTCTGTCCCTAGAAAAAATGTTTTTTTAAAGCACACTATAGCACAAGGAGAATTTCCCTCACTGTCCTTCCCTGTCCCTAGAAACAAGGATTATCACAGTGAAAGAAACTGACACTCTTCCTACCTATAGTTTTCTGTCCCTAGAAAAAATGTTTTTTTAAAGCACACTATAGCACAAGGAGAATTTCCCTCACTTTCCTTCCCTGTCCCTAGAAACAAGGATTATCACAGTGAAAGAAACTGACACTCTTCCTACTGTGAGGGGGTTAGCTCGGCAGCGGGTGTGTGTGACCCCCGGGATGGGCTCCCCACACAAAACAGGCCCAGCAAACGGAGGTTGTGGTTTTCAAAATCAAAAAAAGGTGCGGTTTATTTTCTATTTACAGTGACAAAACACAGCAAAGCAAAAGAAACATAACCAAAATAAATCCTGGTCAAGTTGACCTCTGACTAAACATACAGGTTTCCTAACTAACAACTGGGATCAGCCTAGTGCTGTCCTAGTCCCTAAGTCCCTGGTTTAGTAAAAGTCCAAACAAATAGCCACACAGGCTTTGCCTCACCCCACAGGGGTTCACTCTCCCTAGACAGTCCACACAGGTCTGGTTCCAGGCATGAGCTAACATCTAATGAAGCTGGGAGTTCTTATAGAGGCCTAAATGAGCTGACAAGCTTCAGCTGGTCTCATCAACTCCCTGTCTGTACGACGCCCCACACTCTCCCTAGAGGTATGAGTCATCCATGAGCCCACTAGCCTTATACAACTCTCCCTAGTTGTATAAGTCGGCGTAAAGCCTGAATCTGGGCGAAATATATCTACCCCCCTGGATGCAACCAGGTGACTTTACCTTCCTGCTGTCACATACCCCCCCCTCTTGTTTTAACCTCGGGGTTGGAACACCAGCAATCAGGCATTCATGTACTCGAGACAAAGCATCCACATTCCCCATTTGAACGCCAGGGCGATGCTTTACTGTGAAGTTGAATTCCTGGAGGGCCAGGAACCACCTATTCACTCTTCTATTTGTTTCCTTGTTTTGAGCCATCCACTTTAACGGAGCGTGATCCGTAACCATGTCAAAGTGCCTACCTAGCAGGTAGAACCGAAGGGAATCTAGAGCCCACTTCACCGCTAAACACTCCTTTTCAACGGTGGCGTAATTTACCTCATGGGACTTCAACTTCCTGCTGAGGTAAATGACTGGGTGCTCTTCCCCGTTCCAGACCTGGGACAATACTGCTCCTAACCCCACATCTGACGCATCACTTTGTACGACAAAGTCTTTAGAGAAGTCGGGTGAGTACAACACTGGCTGGCTACATAAGGCTTGTTTCAAGAATTGGAATGCTGCCTCAGCCTCGGGGGTCCATTTAATCATGACCGACCCTTTCCCCTTCGTCAGGTTGGTTAGGGGCACAGCCTTAGAAGCAAAGTGGGGAATGAATCGCCGATAATACCCAGCGATTCCCAGAAAGGCTCGTACCTGCTTCTTGCTGTTGGGACGTGGCCAACTCTGGATGGCCTCGACTTTGTTGAGTTGGGGTTTTATTACTCCCCTCCCAATGGTGTACCCAAGATATTTGGCCTCCTCCTGTCCAATGGTACACTTCTTGGGGTTAGCCGTAAACCCCGCTTCCCGAACAGAGTCCAGGACTGCTTGCACTTTTGGCAGATGTGAGGCCCAATCTGTGCTATGGACAATTACGTCATCCAGGTAAGCCGCAGCATACTTCCGATGGGGCCTCAGCATCTGGTCCATTTTCCGCTGGAATGTGGCCGGCGCATTCTGTAACCCGAACGGCATTCTTTTATATTGGAACGCCCCGTCTGGGGTTACAAATGCGGTTTTCTCTTTGGCCGACTTGGCCAGGGGGATTTGCCAATACCCTTTTGTGAGGTCAAGAGTCGTCATGTATCGGGCTGTTCCCAGCCGGTCGATCAACTCATCTATACGTGGCATGGGGTAGGTGTCAAATTTTGTAACTTTGTTCAACTGACGAAAATCGTTACAAAATCGCCAGCTCCCATCCGGTTTAGGCACCAACACGATGGGACTAGACCAATCACTTTGGGACTCCTCTATCACCCCTAAGTTCAGCATTTTCTGTACTTCCTCCCGTATTGCCTCCCGTCGAGCCTCTGGGATCCGATAGGGTTTTAACTTCACCCTTTCACCGGGCGGGGTAATGATGTCATGCTCTACCCCAGATGTTTGTCCCGGCAGCTCAGAGAATACCTCCTTGTTGCGAAGCACAAACTCCTTAACCTCCTGTTGTTGGGGTTGTGACAAGGTGGCTGCTATTCCAACCTCAGGAATCACGCAACCAGTTTGAGCTGGTGACCAAGTGTCTGCGACTAGGGACTCTCTATCCCTCCAGGCTTTCAACAGATTAACGTGATAGATCTGTTCGGGCTTTCGCCTTCCTGGTTGTCTGACCTTGTAATTCACTTCGCTCACTTTTTCCATTATCTCGTAGGGGCCTTGCCATTTGGCAAGGAATTTACTTTCAACCGTAGGGACAAGTACCAATATCCTATCCCCCGGGGAAAAGGTACGGGTCTTGGCTCCACGGTTGTACACTCTCTGCTGTGCCAACTGCGCTTGGGCCAAATGTTCCTTCACGATGGGCATTACCTGTGCAATTCGATCTTGCATCAGGGCGACATGCTCAATCACACTCCTGTGGGGAGAACTCTCACTTTCCCAAGTTTCCTTGGCAATATCCAACAGCCCTCTTGGGTGTCTCCCATACAGTAACTCAAAGGGGGAGAATCCCGTAGAGGATTGGGGCACCTCCCTAATAGCAAACATCAAATAAGGAAGTAAACAGTCCCAATCCTTTCCATCTCTATCCACCACTTTCTTCAACATTTGTTTTAGGGTTTTGTTGAATCTTTCAACCAGCCCATCGGTTTGGGGGTGATACACAGACGTACGCAATTGCGTCACTTTGAACAATTTACACAGCTCTTTCATAACCCGGGACATAAAGGGTGTACCTTGGTCCGTAAGCAGTTCTTTACAAATACCCACCCGGCTAAAAACAAGAGATAGCTCTTTGGCTATGGTTTTGGCCGAGGTATTTCGGAGAGGGATCGCTTCTGGATAACGGGTGGCATAGTCCATTATAACTAATATGTACTGGTGCCCCCTAGCGGACTTGATTATAGGACCTACCAAATCCATGGCGATCCTCTCAAACGGGACCTCAATGATGGGTAGAGGGACCAGCGGGCTACGGAAATGTGGCATCGGGGCCAACCTCTGACACACAGGGCAGGAGGAACAATAATTTTCTACGTCCTTCATCACCCCCGGCCAATAGAATCTCTGTAATACCCTCTCTCGGGTTTTCTCTGTCCCCAGATGACCTCCAAGAATGTGCCCATGGGCCAACTCCAACACCAACTTCCTGTAAGGTTTGGGCACCACAAGCTGCTCAACGGTTTCTTCTGCCCTTTTTGCCACCCGATACAGTAGGTCCTTCTCTACGCTGAAGTATGGGTAAGTGCAGGTATTATCTGGGTTCACTAACTCACCATCTATTTTCACTACGTTTTCCCGTGCCTTTATTAGGGCGGGGTCTTTCAACTGTTCTGTGGCAAAGTTTTCCCTGTGAACCTCAAGATCAGAAAACTCCACAGACGGTAGGTTTTCGTCTGAGGAGGTGGGCTCCTCTCCAGTTTCTTGAGTCTCCCCTGCCAATACTGATAAGGGAAATTCCGGAGAGTCCTCACCACTCTCAGGGGAGTTCTGGCTATCACATTCCTGGTACATAGGGGCACCAGTGAGGGGCTCAGGATCATCCCACAGTTCCCAGAACTTCGGAAAATCCCTTCCCACAATGGCGTCATGCGGTAACTGAGATACTAAGCCCACTGGATGAGAGAGGGTACCTTTGGGGGTCTCGAAACACACTGTAGTCACTGGATACTCTCGGGTGTCCCCATGCACACAAATAACAGCTACCTTGCTATTCCCAGAGACCTCTGTTTTAACTAACTCAGCCTTTATCAGGGTCACAAGGCTACCTGAATCCAGCAATACCACAACATTTCTACCATTAACACACATTTTGCATAAATGTTTCTCAGTTCCTCGAATGGCAGTGCATGCGACTGTCGCACACAGCGACTGACGTCTGCCCATCAGAAAGTCACACTGCATGGGTTCCTCCACAACCGGGCAATTGGCTGCAATATGTCCCGCTTGCCGGCAGCGGTAGCAAACGATCCTTCTTGCCGCCTCTTGAGCCGCTGATTTCCCAGGCTGTTCTCGCCAAACTTGGGGTAGAGCTCCCACCCTCTCACTCTCTCCACCCTCACCCCTTGGAATCCTCTTATCCGCCCCTGGGGATGGTCTGGTCTTAGGGTGGAAAGTCCGAGTGTCTCTGGAAGAGGCCGTCAGGTTCTCTGTAGCCAAGTATTTCTCCACACGATCCACAAGACCATCGGCCGTCTCTGGGTCTCCATGGCTTACCCACTTTTGGATGGCAGTAGGAAGAGCTCTCAAAAACCGATCCATTACAACACGTTCCACAATCTTTGGTGCGGACAAAGTCTCTGGCTGTAGCCACTTTCTGCTCAGGTGAATGAGATCATACATTTGAGACCTGGGGGGTTTTCCAAGCTGGAAAGTCCAGTTATGCACACGCTGAGCCCGGACAGCCTGGGTGACACCCAGCCTTGCCAATATTTCAGCTTTTAGCATCACATAGTCTTTTGCTTGGTTAGGCTCTAGGTCATAGTAAGCTTTCTGCGATTCACCAGTTAACAGAGGAGCCACCAGTCCAGCCCACTGCTCCTCAGGCCACTTTTCTCTTTCAGCGGTCCTTTCAAATGTGGTCAAAAATACCTCTGGATCATCCTCTCCAGTCATTTTTGTCAATAAACGACTCACCCCAAAGGACGCGGTATTAGTGGGACGGCTTTCCTCACTGGTCTGCGGACGTTGCTGCATTACTGCTTCCATCTGTTGTTGTAGTCTCTGCTCTTGCTTCTGCAACAGGTCTATGAAGCGGGCCTCAGATTGCTGCTGGGCTCGTTGCTGAGCCTCCAGACTCTGTTGCAAAGTTGCGTTTGTCTGCTGCTGGGCTGCAAGGCTCCTTTGCAAACCTGCATTTGTCTGCTGTTGATTGGCATTTGCTAGAGCCAGCTGCTTCAGTATCTCCTCCATGCTGGCTTAAAAAAAACTGCCACTGGTTCTCCACCAACTGTGAGGGGGTTAGCTCGGCAGCGGGTGTGTGTGACCCCCGGGATGGGCTCCCCACACAAAACAGGCCCAGCAAACGGAGGTTGTGGTTTTCAAAATCAAAAAAAGGTGCGGTTTATGTTCTATTTACAGTGACAAAACACAGCAAAGCAAAAGAAACATAACCAAAATAAATCCTGGTCAAGTTGACCTCTGACTAAACATACAGGTTTCCTAACTAACAACTGGGATCAGCCTAGTGCTGTCCTAGTCCCTAAGTCCCTGGTTTAGTAAAAGTCCAAACAAATAGCCACACAGGCTTTGCCTCACCGCACAGGGGTTCACTCTCCCTAGACAGTCCACACAGGTCTGGTTCCAGGCATGAGCTAACATCTAATGAAGCTGGGAGTTCTTATAGAGGCCTAAATGAGCTGACAAGCTTCAGCTGGTCTCATCAACTCCCTGTCTGTACGACGCCCCACACTCTCCCTAGAGGTATGAGTCATCCATGAGCCCACTAGCCTTATACAACTCTCCCTAGTTGTATAAGTCGGCGTAAAGCCTGAATCTGGGCGAAATATATCTACCCCCCTGGATGCAACCAGGTGACTTTACCTTCCTGCTGTCACACTACCTATAGTTTTCTGTCCCTAGAAAAAATGTTTTTTTAAAGCACACTATAGCACAAGGAGAATTTCCCTCACTGTCCTTCCCTGTCCCTAGAAACAAGGATTATCACAGTGAAAGAAACTGACACTCTTCCTACCTATAGTTTTCTGTCCCTAGAAAAAATGTTTTTTTAAAGCACACTATAGCACAAGGAGAATTTCCCTCACTTTCCTTCCCTGTCCCTAGAAACAAGGATTATCACAGTGAAAGAAACTGACACTCTTCCTACCTATAGTTTTCTGTCCCTAGAAAAAATGTTTTTTTAAAGCACACTATAGGACAAGGAGAATTTCCCTCACTTTCCTTCCCTGTCCCTAGAAACAAGGATTATCACAGTGAAAGAAACTGACACTCTTCCTACCTATAGTTTTCTGTCCCTAGAAAAAATGTTTTTTTAAAGCACACTATAGCACAAGGAGAATTTCCCTCACTGTCCTTCCCTGTCCCTAGAAACAAGGATTATCACAGTGAAAGAAACTGACACTCTTCCTACCTATAGTTTTCTGTCCCTAGAAAAAATGTTTTTTTAAAGCACACTATAGCACAAGGAGAATTTCCCTCACTTTCCTTCCCTGTCCCTAGAAACAAGGATTATCACAGTGAAAGAAACTGACACTCTTCCTACCTATAGTTTTCTGTCCCTAGAAAAAATGTTTTTTTAAAGCACACTATAGCACAAGGAGAATTTCCCTCACTGTCCTTCCCTGTCCCTAGAAACAAGGATTATCACAGTGAAAGAAACTGACACTCTTCCTACCTATAGTTTTCTGTCCCTAGAAAAAATGTTTTTTTAAAGCACACTATAGCACAAGGAGAATTTCCCTCACTTTCCTTCCCTGTCCCTAGAAACAAGGATTATCACAGTGAAAGAAACTGACAATCTTCCTACCTATAGTTTTCTGTCCCTAGAAAAAATGTTTTTTTAAAGCACACTATAGCACAAGAAGAATTTCCCTCACTTTCCTTCCCTGTCCGTAGAAACAAGGATTATCACAGTGAAAGAAACTGACACTCTTCCTACCTATAGTTTTCTGTCCCTAGAAAAAATGTTTTTTTAAAGCACACTATAGCACAAGGAGAATTTCCCTCACTTTCCTTCCCTGTCCCTAGAAACAAGGATTATCACAGTGAAAGAAACTGACACTCTTCCTACCTATAGTTTTCTGTCCCTAGAAAAAATGTTTTTTTAAAGCACACTATAGCACAAGGAGAATTTCCCTCACTGTCCTTCCCTGTCCCTAGAAACAAGGATTCGCACAGTAAAACACACTGACACTCTCCCTACCTATAGTTTTCTGTCCCTAGAAAAAATGTTTTTTTAAAGCACACTATAGCACAAGGAGAATTTCCCTCACTGTCCTTCCCTGTCCCTAGAAACAAGGATTCGCACAGTAAAACACACTGACACTCTCCCTACCTATAGTTTTCTGTCCCTAGAAAAAATGTTTTTTTAAAGCACACTATAGCACAAGGAGAATTCCCTCACTGTCCTTCCCTGTCCCTAGAAACAAGGATTCGCACAGTAAAACACACTGACACTCTCCCTACCTATCCTTCTCTTTCCCTAAACTAAAGGAATCCAGGTTAAGCAAGAAAAAACAAATGTCACTGTCCCTGCCTATGCTTCTCTTTCCCTGCTCCGGAACACACTACACTAGGCCGCCGTGCTGGCGGCCTTTTATAGTGTGGGGCGTGTACTAAACACCCTCAGCAATAATTGGCCACAGGCATCCTGCCTGTGGCCAATCATTGCTCTCCTCGCTGCCGGCGCTGTGATTGGCCAAGCATGCGGGGTCACAGTGCATGCTTGGCCAATCACAGCGCCTGGATGACACTGCGATGGCGTAGTGCATTGTGGGCCGTTCGCGTCACTCGAATTTGGCGCGAACGGCCCAAATCGTTCGATCTTCGTCGAACGATCGAACAGCCGATGTTCGAGTCGAACGTATGTTCGACTCGAACACGAAGCTCATCCCTATTCAAGAATAGGACCGATAGTATTCAAGTTGTTTTCCCTTCTGTAGACCTGGTCCAGTGATTTCACATCTTTGACAATTACCAAACATGGTAAAGTTGCTGTATTGCATCTTTATTGCATATATACAGTGGTAGTAGTATGGCCATATACAATGAAGGCCCTCACATAGTTTTGGTGGTCAATGAAGAAATGCCCCCATACATTGGTGAAGTCCGTGTCCAAGGAACCGTTATGTTGGTGATCAGTGTAGAAGTGCCCAAAAATTGTTGATTAGTATGAGAGCTCAGGGGACATGGACCCAATTTTATTGGTGGTCAGTGGAGATGGACCCAGTTGCATTGGTGGTCAATGGATCCACTTACATTGGTGTTCAGTTCAGTGGACATAGACCCATCTACAATGGTAATCTATGGAAAATGACCCACTTACACTGGTTGTCATTGGGAGATAGACCCACATATATTGTTGATTTACAATGGTGGTCTATGGAAAATGACCCACATACACTGGTTGTCATTGGGAGATATATATTGTTGATTAGTGGAGAAGTACCCACTTAAATTGGTGGTAAGAGGTGCAGGAGGATTCCCTTTTTTTTTTTGGTCAATGGAAAAGTTTTCTTTACATTTTTAAACAGCATACATAATACCTCTCATTAGCGATCAGTGGAAAGAATGTACCTCTTAGGAGCCAGCTAAGAAGATCATTGACATCAGTGGTTACTTATCTGAGAGACAAGAGGACATACTCAACTGGTCCCATGCTACTGGCCCTGCCGAGTGATGTCAGTGGTGGGCCTATTTAACGCCAGCCAGGCAGACAGGAAATCAATTTGTCATTGTGCACTACTCAAGAAATACAGAGGAACCAGGCTGAGAAAGGTTGGATTATATAGAAAAATACAGAGGATTCTATTGGAGATCTCCTCCTGAAAATACAAGTTGCTTGGCTGTTATGCTGGACCACATGTCCCGGATTGCCCGGGACAGTCCCGCAGTTTGCAGGCCTGTCCCGGGCACCTTCATTCCAGGACAATACAGTGTCCCGGAATGTAACTGACACAGCCACCCCCCGGGCCAATCTGATGCCCCCAAAAAAGGCCACCACATCACCGCTTTAGTCACTGACAGTACTTGTCCTGGCCGGGAATGCCTGGAGGAGCACAATCCCGCCCCCTGCTTGTGATTGGAGAAATCATAAATCCCGCCTCTTGTGTCCAATCACTGTGCTGTGATTCATTACAGCATAAGCTGATTTTTGGGAAGGGAGGGTGTCCCTGAATGGTAGTTTGGAAATGTGGTCACCCTAGCTGGACCTCTGGCTTCAGTACTGAGTACCAATTCTGTGCACATCAAGATAACCATAGTAAGTTCAGAAGTCCTTAACTTCTCACTTGTTCCAGGTCATTCACTGAACTCTATTAAAGAAAATAAAAATCTGCTCCCCCCCCCCCACTTCCCTGAAGATCGTTATGATGACCCTCCTTGAGGTGTGTAGTCTGTGTAGTTCATATTTTAATTGTTATTGAAAATAGCAAAGTAACAGCCTACGCAGGCTCCCTAACCCCCCCAGAGACCTGCTGTACTTACCTCCCTGGGTGATGAACTGTCAGTGTCCACGGAGCCAATATAGAGGTTCGGGGATTGGAAACCCCCACTCTTCTCCCTTTTCTTTCTGCAGCTCTTCCTGGATAGATCAGAGCTATTCTGATTGGTCAGTGCTGGCACAGAACATCGTTCTGATCTGTCCTGGAAGCACTACAGAAGGAAGAGGAAGAAGAATGAGGATTTCACATTTTCAAATCCCCGTACCACTACATTGGCTGTGTGGGCACAGACATCTCACCGCCCATGGTGGTAAGTACAGGGGACCAGGAGGGCGGGAAGAGTGTAGGATGTTTTATTTATTTTTTGTCAAAAGAGATTTTTATTTAAAAAAATTCAAGCATACGGATTCCACGAATGCTCACGATACAATCCAAAGTTGTAATGTACAGAAACAGGTCATTAATTACAGCTTTCAGCATCATACAAGTACATTTAGGGTACTTTCACACTGGGGTGGCGGGTCCATTAGTGGTAAAGTGACGCTAGTTTTAGCAGCGTTTTACTGTAATTTTAGTGGTGCTTTTCGGCTGCTAGCGGGGCACTTTTAACCCCCGCCAGCAGCCGAAGAAAGGGTTAATAGCGCCCGCGTTGTGGCGCTTCCGAATCGCTTTTCAGGAGCTTCCGAAGTGCTTCCCATTCATTCCAATGGGCAGGGGCGGTTTAGATGCCCCAAAGATGCTGCTTGCCCTCGGGCTTTCAAACTGGGGTGGCATGAGAGGCACTTTTCAGGCGCTTTAAAGGCGCTATTTTTAATGCTAAAACGCCTGAAAACTGCCTCAGTGTGAAAGTAGCCTGAAGCCTCGTACATAGGGTTGCCACCTGTTAAGGATTCACCTGGACAGTTCGGGTTTGGAATCATGTGTCCGGGTGTCAGACTGCCTGAAACCCCGACACATTATTTAGACTGGCTATGACTTCCCAGCAGGGTTGCTGGCTGCAGATGTCTTAGCTGGGAGTGTCTGTTTCACTCTTTCACAGTGCCTAAAGCCAGCATTAACAAACCCCCCCTCCCCCCACACAGACGGGAGAGGATAGAGGGC